>QVRM01006559.1:15000-540294 GCA_003439945.1 Dermanyssus gallinae | reverse complement strand
CAGCTCATCCCGTTCCATTCCGTCCTCGCACCCTCACTGCCTACCTCTGAGCAGCCCCACCGACGTTTGAAGGTCGGCCATTCGAATGCCCTATTCGCAGCCCGCTATTGCTGATCTCATTGTACTGTTCAGAATGCAGCCTTAGTGAGGACAATATTCAGAATACAGTCTCAGAGTAGTACACTCACATTGGGGAACCTCAGGCCCAGGTACACAGAGGGCCGTCGTCCTCAATCACATAACATCAACAGTAACAGTAGTAACAACCGGCTTAACATTGCATTACTACGGTAGTCACAGACGTGGACAGACATATCATTGTGTGCACATGTTGTACACTCGTACCCGTGCGGTGTAGAGTATCAGGAACAGCGTCCTAATAACGCAAAGTTTCCTTTCCCGTGCCGTCGTACCATTTATAGTCTATTCGTTTTAGGCAAACAGCAATAATAACATAATTGTAATCTCTACAAATGCTTTTATTACTACAATAAAATCGCTACCCGAGAGTAGAGATTGCGAGAGTATCTATTACTAGCAAAGCAACATAAGCATTTGCAGGTTTTCATCTGGGCAAAAGGGCAGGGTGGCTGTCACTCATACGAATGCAACGGCCAGGACCCAATCAGACCGCAATGCGATGCGGGTCTTTCTTTCTAATGTTCTCTCTCGCTGACTCAATTTCGGTGTCTACTGTATTGTGGCGATTGTTTTTTTGGCTGTTTCTGGCAGCGCACAAAACAAAGAGGGGTTTGTCGGCGCCGGGAGATCGCTACCTCCAGCTCTCGCTCTCTAGGCCTATACGGGCATCGATCGGTAGACTCATCTACAGGATCAATTGCCGATTGCTGAGGAAGGCCAAGTTGATTATCTAGCTCGTGTGTTGTTCTCACTAGATGCGGAACATGCAGGAAAGTTTGTGGAAATGAATCATAACACTATCCGCTACCCATCTCGGAGGGCGGAACGACGCGCATGTAGGTGTTTACGCCGTCGACGGGCACGTCACGTTGCCTTGCGGGGTGGACACGGTGCACACAATGTCTAGTGTCCCCTAACGACAAAAGATATACGACGACGATGACGACGACGACGACGTTAAGAGACGTCAAAGAGGGTAATAATTGCCAGCCTTCCAGCCAGCCAGCGAGCCAGATCACCTCGTAACGTGCTCACATCGCAGCGTCTACAGCGTTCTCTGAGTGAGATACGCTGACGCTGCTCCGAAACATAATCAAAATCATGAAAAGAGTAACGTTTTTCACATGATTGCCGCAGTGCCAGCGGTCGGAGGTCAGCTAGCCGCCTCGAAACCCGTTGCTGCCGAAAATCGACATTATTGTCGAATACTTTCGCTTACTGAGCGACTCTCAGTCGTTGGCGGAGTCTCGACACAATCTACAAACATGAATTAAACTGCGAATGCCGACAGCAGCAGCAACAACAACAACAACAAACAACGTTTGAATTGGTCATGCCAATTCGACATACATGGCCCAAGTTGCTTATTGTTATTTATTTATATATATATATACATATACATACGCATATGTATCGGTATGTAGAATGTTACAGTTGGAATCAAAAGAGTAGGACAGACGGCGAGATAATAACTGTATATAACGCGTTTATATATATATATATATATATATATATATATATATATATATATATATATATATATATATATATATAACAATTACTTTAAAAGAGTCCGATGCTACTGACAACGATTCTACACAGTCGGATATGTCAACAAGCTAAATGGGCTCGCTTTTAATCTTTCACGTGTTTTCCATATAACCTGCTGCAAACTCTAGAAAGTAAATATACGCAAAATAGCATATTGAACTAATAACAAACAAGTAAGTCTCAGAATAAGTGGAGACGTAAAGACGGGTGTTTGTCAAATGTGTGTTTTCATGCGCATTGTATAGTCTAGTGAAGTCACTAGTAGTTATCGCAGTTTCGCACTGAACAATACGTTGCAAACCACAAGTTCTGACTGTTTTAAAAGCACCAAACTGGCCCCCTTGAACTAAATGAGCTCCTAAAACAGACCACGTTGTAGGGGAACTGGGCGAAGAATGAGTTGTACAGCGGGAACCTTTGCCCAATTTGCTGATATCATGTCTTACTTAGGTCGCATCAAGATGCGACCGTAGTACAATGAAGCCGCATCGATGTCTTACTGATGCCCCATTGACCAATTCAGGATACTTGCCGGCTTTAGTCACGAATGCCATTCGGCTACACTTGAGTATGTTTAGAGAGTTTGCACAGTAAACAACAACAACAACAGCAACAACAACAACAAACGCAGTCTTTGTCTTATCGCTATCCGCCACGAAAAAGTCTAAAGACTGTATTTAGTTCAGCGCAAGCTCTAGCAGAGTTTTGACCTTTTTGTAGTGAACACGGGACCAAAGGCCGTTCTGTACATATATATATATATATATATATATATATATATATACTGTTTTTCCTAACATCGCCTAAAATTATGGCATATGTTGCTGTTCGGGCTCTCCGACTTGTACAGTTGAGCTAAAACACACCGGGTTTTTTCTCTGCCAGTTCATCTCATCTCTGTCCCACCGCTATAGACAATCTTCCGCTCGCTTACACGGCGGAATGGGCTAACTAGATGAACTTATTTCGGCAACATCGGCTGTCGATTAACAACCGCAATGCATACACAGGTAGCACCTGAGCTACAGCTTCACCACGGCGGCTACTGCGGCCTTCGTTTGTCGCAGCGCTTCTTTGCATACACGACATAATAGTCAAGCGGCGTAGACTAACACGGCATACGTTCACATGCAGTCTCTGCTACGCGGATGCTGCTATGCCTCGCCTATTATCACCTGAAATCTACCTGAAAACTCTGAAGCCTCTCGACGAGCCAATGCCAAGTTGTGCTTGTGTGTACGGGAAGAAGACACAGGCGGTAAGCACAGCTGCAATGCCAAATTGAACGAACGCGGTGGCTAATTGATCAAATGTAAAGAAACAATAAGTATACGACTTCCTGCAAGTAGGATAGCAATGACACTAACTACAACTGACGCAATATCAACAACAACAACAACAACAACAACACCAGCAACAAGAAAAACAATAGCGACAACAACACTTGAATTCTACGAGTTAGTGGTGTGCCTATAGAACACGATCAATCCAAACGGCATCGGGTTTGCTGACCATCAGTTATATTACCATTCATTTGCCCAAATTTGATTAGCCCCTGTCCCCAGGACCCACTATTTATATATATATATATATATATATATATATATTATTGACGACATTTCTGTTTCCTATTGGTTGAGCTGTAAACAAAGCCTACTACTCCTGAACGGCTTGAAATATAGAGGAGTCTTGTACTGTACATTTATACATCACTCACGCGATTAATTGACTATAACGCGCCATAAGTAAGTTGGCGTAAAAATATGTATGTCTACATATAACACAGACACACATACCGTCACAGTTCTAGTATGTGCGACAAGTTCCCAGTGTAGCAATAATACCTTCGATTTACTTACGCTGTGTATGTTCATTAACTATTGACGAAATGATTCGACAGAAATTCATGCAGGACAATGGACTGACCAAAGTGGCATTTAATCAGACACCGTCACGATTAACAGGCGCATCTAAGCAATCTGTATCGGTGTTGATTAACCAGATGATAATGTTGATAAGAATGTTAATAGCAATGATTAAAGCAATGATAACAATGATTGATATCAGTGATAAAAAGCAATGATAACACGAATTGATATCAGTGATAAAACGCAATGATAACAATACGCAACAACAAATTGCTAATGAAGTGAAGAGTCAACTAGTCGTGCGAGTGCGAGTGGGTCGGCCACTGTCCACATACTCGAGTGGGACAACTGTTTGCGGACACCGATGATATAATATAATTTAACAGATTAATTGCGCAGACACACACACACATGATCACGCGTATACGCAGAGCGTGCGTGTAAACATATATATATATATATATATATATATATATATATATATATATATATATAAAGTACGAGAACTTACTATGGTTTGCTTTATAAAGTCAAATATAAAAAAGTTCCGCCGTGATCGACACTTTAAGAATGGCCAGTCAATTCACCAGTCCAACGGGCGAATAGCAGATACGCTCTTGGCTGGGCCCTCTGCGCCGGTCAGATCTCAGATCAGGCCCGGCCATCGTCAGGCCCCAATGACTCGTCGGCCAAACAACAATACGTCTGTCATAAAATAGATATGCTTGACATTAATACACGTACTAAATCACTCCTGGTTCTTCCTCCCCCCCTCTACGAACTCACCGGGGGTTGGAGGCGCTACCGCCGCTTAAATCGTCTAATTCGACGACCAATAACTTTAGGCTGCGGCGTGTTGTGCAACTGCTTACGTTTTTTTTTTTGGCGCGCCGAATTTGTTACGGCGCATGATATTTAGATGTATGATGCCAATGCGCATGGATTTGTAAATGTAAAAGCCTAAACGCACTAAAGAGAGAAACGACTGCCTGAACATGCACGCTCTGCTCACACGTTCGCAATACTAGCAACATATATCTTGTTACCTGGTTCTCCCCCCACCCCCCTTATCCATGTTCTTCTTTCTATAAGCGTAACCTAACCAGGCCTTCTTCTCTCGTTTACTTGAATTGGTTACTGCGTTGTTCTAAACGTGTCGATACAACAATACATCGTTGCAACTTTGTACTGAGGTTGTACTCGGATATATATATATATATATATATGTATAGCGCAGGAGAAAAATACAAAGGGAAAAATGAATAAAACGACCACGACGACGGCCAAAGGGCAAACTGTACGCCAAATATAACTTGTGGATTTTTCTAATTATTATAGAGGATCAGACTGGGCAATCGAGCGTCAACTATTCGTAGTAACGACTACCTATTTCAGCACCACCAACACCATTACTATTACAGTTAACTCTAATAGTAATCATAATTCGTCGAGGAGTTCGTAGATCTGTATCGATTGCGGCTCCATGTAAAGAAACCCCTACGCGTTGGCTTGACGAACCGATCCCCCACAGCTAGCTATATAGGATAACACTGAGGTAGCAACTAACGCGATAAACGCCCATCGATGTTGTACCTCTTCACCGCTGTGACGACGTCATAATGATTAAGCAATAGACAATAACGTCGTAATAATTTTTTTCCTCACTACTACCACTACGATTAATACTATTATTACAAGCATTTCGATGGATGATGATGATGGAGAAGATTCGTAAGCACACAAGTATAGGTATATATATATATATATATATATATATATATATTACAAGCATAAAAGTTAAATAAATTTAGACAATTTACAACTTAACCAGAGTTTGTCGAACGTGATGTCCTCTATATATAAAAAGATTGTCACATAATATTGTAAGCTAGATATATATATGTATATATATATATATAATACTCCTTTATATGCTGTACATTAAAATTTACGAAATTAGTATAGCTTTGGTATTAACGTTTGCGTTTAGTGCTGCAAGCGCACTTTCGTGGTAACCAAATCCCTGTGTTTTTACTTAAAGCATTAATTTACGGTGACTCATGAAATTGCCTAGAAGGGCCGGTTTGGATTTTCTAAAATAAAATTACTTGTCTTGCGTTAGCCCACATTATCTCTCAGTCGCAGCACACATCCCATCTTTGCATTCGGCGACTAGTGGCGTTGAGTCTATCCTGGACCCCCAGGCGGTTGCAAATTTTCAGGCTACACTTAAGCGGACTCAGGATGACGCCATCGCATTTTGTGGGTCTCTACCGGAGACACATTTTCTTCAGCACGCGTAGTCGGGACTGGCAAACAAAGGTCGATGGAAAGGCTTATGGGACCGAGCAACTACGTTCACCGACAAAGCGAGGTTACAGGCGGTTTCCTCATCGGGTGCAGGTGCATGCCCTCCCGAGCCCTCAGCTCGGTACCCTCCTGGACGACGAGTCTACACGAATACTAGTCGGGTTGAGGTTGGGGGCAGAGCTAGTCTCCCCACACCGGTGCAGATGCGGTAACGAGGTCGACTCACTAGGTCACCATGGACTTTCCTGTGCCCAGAGTTCAGGCAGAATCGCACGCCACTTAGCTTTGAACGAGACATTTAGCAGAGGGCTGCGATCGGCAGGCTACCCATGCATTTGGGAGCCGTCTGGCTTAGTCAAAGACGATGGAAAGAGACCTGATGGTATGACCCTGACTCCCTTCGAGCGGGGTCAAATGCTGGTGTGGGACGCGACCGCAACCGACTCTTTAGCCCCCTCAATGGTCGGTACGGGCGCAACCCGCCCAGGACACGCGGTAGCCCTAGCGGAAGCAGCCAAGTGCAGAAAGTATTCAAGCATCGGTTACCCACATTTGTTCTCCCCCCTTGCATTCTACACATTGGGGGGGGGGGGGGGGCTAGGTTGCTCACGACAGAACTGCTCAAGGATGTCGGGAGCAAATTGGTGCTTGCTACAGGAGACAAGAGGGCGGGCGAGTAATTACTGCAACGTCTGTCATTAGATGTTCAGAGGAGGAATGCCGCTTCGGTGAGAGATACCCTGGCTAGGTGGACCAGCCCAAGCCTGGACCTCACGCCTTGAGGTTTGCCCCAGCGGGCTGTGTACATGTTCTTACATCACAAATGCATATTTTAGTGCTGCAAGCGCACTTTCGTAGTAACCAAATCCCTGTGTTCTTACTTAAAGCATTAATTTACGGTGAATCATGAAATTGCCTAGAAGGGCCTTTAACTGGTTTGCGTTTTCTAAAATACAATTACTTGTCTTGCGTTAGCCCACACTATATGAGTATAGGTGAAAAAAGTACTTTTTGTTGTTGCCAACGATAGCTTAATAGCTTCTTTGAGTAACGGAGAATAAAACTATAAAACGTACAGAATTACCGCTACGTATAAACATAGATATATAATTATATATATACAACAACGTCATAATAACCATATATCTTTTCAACGGGTTTAAAAAAGCATAGCCTTTATTACTTGCATAACTTCCTATGCAGCAGTGCAAACGCTTTAAGTAGATGGTGTCAGGCGAGTCGGCTTTCAACTTTGCCTAGATGTTGTGGCAGGACACCTTCTGGTGGTGAGCGCAATCCTGAGCACACCCGGAAAGGACGTCGAGCTCAATCTCCTTGCCACGGTGCTTCTTGAGAGACACCTTACACGACTGCGACCCATCTACGTTCATATGCACATCCCAGCCCTCGCGACCTGGACTCTGCAACGTTCAATCAATAAAACGTAATAACTATAGCGATACAAGTGGTGAAAAACAATATGATAGATACAATATGGCATATGTTAGTGTGTTATATACATCAAAGAAGAATGGTGTGCGTAATCGATGCGTCGCAAAATAGTGCGTTTTTTTATGCCAAAGTACGTATTATTAATTAAGAAATTGCACTCTCATGCCCAGGGGCACTAATTTCAGGGTTGTACTACATATAAAACTTATATACAAACGTATAGATAGACCTATAATAGCTTTAAATGTTGTTCCTGCCTATAATCGATGACACCCGTTAGAGCACTGTCTACAAAGTATTAGCAGCCTTAACGCAGAAGTTGAGTGTTTAGTCGTACCAATTCCTTGGAAGGGGAAACGGGAACTGAAACGCACCCGGAGAACTTCTACACGAAACGGTGTATGGGTCACAGTCAAAACTACTCAATTTGTAGTTCACACGTACTTTCACCTTCTTCACTTCGAGTGGTATCTATATTGTTGTGCCAAAACATAAGCCGTATGTCTGTTGCACTTCTATTGCTCAAATAGTAAATTTTGGCTGTATAATAAATTAAAGTTAGAGAGCAATCCATACCCTCAGAAATTTGCGTAAAGCTGCTGAGTTTTAACGTGCATATTTAACTTAGTAGCAAGGTCTGTCAGCAATTAAACACATACGCTCAAATTAAGTCGTGCCCACCGATATTTACAAGACTATGTCAAGATCCGTATCCGAAATGTTGTTTGGTGATTATTTAGTTTCTTCATTATACATACCTGACACGTACTAGACACTTCTCGGTCGTTGTAAGAATTTACCTATCTGACGCTAGAAGTAAGATGCTCTGCATAACTTTTTATCTAGTATTTCAACTCATTAGCATGCATGGAACTGTTAAAAAGTAACAAAGCAGGGACTACCACCATTAGATGATTGAGTAGCTTTGATTAGAAAAATATCACATCTTGTGTACGAAGGTACGATATTTTCAACTAGAATTAAAAACATTTTTAAGGAGATTGTTTTTAATTCTAGACTATCCTCCGTCCCCTACGGGCTTGGAACTTAACCTGAGGTATATCTTCAATGTACCGAGGGCCGGACATGTTAAGATATCTAGGTTTCCCTAACAGTCCTTGTGGCAGCATGGCCCCTGACTCTCAGCGGTATGGTTTATCATCTATTCTCAATGAGCATCGCTCGAAGAAAATTCGACAGGGATCGAACCGGCGACACCCCGGTAGGTGACAACCATGACTAGCGCACTAGTCGCCTAGACCACGCCGCCACATGATATTTTCAGCTGGCCTATCCTTGACACATCGGAGGAATCACAAGACAGTCGCGTGTTTTGCCTGTTGTATCCGAGTGCTAGACGTAAATCGCTACCCTCCACTCGCCGGCAGAAAATACGTGAAATATGCCGATGGTCCTAAAACGTTTTTAAGCTGTGCATAACCTGTTCAGCTGAAGTTGTGAAGTAGGATATAATTAAAGTTGTTTCACAACATTGTGCAGTTGCGTTTCGCAACATATATATATATATATATATATATATACAAACAAACGACGCCACCATATGGGACGCTAGCGTCCGTCTCATGTTAAGAAGTAAGGTAGGGATCGCCGAGGCGTCTGACAGGCCAGTGCGTAGTACTTAGCACAAGCCTGCAAATAGAACCATTTATCGGCACCAACATTTTTAACTATATATATATATATATATATATATATATATATACATGTATATATATATATATATATATATATATATATATATATATATATATATATATATATATATATATATATATATATATACATGTATAACATAGTTACGATAAATGAGATTTGCTCACCGCTTTCAAAACGACATCGTAGGCTCGGATTCTCGAGTTGGCGTTGACGTTATCGGCGTACAGCCTGAGGAACTCAATCGCTTTGAGAATAGCCGCTTCCAAGTCAGCATTTTGGTTTTTTCGTGCATCGGCCAGCCAGTCGTTGCCAAGATCCTCTGTACCGGCGTCGGCCAGAGCCGTGACAAATGCGCCGGCCAAGATTGCGCAAGCCGCGCCAATAACGAATACGCGCATCTTCAGCTAAGCACCGATATAAACGCGCACACAGTACAGCAGTTAGGTAAGTATGTACCATACGCTAGCTATAGCACAAGCATGCAAGTCCAGCATGCACGGTGTTGGGGTACATTGCGCCCTACCTACCGCCCGAACCACACGCAGACTAGAAGCCCGTTCAGAACCCGCGACCTTGACAAGAAACCATATGCTGATCGCCCTACTTGTGCGCAATACTTATCGACGCGCTATAGACAAAGTAACCCATCTGCCTCAAGAAAAACGAAAAGCATTCGTTGATAATACTAATAAAATACCGAAGGTTTACAACAAAAATCATTTGCTGTTACTATGTAGAACCGAACTCTGTCCATGACCTTTTGACTAAACAAGCCTTGAATGACGTACCAGTAAGTGAAAGTAGATCAGCATTAAATTTTTGGACATACCAGCGTGTTCTAAAGAAAAATATGTTTTGCTTAAAAGACCATCTACTAAGGCTAAAGGTAAAAGAATGTTCCTAATGAGAGCAGTTTGCAATTTGTTTTGGTACCAAATAAACGGTGTTCCAACTCGTCATATGGTTATGGTAATCCGTTTTCTTCTCTGATATCGGATTCCGTAGGTACCATGTTAATAGATGCAAGGAGGTTAGTGTTTAGCGTTCCCCTCTGTTAACTTTATGGGAATCCGACATTGCGGATCGGGAAACACGGCTGACGGTGATATAAGCAAAAATGCGCATTATAGGATCTCGAATTTTACAAGCTGTTGTCAATATGACTCTTACTCTACTGCCAGCCAACGTTGGATTTCTTTCAGGCATAGCAGATTTGTTTATCAAACCACGCCATTCGTTTTTTTGTAATCGCACATTCTGTGATCTATATATATATATATATATATATATATATATATATATATATACATACATACATATGTCTCAACTAAATAGGGATGATAACAGAGCTTCTTTTCGAAGTAGAGGACGTAGGATCGGCCATATAATATGGTCTAAGATCAAATGAGCGTCAAACAGAATAATACTTTTCCGGCAGAAGAAAATAAACTAATATACAGGGCATTTTTTTCAGAGCATCCGTTCTGTGACCAAGCGAGTTTTGAAAATGTTGATTTAAAACTTAGTGCAATACCTGATATCAAAGTGATTTAAGCGTGGAATCAAACTAAAGTGATTGCGGCGAGAAACTAATAAAGACAAAGAAAGCGCCGGGACCAAACGGCATCCCAGTATGGCATTGCAACAATTGCTGTTAAGAATAAGGATACGCCGGAGCACACACTACTACACCCTAAAGTATTATTCGAACTGTTTCTCTGAAATTTCTTGAAAAATAATGGGATGACCGGTATAGATAGAAACAATCGTATATAAAGGCACACCTAAACTGATAGGTAAGTTGAGTTTGGTTTTTTAGTTTGGTGAGTTCCTCTATTGTGGAGTTTGATATGATCATGTGTGTCACGTACGATATGTTTGATTGTATATTCGAATTGGTCTTTTTTGTAGTGGCCAAATGTGAATATATATATCCATATCTGTTGGTTGCTTTCCTTATACTCAACTACTTAACAGCATACATTTTCAATTTTTTGTTTATGCGTTTCGCGGCCTTGGCAAATAGCTCTTCAACTTCTGCCATCGCTTCTTCAGTGGTCAGGCTTTTCTGGAGTCCACAATATACTCTTGCTAAAAAAATCATTTTATTTATGTATTCAAGTATTATGTAAGTTTAGCAATATGAGTTAGGCCTAAGGTTGTCAAGACAAGGCTGTCTAGACTAACGTTACCCTCCCTTGTAGAGTAGTGTAATTTTAGCAGTATTGAGTGGTTACAGAAATGGCCCTTTAATAAGGCAGAGCTTAAATAGATGCTCAATAAGATACGAAAGAGTAGTGGTGTATTTTTTAAAATCTCTAATAATTGTCCTAGATTACGCTGTTGTGGGTGAAGTAAGATTATTCGAGTCATATGGAGGGTGCAAGTCAGTCAGCAGATGTGTCTGCTATATTTCGGCCCATATCCGCAAGATGCTTATTAACACGGTTTAATCTCTCAGCTGACTCGAGCAGAAGATCCTCGAACTTGTGAATCTCAACAATCTCTCATTACTTAACAAATTACCTCCTGAGCTTATCCTAAACAATTTGGAAGGCCCGTTTAATATCATTATTAGTGACGACGTATGAATACTACAGACGACAAAGGAGCCAGGCCGCTGCGAAGTTTAAAGGAATCCTTTTCAATAGAGTGAAGCATAGAGAAACCACCCACACAAAGGTCGATAGGCTCTGAGCGGTCCGACGCGCATTCAAGTTCAAATTCTAACGACTGCTCATCTAAAGGGAGTTAATGCGGATTAACGTGACACTATATAAAACATATCTGGAGTTAGATAGAGAAACGTACAGATATAGAACACATTTTATAGAGCACACATTTGGAGCACACAGTTTATATATAGAGAGCAGCGTGTGTATGTGTAGCGGTGTAAATATAGTGTAGTGTATATATAGGGCATTGTTTATGGCATTATTGTATCACGGTATAAGTATAGTGCATTATATGTAGCGCATTATATATTGCACCATTGTATCATATGTACGGTATGCCTATATAGTGTACTATAAACAGCAGTATTGTATCACACAGTGGATGTATAAGTGAGACCGTAAACTAGGTCACTTATGGCGTCTACCTACCAGGAAACCTAAACCCGGATACGGGACTAGGGAGGAAAGAGCGCAATTACTTAACCGTACACAAAAATTCTATCATAGCCTGTATGGACAGAGGAAATCTCCCTCAAGCAAGGAGTCTAATAATAGCCCCGGAAGCTAGCTGAGCGTGAGCTCCGAAAAATGCGAATGACGGCCAATTCGAAACTGGCTCGATGGCTAGGATCTCCAGTGGCCAATAAAAGACAGGAACTGAGATTGAGCAAATGTCCCAGTATGCTCCAAAGAAACACTGAGGAAGTGGACCATAAGGAAGAGGGATTGTGATTTACCTTTTTCCCACGCAGAAGGAGGACGATGGAGATTAAGACTTAATGTGTGCTATCTATATACACTATTTTTTCGGTCCGACTGATTAGGGTAAGGTTTCCGTTTTTTGAGGAATAGCTCATTTTAAAACTTTGAAACGAACCTCGCTGCTAGTATTGTGACGCACCAAATATCGGTCGAGGCTGTCACAATTGATCCACAAGCTATAACTTGTCCAGGTATCAAAGCCCTCGGCCATCTTATTGTGAATTCGGCGATTGTAGACTACAATTTCACAAACTCTGTAAGTATTTTTTTTCTCTTCTTGACCTCAAGAGCCTTTCCGAATAGGGGTCAGCTTCGGCCTCTTTACGTTCACCGCAAAATCGACAATACCACGCAGTGTTTTGGGACGCCGCTTAATCAGCATAAGCAGTCCGTAATATTACAACACATGATTTGATTTTAACACAGCACCTGATGTGAATTCGTTGCTCCCCAATTTTGGCTATTTTGACACCAAGTGCCGAACCTCGTTCTCTTCACTTCTTTAAACCAAACTCAAACAATAAACTCCACCACCAGTCGCCGAAATTTGTCTTGTATGTGGCTGGGCAAGCAAATATACAGAAAACCTTTGTCGGTTTTGGTTCCATTTTTAAAATTCAAAGTACTAGAACCTGCCGATCCGCCCTTGTGCACTATATATATATATAATGTCGATACCCAGTTTAGCTAAACAAAATATAACGGCGTGCTCGAAAGACAGTTCCGTTTTGTCTAAAGAAACATTCATATTATAGCGAGCTAAGTTCCGTAGTAATGAATCAACAGTTCACCTCGTAGCGTTTGCTAACTCACCTCGAAACGAATGTAGTTGTAGAATGTAAGGATCACAGCCGTAAACCTGCATAATCATTCATGTCGATAGAGCTTGATAGAAGTTTACAGAATTACTACTGCTCGAATCTCAGCAAAATAGATTAATCTGCATAGAACATAAGAGAGTGTAGATAGCAATGGTTATGCATGAAGACTAGGTAAATCTTACTAAACGTTTACCATAGAGCGCATGTTCAACTAAGGTCACTTCTACGCAGCTGTTGCGCTGTCCCAAATTTGTCTGTGTGTTCCGTACATCTGCTTACCTAAAGGCGGCGGTGTCTTACGCATTGGCACCTATAATAAAACTGCCCCTATATACAAAGATGATCGCCAGCCATTAATTAAGTACCGCAAAAAAGAAAAATAAAAGCTTGAACGTAATTTAAGAAACGCATTATTTTGTGTCCATATATATATATATATATATATATATATATATATATATATATATATTTATATATATTCTGTGAAGAAAGATTTTAAGCTGGCACTCAGCAAGAAAATGTTCGTGTATTGTGTGTCATTGCCACCTACCTCGTCGGAGTGTCACAGCAGTCTGCGATCAAACGTCGTGACGGTACGAGAGGGATACATACGCTATTCATTGATGTCCAGGTCACCCTCGCACGTGTCTCGCAGGTGTTGCGCGATAACCTTTTGCCAGGAGCCTCGACCTGTTTTTCGCCAACAGAGCGGTGTTGGATGTCATCCTTGAAGAGCAGATAGAAGTGAGGGGGTCACACTGTTTTCCCTCTTCCTCTACTATTTTTGTAGTAGGAACCCCGATATCGCCAGCCGCCAGGAGACCGGCTAGTTGTGCAACTCTGTATGCTGGCAGGAAAACGTATGCTGGCAGGAAACTGGTGAGCGAATTGAGTGGGCTCCAAAAAAACACTCTCCTACACTTGATCCATAGGTAGGCTAAATAAATCGTGACTACAGAAACGCTTTAACACCGCAAACACCCTTGTACTTGCGTATCTAGCTAGCTTTAATCGTTAAACTATACTAGCTAGAAGTTGCTTTACGTCGCGTAAAACAAACAGCATGTCAATAATGTAGACGAGAACGTGATTACAAACATACAGAAAACAAACATTTGGCACGTTAGCGTAAAACTTAACAATTTAAGCTTTACCTTGCGTATGTGCCGATTAAATGCAGCTCATTGTTAAAAAAACGATGAATGAAAACGAACCTGCCATATTACTTCTCGTTATTCATATCTAGAGAACATATTACATTTATTTATGAATAGTAAACTACCTAGCATAACTGCCTCTTTGAGAGGCTTCGCGTCGTACGCCAGTCACTAGATGCCGTGAAATAATAATAACGAATAAGAAACACTAACTACTGTGCACGTATGTCACTATCCACACGCAAGAACAAGTTCAGTTATATCTTAATTATTATAATTATCTTGCTACTCATTGCAAGCATTAAAAAGCGAAAGTACTAATTGTACAATCTACCGTTAACATGCCTGAGACGATAACAGTAAAATTGGCTCAATCAAATGTATTTAATTTGAACAAGTGCTATCTGACAGCCGTTGTTTTTCAGCTAACCTTAAACTATATAACCATACCGATCAGCATAACCTATTTCTGGCCAGTAATAGGCTATCGTATTATTCACCACGTGAGACTTTTCGTTCCACTTTTTCCAGGCCCTAGAGTTTCTGAATAACGGCGTGACATGCTTCTCCTTGTGAAATATCGGCACCATTTTTGCGTATTTTGTGTCCCAGATCGACCAGATGTTCAACTAAATGTATTAGTGGTACCGGAGGTCTCGCGGTGAGCTGATATTTCACACATTGCAGGTAAGGAAGGCATCGAATCTAGCCTGGCGATCCTGTGACATCGGTAACTATGTAAGCGTGAACGTTGCCTACGATACCAGAAATCCAGAACTAGTTATCATGAATAAAGATGGCATACCAAAAATGTAGAAAGCTTTGCACGGTATTTTGTAATCGATGCAGAAGCACTGATATAGATCAAAATAATAATTTTAGACATTATCTATTGAAGTGTACTGAAATTTGCAGTCAGTACAAACTACGATTGCATATGCCATCACTCTGCATCTACCTGTAGCAAGCGGATAGCATTCATAAGCTGAATTTATAACGGAAGACTGTGGCGGCACTAGGACAAAGCCAAACCGAACCCAACACACCAACGGAGAGGAAGAAACTCAAGCATTGCTAAACTCAAACTCACGCTGGTAATTTGTTTAGTAGTTGTCATGTTAATGTCTTGCTCTTTTAGCCACTTTGCTATGCTAGATTTTTCTCTTAGTTTCAGCTCCTACGTGCATTTGTCGAGGCGACTGATTGCAGCCTTTATGTACGTTTGAGTGGTAACATGTTTTTTCTTGAGCGCCGTAAGCCGCTTGACCACCTTCAGAAGCTCAACCGACGCCTTCTTCTTGCCCCCTCCCTCATTCCGCAGGCCCTCTTCGGCACGCGTTTCTTTGCCGCCTTGGCTAGCTGTGGTTCGACCGGTCACCGGTTCTCGGTAGCGTGGGTTGGCGAAATTGCCACTGCTGCCGATCTCTTTCGTTGAGTCTGCGGCGTTGCGGCAGACATGCTTTTCTCCGAGTCGTTGTTTGTGACCATCCGTGTCTTTCTCGATTTCTGGTTCCGCTCCACTCTTCTCCAGCTCGTCTCGGTCTAATGAGAGGAAAGCCGGCCGGGGAGCTGGGGGACACAGTCCGGACCCTCAAGAGGATCTATGTTTTTCAGGGTCTTACGTATTTACATCTGCGCTGCTGTACTAGATGCTGCTCTACAGATGGTCCAATAGACAGCTCAATGTGGTACATTGCTTATATAGTTCAATTTTATACTGCGTTAATTTCCTTTAGTTGAAAAATCGTTAGGGTTAGAATTTGAATGTACAGCGGATTGCTCGGAGCTTCCCGACCGTTACGCGAGTGGTTTCGTTTCCGCTTCGCTATGCTGAAGAGGTTCCATCCGATTCACAGCGGCCTGGCCACACGCCGCTCTATCGCACGTCTACGCACAGAATACCAAAATGATCACTAAGTTTCATGGACCAGTACAGTATCTCATTATCTGGTTAACCTTTGTGCTGGTACTAGGACTCTAAGATCTTTCTATCTCCCGGCGGCGGGAGTGCCAGTATATCTCTTGTTTAGTTTGTCCTAAAGTATATATATATATATATATATATATATATATATTGTGCTGGTGCGGCCCGGGCTTTTATGCTTCAGCTCTCTCCGAGGCAGGCAAGATAAAAAAAGTACTAGAACACCGAGTATCCGTACGGGTTTTACCCACTTGTAATGGACCTTTCGTAAAGGTGCTCTGCACACGTTCGCAGGAATCTAATTGTCATGTTACCTTTGATGATTGATTACAATTATATATATATATATATATATATATATATATATATATATATATATTTAAGCTCAAGATATTTTCCACAGTAACATATTGCCTGAGACCTATATCGTCCAAGTTAAAATTAGACAACCTCAAGAATATCGACAAGATTAAAACTATATACCTTAAAAGAACGCTTGGTTTGTCAAAAACTGTTTCATCTACGCTCGTGCACAAATGTGCAATGAGCCCACATTAAAAGAAGACCCAGAGCACCGTAATTACCACTTTGATCACGAGGCGCTTGAGGCATACAAGCAACACAGAGAACGGCAAAACTGGAACTTTGTAATCAACATTTTTACAGAGAACCCGTATTTGGTTAAATGCAGTTACGCACTACCGCTACGAATAGGAAATATCGCTTCCATCTCGAGCTGTGTGGGACTCGACCCCTGCGGATGGATGTTATGCCGCTGGGACCCATACCCACTAAAAGCATCTCTTCCTTTATGCTAGACTCTCTGATGGCCCAGATTTCCATAGAACAGTGCTATGTGCCATCAGGGGAAGTAGCGAGTGCCCTATTTGGTCAATTGGCCGGGGTCACTCACGGGTTCCCCCACCTGTCAGGCGCACTTTGTCCCAGCCCTTGCAAACCCGTTTGATCTAAAGTTGCGCTTTCTTCAGTCGTGCCGACCTCAAAAAAGATTCTGTCTCTCTTTGCATCTTCTGTGCTTTGTGTTTAGCACCTTCTGTGCTACTTCTGCTTCCAATTCCCATGCCTGGGTCGAACCCAGGATGTATTCCAAGAACCCTTTTATACCATTTTGCGGGGGGTCTTAAACTTTGGGATGGGTGAGTCCCGTTCTGGACCATCTCTCGCGAATCTGTCTAATTGTCATAGTTCTGGCCTCTTCCAATGCCTGGGACCTGAGGAGCCTGTGCTTTGGAGTGTCTTCCACGGCCTCGTTGCAAATAAGGCATGATTTTGATGGGGTCTTCCCTATTTGGCAAAAGTATGACTAGAAGTTGTCATGTCCCGTGGGAACCTGCGCTAGGTAGAAGGTAAGGTCCCCTCCCGGCCTGGCTATCCACGCCCGTATGTTTGGAAGCAGTTTGCTTAAGCTCTTTCTAGGGTAACCAAAGAGAATAACCCCCCACTCGGCTTGCCAGTCCTCTATAGTGGCGTTTCTCTCGCTTCATTGTCGTTTACTGTAATCGCCAATATCCCACAGGCGCTATTTTTCGGACGCCTGCGTTTTACGCAGGATCAATCTTGCTGTTTTTACTTAAAGGTCACTCTGGCCAACACAGCAGCCCCGAAGAGCGCGATTGACTCCGCTACCGCCATCAGTAGTTTCTTTGTACGAGCCCGTGGTCCATGTATAATCGGCAGTATCCTGGCAGTAGCGTTTGCCGTCTTAGATGCGTTTTCCGCTGCCTTCTTTATTTGGCATAAGCCGGTCATAGACGTGTCCAGCATGATCCAGCGGTAGCAGGGTTCTTTCACAAACCTGATTGTTTGTCCTGTGACCTGTATGTGTAACGGTTGAACTCTATTTTTGCCTGATAAGAGAATAATTTCACTTTTTTCATATAGCAAGTGCCAGTCCCGCGGCCTTCACCCATTCCAATGCAAAGCTTTGTTTAAATTTAGCTAAGCTCGTCCTCCGTTTTAGCCTGTGCTGCGACCACTAAGTCGTCAGCGTAACCTATCATTTCTTTTCCCGGGGATTGGTCGGTGTGCCGCTGGACGTCGCCATATGCTAGGTTCCACAACAGTGGGCCCAGGATTGAGCTCTGCGGCAGCCCGTCTGTCATCGGGAAGGCTACGTTGCCGTTTGAAACGGATCCCTCCTTAGGGTATTAAGAATTGTTTTAAAAAATGCATTTACCAGGTACGGCAAAGCGTTTTGACGAACAAGCGTGTCCAAGATGCTCTTCCATGGTAGGCTGTTGAAGGTTACCCCTGTGTTGAACTCTGTGGATTGCTGTTAGGGTGAATCTGTGTTTACAGAGGCCAAATTGTGCCAGTGGTAACAGTCCGCACTTCTCCGCAAACAGCCTGAGCTTTTCTTCGATGATGGCTTCATATCCCTTGGCTAGAATGTTTAGTAAGCAGATTGGCCGGTATTCTCAATTCGCTTTGGATATAAGAATCCTTTCTGCTTCTTCTCATGCTAGTGCGAACTCTCCTATTCTCATCGCGCTCAGAAATTCCGCGACTGCGGCGGGGTGCTCCTTAAACAGGAGTTTGGTTGCAGCGGGGGGGGGGGATGTCATTCGCAATTAGATTTTGCCAGTAGTCTAGCTAGCGAATTTGTTAGGGCTTTGTGAGTGATGTACTGTTAATGTGAGAATGGCTGAGATAATTGGTTCACATACATTAAGTATTCTATTCAGTTGTACTAGAAATACAAAACATTTTAAGAGGGTTGTTTTCAATTCTAGACTATCCTCCGTTTCCTAAAGGCTTGAAACTCACCGCAAGGTATATCTTCAATGGGCCGGATATAACATAACATAACATCACTTTTATTTCACATAAAAGGGCTGGGATTAATATACATATTTCTGTAAGACAATCGTGACTAATCACCAAATAGGCGAGCGCTATTTGGATTAGGATGATGAGATACCTAGGACTTCCTCAACAGTCCTTTTGGCAGCATGGCCGCTGACTCTCAGCGTTATGGCTTATCATCTATTCAATCATTAAGAATTGCTTAAAGAAAATTCGACCAAAAACAGAAAAAAGATCGAACCGGCATAGACACCCCGGTAGATGACAACAACGACTAGCGCACTAGTCCCCTAGAGCACGCCGCCACAAATGCAGTTGTATTGGCGGCAGAATTGTCCTTAGGTGACTCGCGATGTGCAACTAGGAAAGAGTTAGCCTGCTGCCGCTGCTCAGAAGCACAGCAGTTTTCAATCATCAGAACGGTTCCGTGGCTCCAGCTTGCTCAAAGTATTAATTATTTGGTGGAATTTAAACAGTATACGTGGAAATGTATATTCTATTGTGAAGTTTCAGTAGCTTTTGCATCGACAACAGCTAACGATAAAAGCTGTGGTTGCATTGAATACTAATAGCAGATGTGGAAGTGGAAGCAGATGCTGACGGGATCTCCACGGGATCCGAGTGCAGGTTAGTAGACAGAGCGCCCGTTTTTTGAGGACAAACTTCAACGCATATATAAAGTGCGTCGCTGCACACAAAGGTATCCGTTTTTGACGAAGAAATCGTATTTAATCACGCGCTGCGTTCAGCCCTGCCACTGAATCTTGTCCAGCTATTCCGGTGTCCTTTAGGACGCCTATTTAAGGATAATTACACTCAGTGTAGGCGACTTCGAGCCAGTCAACTTAGGACAATGCTAGGAACGGTTATCGTCGCCATACCCCCTCCCGCCCGAAAAAGTTCCCTAGATACTGCTGTAGGCATTAATGGCTCCTATTGCGTCCCGGATGCCGTGCATGAGTGCGGCAAAGCTGACGCTGCGCATTTTCAGGCTTTTCTGTTGGCGGACCGCCCAACGTCGAACAGGCCCGACGCGTCGTATCGCAAACCTTTATCAAAGCATTTTATTTACCGGCGTATCCAGAGTTTGCTCACAATTGCGTAAAACATGCCTAACATTTTTATTCAGGACATGGTCCCGTGGTCAGTGTTTCAGATCCGTAACAGAAACGTTTAGCAAAGTTATAAAAAATGCAGGCAGTAAGAAGCCTGAAATGGTCATCTACGCTTAATCATAAACCTCAAGGTGATAAATGTTCTGCCGAGACATAATATTGACTATTTGCTCTTTCTGCGCTTTCTGTACACAAGAGCTAATGTCATGGCTCTGATTTGATTACTTGTACCATGCTTATCAAACTAAACTTATACTTGTCGATGTCTCTCTGGATGCTGCTTGCGTAACAATTGCTCTAAATCTACGAGATTGTTTTGTTTGTGCAAATACCGGAATGCCTTGGTTGTTTAAAAAAAAGTGCATTAACAGAATTTGATATTTTACCTCCCTCCTGGAAACAGTCTGTGAACAATGTATAAACAAAACTCAAAACAGAGGTCTCTCTTGTTTTCTTAGCTCAAATTCTGCTAGCCAAATATGTACACCGTATTGACGGTAGCATTCGTAGACGACACGAGCTTGCCTAAAATTGTTCGCAACGTCGAGACCTGCTCTTTTTTTTGCTTGTTTGGCCGTACCACATAATTAATTAAGATTGTCTTCGCCTACCAGCCGTTTTTTGGACGCAAATATACTGGTATTCGCACATCTTCGGGAGCATCGAATTGTTGCGCGACGTTTTTAATAGACCTGTAAAGTTTATTCTGTTTAGAATGTTAATATCTGTTTTGCCAAGCTTGCTCAGCTAACTGAATCAATAATTAACCGGCTATCTAGATGCCCGGGATGCGGGTTATTCGGTGTGAGTCTCCATTTCGAAGGCAGTGTCGTTCTTTCCTGTATAAACGGTATCCATATAATACCGTTGGTTTGAGCTCGTAGTCTTCTAGTACGAGCTTCTCGTTCACCCTGTTGACGCATGTGCATTACAAAAGTAACTAAAACGTTTACGGCAACTATTGAGCTCCAAGAAAAAAAAAACACTTGCTTCAATGGAATATCTAATACTTAAGCTTAAATCATACAGTTGGGTTTGTAACACAACCGCTAAATTTACATGTCAAGTTGTTCGGTAAGGGCCACGGTCGCCGCGGCTTTAGCGTTCTTTTCTTCTAGTGGTCGGTTAAATAATTATTGCAATGTTAGGGACGTAGTTTACAAGTTCAATGAAGCTTCCTTTAGTTTAGTTATATAGCCGGTGACGGCGTAAGATCTTTGCTAAAGCTCATACATTTAGTTTTGTCTATAATTATTACTAATTTATGATGGACACGCAAAGTTGCAGATCTTGTCGAGGTAAACCTGTAAGTTTTAGTGGACTGTGCAAAGATGACGAGACTGTCCGCTGATGAAAGTTAAAACCCTCTACTAGGTACGTGCGATCGAGGCGGATGTATCTATTAACAAGGTCCTGACAGCACCTGCACCCCCTTTGTAGAACTCAAGTGTTGCTGGTCCAATTTTTTCTTTGGTGGAACGCCACTTTGCAGCTTCTACTGCCCCGACCCAAAGCGGTACCCAAGCAGTTTTCTTGGGCCAAACCTCAAACAAAAGCCACACGTACTCGTCTCCAGAAATCTCGCAATTGGTCTGGGACTTAATATCAATAAAGTCAAAAGGCAAAAGCACACAGTCGGCGTTAATGGCTCTGCATGAAACACTAGCTCAAGAGATAAATAAGGGTAACAGGCCAGTAGGTGTGTTTTTAGATTTGTCTAAGGCTTTCGACAGCATTCCACATTGCCGCTTACTGCATAAAATGCAACGTATGGGAATCACTGCAAAGGCACTAACCGTGATAGAAACATATCTAAATAACAGAAAACAGACATACTCGTTCAACAACGAGTCTTCCGAAGTTACCTTAAGATCTTTTGCCGTCCCTCAAGGAAGTGTGATGGGTCCTCTTTTATACATTTTGTATTGCAACGATTTCTTTCAAATCGAGGACTGCTCTACTAAATACATGTACGCGGATGACACAGCACTTATCTATACACAGCAATCACTTGAGAATACGCAACACATAGAACGAAGCTTAAGTAAAATCGGGACGTGGATGAAACAAAACGGACTTGTAATAAATCACAGCAAAACTAAGTTTATACAGTTCGAACTCCGAAGTCGTCCGGCTATTGCACACATGAATTCCATACAACTACACAACCATCTCGATATAACCAGCTCAATGCATTGTCACTGCCCCTTAATCGAACGAACTGATACGATAAAATATTTGGGAATGATGATTTCGAGCAACCTATCTTGGCAACCACACGTCAATTACATTGCCAAGAAAATTAGGAAGGGCGTGGCAATATTAAGCCAGATAAGAAACTCAGCGACAGTAGCACTAAAACTCGAAGTATATCGTGCACTTGTGGAGAGTTACTATCGATATGGACTAACGCTATACGGTGGTTATTATCTGACAATATTACAACCATTAATCGTCCTGCAGAAGAAAGCCATAAGATTGGTCTGCGGTGCTGAACGCAGCGTTAATGCAGCAACACTTATGGACAGTTTAAAGGTTTTGCCTTTTCGACATCAGTACGCAGAATCAGTGCTATCCCATTTTCTTCTGAAAGAGGCACATGTTGGGCGTGAGATACAAGATAGACAAAGATCAAGTCACCAATATCTTACCAGAGCACGCCAACATGGCACCCTCAATTTGGAAAACATAAAAAGTGAAACCATGAAAAGACGGGCTGCCAGTCATTTTATTAAGCTATTAAATAGTTGTCCTGATAACATACGACAACAAACAAATGAGACCACTAGACAAATCAAGAAACAAATACGAGAACACATTACATCACTCAGCCAGGAGCAACTGTCCAGTTTAATTGAATAAACTAACATTTCAATAACACAAAATGTATGACACTTAAAAACTACGCATTACGCACAAACACATCATCACATGAAATGCAAACACAGACAACATGTAACCACCGTAACGAGTTTCCACATGAACGCCCACACACATTTCAGCAGCCATGAGACAGCACAACTACACGTATGCAGACGCGCGTGTGCAGATGTATATGTATATATATATATATATATATATGTATGTGTATGTATATATGTATGTGTGTATGTGTGTGTATGTGTATGTGTGTGCACATGGTGGTATAGTCATACGTGCCGAAGACGTGACATGTGGGAGACAGCGACGCGAGCCTACACATTGCGTCACTTGGCGGCCTTTAAGTGTACTGTCCATGGCCGAGGCGGGTGGCCATATCTGATTATCCACGAAGACCATGAAATACAACTTCAAGCGACCACTAATATTATATATTTCGACCAGATCTCTGAACACTCAGGGAAAATATTATTTACTGGCTATTATTATTATTACTATTATTATCATTATTATTTTTAACTACTATTATTTTTTTTTAAACATAAATATGATATGTAGGTAACACGGTGCTAAGAAGATGGAAAGAAAAATAAATCATATGTATTGGATGTTCCAGTGCTGCGTACACGGGCTTTCAGCCTTACGAACCACACGACTATAATGTTGTAATACACATAAAATACTGTGAATAAAACGCACTTAAAAAAAAAAAAGTCTCAGTTATTGAAACTTGTTGTGTCAATCATGGACGCATTGCAGCCCTTACTGTCGCTTTTGTCGGTTGCGCGGGACATCAGGCAATCATAATGACGGGTGATGACAATGGTTGCGAGACGATGACAGAAACCACGCGGGTCACATCGTTGGGTCCTTCAGTAGGTGCCGGCCCAAGACAAGGTCACCGACTTGGCGCTTGCCGAAACGGACCATGACGACGGCGGACCCATCATCACCCGCAAACGGCAAGCAGACACTCGACCTCCTCTCAGCCCCCGACGAAAGGCCCGGCAAGCCGTTAAGGACGCCTATGATGCCCTCGCTAAGGACTGTGCTAGGATTGCGATCCACTGCGACTCAAGGAACACCCTTAAAGAGTCCAAATACCTATTACAAAAGATCGAACTTGACCTCCGCGAGGTGCAATCGGTGGCCGAGACAACCTCAAATGCGCGGCAGAAACTAATGCGGCTCATTAGGCACACTTGGACGAACCAGATACGAAACGATCAAACAGTGGATGACTACCTGCGAGTAGCGAAGCTTTCGTAGCCCGTCACAGCGACTCAGAAGGTTCTGCTATCACTGGAGGACTTCGCTTCACACAAAGGGATCCGAGGCCTTCTGGTTCGAAAGAGAGAAAATTCGAGCAAAGGAGTGTTCCAGCTCCAACCCGCTTATCTCTCGCTTCAAACCATAACGTCTTCCTCTCCCGGCACTGCCGTAGTCCTGGGCGAGGCTGTGGAGACTGTCGCGGGCTCCGCGCCTACACCCGAGCAAGGACATCGATTTGTGGCAGGCATTCCGCCACCAAATCAGGAGGATGTCATTACGGACGAAACATTCTGGACTTTGATGCAAGCGGTTATACACCGAATCTTCCTAATGACTGAGCAAACCCCAAATTACATCCCTCTCTACGTTCCCGCGGACATGTTAACTATCACGTTACACCGAATAATAGCGACTCTGGTGGCTCAGTCCCCTATTCTTGGGAAACTGGCGCTACACAAAACTCGCCCGGCTCAAGCAGGGACTACCGGACCGCCACCATGTATCCATACACGAACACATGCGGTCCCTCCCTATAGACACACAACCTCGAAACTAGTTAAGGCAAAGCCTTCGCTGACACGCTGCGGACCGTCCGAGAAAACCTCAATGCGGACTTTGTGGCGGAAACGAATATCCGCGACGTAAAGAAGACGTCTAGCGGGGACGTAGCAATCCGACTGGGTAAGATCATACCAGGGGCTGAGTATTAAGATCCGCGACGCAGGAGGCCTCCGCTAAGCTATTTGACCCCACACTAAAAGTGGCATTATGGGGCATCAACCCCCTGTCGAGGGAGCTCCAGATAAAGGCCGCCCTCGCCGCGTACCTGGGAGTGACAAGTCACTCCTGGGTTACAGTTAACGGACCCCGTCAATGTCAAAGTGGGTGCTGGTATGCCTTAGCGTGATTACCCGCCCGATTGGTCCGACGGCTATCAAAGCTCACGACAGTCATATTGGCAGGGCGAACTGTCGCCCAGATCTGTGGTACAGGCGTCCAATATGCCAGCGCCCTGGCCATCGCGCGGAAGCTTGCGCGCTTGAGAAACCCGTCGAGGGTTGCCTCTGTCTGCGTTGCTGGACCATTAAGCACAAGACCAGAGACTGCAGTTCGGCGAGCATGGAGTGCATCACCTGTGTTATTGAAGGTCATCGCGCGGACGCGATGAACTTTAATAACACAAGTGGGCAACACCCCTACGTGCCAACAAAGCGCCCTAAGGCAAACAGATGGGAGCTTAGTGGCGGACCCTCTGAACAAATAGCCCCCTCCAAACCGGAGGCGGAGCCTGTCAAAAAGGAGGCCACCTCTAGCGACACCCCTCCGGCCGCACTTGCGTCAAGTGAAGGAGAAACAGGAGAGAACAACAGCTCAGACGATCTAAAACTAACCTATCAAAATGAGGATACTACAAATAAACTTAAACCGCTGCCGGGCCGTTCATGACGCTCTTAACGTATACGTGGAGGAGAACCAGATATCCTTATGCCTCATATCGGAGCCCAATGTCAAATTTGCGTCAACACGAGCAAACCATTATGCTGACCCTGCCGCAGACACAGCAATATGGTGGACGGGACGAGACCCGAAGGTTTCCGTCTCGGGCAACCGGGCTCGCTCTGGGTGCACATGGATTAATTTAGGCAGCGCCACATATATTCTCTCCTGCTACTTTTCACCAAAGAGCCTACAAGAGGAATCTAACGACTACCTCACATCTCTCACTGAACTCATTACTTCTCTTAACACCCACCGACTAGTTCTGACAGGTGACTTCAACGCGGCATATTTCCTATGAGGCTTCCGCGCTCCCACCTCTCGGGGGCTCCTACTACTGGACGGAATGACCACTAACGACGAAACCTCTCTGACATTCATCCAAGGTCGACAAAAGTCATTCATAGATCTCATACTTACTAGCAATACTTCCCTTTGCTTGATTAACAGATGGGGGATCGTCACAGACGCCAAAACGCTCAGTGACAACTAATACATATTCTTTGATTACGCCGGGACACCTATGTAGCCACTTCCGACCCGAAGAACCTGGCAGATAACACAACAACAAACTAAAACTCTACATACCTACACAACTCACCACGCATCAAATCTCCCACCTCTTTCCAGAAGAACTAACACAAATAGTAATAAAGGCGTGCCGGGCCGCACGTGGCCCTAGGGACTTCCTTATCGGATAGTCCGGGGAAAACTCAAGACATTCCCACCCCCGCTAACACAAGAAGAAACTCTCCGCCAAGTCAAGAAACTCTTCCTACCGCATTCCTCTTGCTCTTCAGTAACTTACACCAATATAACCCCAGCAGACATTTCCCCGGTCACAGAGAAGGATGTTTTCCAGGCAAAGCACCGGGTCCCGTTGGGGCTCCTCCTGGGTGATCTGGTTTATGGCAAGAGAACATCCGAAAATCATCGCAGGCACCGCGATCCATCTCCTCCAGGAGGGGTTTTCTCCACCTGCCTGATAGACCTTTGTCTCGCCCTGATTCCCAAGTTCACCCCAGAATTATACATACTAGTCTGCCTTCTAGACACTGTTGTCAAGTTTTTTGAAGACATCATCCAGGCTCGTCTCACGAAGGCTATAGAAGATACAGGAGCTTTGGCACCAAACCAACTTGGCTTTCGCAAGGGTCACTTGTCACTCGACCCCATTGAGGAAACCTTGGCGAAAGAGGGACAAGAAACCATGGCGTCGCGCAACACCAAGAAGTTTGTTTTGCTGATACCACTAGACGTGAAAACGCCTTCAATAGCGCCAACTGGGCGAAAATTCTTGAGGCCATGGAACAAAAAAATATACCTTCTTACCTGGTCCGCAACGTCTCTTCCTATTTAAGTGACCGCCACCTGCTGAAACATCACGGCACGTTTAGTATCACCGCCGGGGTTATACAGGGGTCTGTACTCGGACCAACCCTGTGGAATCTGGCATATTACGATGCAAACAACGCCATGCGCTGTGTCTCTCAAAGGGTGGCACAAAACAACCTCCAGCTGGCTTAAA
The DNA here is from genome assembly GCA_003439945.1 of Dermanyssus gallinae. Taxonomy (NCBI): domain Eukaryota; kingdom Metazoa; phylum Arthropoda; class Arachnida; order Mesostigmata; family Dermanyssidae; genus Dermanyssus; species Dermanyssus gallinae. The sequence goes on along the minus strand of QVRM01006559.1, from coordinate 512,838 downwards.
CCACAAACGCACTCACGTAATTCGCTTGACATTGGGCTGCCACGCTGTCAAAAACGGTAAAATATCTGGGGGTCACTCTTGATTCCAGCCTCACGGGCCGAGCCCACATCTTTGCCATATTCAAAAAAGTGCATACATAGACAAGATGGCGGCGCCCAGTAGTGCGCTGTGTTTTGTGTGTAGCTCCGTGATAAAGAGCTCGTGTGAGTGGACCCAGTGTCCTACTTGTCTTTTGGGCGTAGCCCATGTGAAGTCCTCATCGCCGCGCACCGATGTAGGGGCAAACCAGCCCGCTCGGTGCCCTGGATGTCCTGAACTGAAAGGCGCCCGTCCAAACGTCACTCTGCTTGAGGTCCTGCAGCGGATTAGCCGTCTCGCGGCGGCGAATACAATCCGAGTGTCGGAGCTTGAGCAAATAGTCTCCCAGCTGCGTTCCCGTCCCACCGGGAACAACGTAAGCACATCGGGAGTAGAAAACAAGACGAAAAAGCAGGTGGCACAGCAAAAAGTGGCACAGGAAACCGGCGGCAGCTCGAAACTTCCCGCCAAGCTCGTAGTTGATTCGAACGTCTCAAATGCGTCGACTGTCACCCGTACTGTTGGTAAACAAAGCCAACAGCAACAACAGTGCCAGGAGAAGCAGAGACATCGAGTGCAGAAACCGCAGCAGCAGACGCCACGCAAAAGTGTTGTCGATCTCGGTCAACAGCACCAACAACGGCGGGATGAGAGAGCGGCTGACCGGCAGCAACGACAGCGGGAGAAGCTGGAGAAGGAGAAGCCGGCGCCGGCAGCAGAAAATGACGTCACTACTCCACTGCAGCCGCGCGACCCGGTTGTAGAGACAATGGACTGTACAGAGGCAGCCAACATAGATTAGCTGGACAATGAAGGCTTCCAGCTGGTGGAGAAAAGAAGCCAAAAGAAGAAAACATTTGCGAGTGAAAGTGGTGGATCGACTAGCAACAGCCCAGAGAAGCAGGATGGACGCCTGGGGCCGAGACCGAGCGATGCCCTCCAAAACCACAAGCAAACGACAGCAGAACAACGCGAACCTAATGCGAACAGGAAGCATCGTCCTCATCGAGCAGGAAGTGCAAATGTAGACCTGGGCGAGCTAACACTGTGTAAAAACCGTGTGTTGCCCATGAGGGCTCTCCATTTGGAGGGCTTCAGCCGAAAAACGTCGGCAGAACAGATGCGTGGTTGGCTAACCGGGAGGCATACTGTAGTGCGTGCTATCTGGAAACTAAAAGTTTCACGGCCGGACTCCGTCTTCTGCGTGGCCTTTGGTGATAATGAGTTTAGTAAAGTTTCAAGTAGCGCCTTCTGGCCGAAAGGCGTGAGTTTCCGGCGCTGGCTGGGGGCTCCGCCGGCTCAGACTAGGGTATGCGAAGAGTTTACTGACGGGCGTGGTTTAACAGCTAGACAGCAATGACGCCTCCTACCAAGGCAGCTGCATGCTGCTCGCAGCTGCAAATTATTGCTTTGGAATTGCGAAGATTTATCTGGGGCTTTACAGCTAGCACCAGAACGTTTGTTTAAAGGTGTGGACATTGTACTCTTGACGGAGACTTTCATGCGGGAGCAACTGCATTTCAATGAGATGCGAGGTTTTCATCTGCTAGCGAGTCCTCCAGACGGAGGGCGGGGAAGACCAGTAGGTGGACTTTCAATCTATTTACGAACAGGGTCACCGCAAATGCAATGTGTGTGTCGAGGTGAGTGTTGCATGACACTCACCTCAAGTAGTTTCAACCTCGCATTGTTCTACCTGCCACCTCATTACGATGATGTTGAAGTTGCCGATGCGATCAGTGCTGGTCTAGCGGGACTAAACCTCCAGCTACCCACTCTGGTCAGCGGCGACTTCAACTGTCGTATTGATAGTGGCGCCACCGACAGGAAAGGTGATGGGCTTCTTAAGCTTCTAGAGAACAGAGGCCTGCATTACGCAAATGAGCGTGATAAATTCACGTACGTTTGCCGAAGTGGAAGGAGCACTATCGACCTCCTGTTTCATAACCTTCATCATCCGACGGAATTTCAAGGATGCGAGGTTCTTAATATTCCAGCACGGAAGCACCTGCCGGTGCTAGCGTCTCTGTGTGTGCCTGGCCAGGGGCGCGCCCCGCGTCGGCAGCCGACAACGCACTTGTCTAGGCAGCTAGATTTGCGTGTATTGACGCGCGAATTGCGGCTGTTGAGATCAACTTCTGACATTGAACAAAGCAACCACGCTTTGGAGGCCACTGTCAAGGCGGCTGTAGTCAAGAAGAAGTACAGACAAAGACGGGCGCGGCCCTGGTTTACACAGGTCTGCTACCTGAAACGTCGGGAAGTGTTGGGGCTCCTGCGCCGAGCACGGGCTCTACATCCCGACCCCCAGATAGTTGCTGATCGTAGGGAGCTTTATGGCTGACATAGGGCAACCTGCAAGAAACTGCTTGTGGAGACTAAGCGCCGGTATGATGAGGAGGAGGAGTTTCGTATGCTTGAGAGGGCAGAGCGCGAACCCCATGTCTACATTGTTCGCCGGCTAAGCAAAGGCATGCACAGCATGACAAAGGAGCAGTTGCGGCAGCACTTCACTGCACTTCTGCTCGATGCAAACGCCCCCGCGCCAAACCCAGCTATTGAGCAACGGCTCACTCTGGAGCAGCACTACATGAATTTACCGTTTACGGTGGAGAAGGTGGTGCAGATCTTGCGCGGGTTGCCCAAGAAGAAGAGTAGTGGTCCTGATGGGATCTATTACGAACATTGGGCTGAGTCGTCCGATGTTTTAGCAGGGGAGTTGTGTAATCTGTTTAATCAGATACTCAGCGGGGGACACATACCCCAGGTTTGGCACGAGGCCAGGCTTACTCTGCTATTCAAGGGCAAATACGGTGACAACGTGGACGATCCAAATCTCTACCGGGGTATCGCGTCGGAACGCACATTTAAGAAAATCTTCGCTAAGTTGATTATCTCGAGGGTGTTTCCAACTGTGGAGAAGGCCCTACCTCTGGAGCAATTCGGATTCAGGAAGGGCCGAGGTACACAGGACGCGATCCTTGTACTCCAGTCGGAAGTTGAGCGGGTGTTGGCTGTGCCCGGGGGTCACTTGTACGCCGTCTTTATCGATTGTGTCAAGGCCTTCGACAAAGCTCCCCGCCACTTACTAGTCGATTCATTTCGACATGCTGGGGTGGGTGGTTCTTTTCTACGAGTGCTCTCCAGCTTCTTTGCTGAAGACCGCCTTGAAGTAAACATAAGGGGCGAAGACACCTTGCAGCTGAGTCAAAACGTAGGGACTCCTCAAGGGGACCCTCTCAGTTGCATGGCTTTCTCTTAGCTTATCGCAGACCTACCCCGCCATGTGCGGAAGGAGTTTAGAAACGCCGTCGTCGTTATGTATGCGGATGACATTGTAGTGGCCCACCGGGACCGCGGTGCCATTCGTCGGATTATCGGTGACGTGGAAAGTTATCTTCACCGTAAGGGCCTACAGATAAATTTGCGGAAGACGAAAGCCATTAAGTTTCGCCGTGGGGGTCGATTGGCTGCAGCAGACGTAATACCCTGTTGTGGTCAACCGCTGGAGTTTGTTAACTCCTTCCCGTATTTGGGTCTACGACTGCACTATACGGGAACGACCTTTACCCAGCACATCGGCGACAGGTGTCGAGCGGCTCTTGCCTCAATTCACACAGAGGTGAGAGACCTTCGGCAACTGTCATTGAGTACCGCAGTGCGTCTTTTTGAGCTTAAGATTGTACCAATGTTGAGCTACAGCCTTAGCAGGGTGTGGGGCCATCTTTCAGCGGCAAATTTTGCACAGCTAGAAAGATGCTTCACAATATATATGAAGCGCGCTCTTTGCTTGCCGCGGACGGCAAGAAACCGCTTTGTGTACTTGCTAGCGGGCTGCGGCCCGGCAGTGGAAACAATCAGAGTTAGGCTTAGGTCACCTACTACTGAACCACTTTAACATTTTTTGTTGGAGTGGCAAGGAAAAAAATATATATATAAAAAAGTGCATACAATCGCTAGCTAAAATCCTGCCTCAGTCGGGGGGCGCCGATTTGGAAAAGAGAATATTGATAGCATTGGCGGCGGAGTCCACGGCACTGTGCGCGGCGTCAGCGTGAACTGACATGACCCTACGCACAATCAGCAACAGGCAGCTTCTCAGGTCGGCTCAAGGCTTAATTGGCATACGTGTCATCACAGTGTACAGATCCGTCAGGACGGAGGCTGCGCTAGTACTAGCCAGAATGCTCGCATGGGACCTCCTGGCAGGGCAGAGGAGGCCTATCCTCGCATGCGGGCTGGACTTGCCACCTCGCCAATGATCTACATGAGTGGTATACCGGCCTAGGCCAAGGCACGTTATCATTCTACGTCACACAGGCTGCAACGGGACACGGCTAATTTCTAACACAGATGATGAGTATAAGCAAGTGCCACTTAGACATCTGTGTTATCTGCACAACTGGGGTACCTGACGACGTGGACCACACGGTCGCAGGACGCCCAAGACTCTCCAACCTCCGGCAGACTTCCAAATATGTACTAGCTGAAGCTGACACTAGAACAATCGTAACATCGATGTTGACGTCAAGTTAATCGTAGAGAAAAGGAGCCTCACACCTAGACCGGATCATCAAAGAAAAAACTCGCTTGAAAAAAAAAAGACGCGTTTCTCTCACTAGAAGAGATTGCAAGAGGTCCTCACAGGCCTCTAAGGCCATGCCGCATGTCGAGCGGACGAATCCCCCCCAGGGCCTTGAAGAATTGACAAGCAGTACCGAATCCTGGGGGAGGGGATGTAATAATTAGGGGTTTTTAGTGGGCAACCCATGTCATCGAGGAGTCCCACACTATCTACGTGCTTCTTCACGCTCGGACACTGACATCTGCGCTGACTGCACATAAATAATTTTTCCTGACCCTTAAAAAAGGTGGTAGAAATGTGTTTAGCAGGGCCTCGAAGGTAGACAGTTTCAACTGGTTGAAAATCGTCGGCTGCATTAGATCTGCACCTGCAAGTCATCGGCTCAATTAGATAGGTTAGCTTCTCGAAGACGGTAAATGAGTCTTAACGAAGAAAAATAAGACCTGAGTAAGAAGAATCCCCGATAGGCTAGAAGACGAAGGTAAGCCGCGGCATTTTCCAACTTCAATCTCCGGCGCTCGATTGTTGCTGTGAGTTCTTCGGGACAAATTGACACCCAGTAGCTGCAGATCGTTCTTGACGGTCATTTGCACTGGGGCAGAAGGTCTCGGAGTATCGGGGAGGCCTAATAGATAGGCATACCTCGCATTTGGCCGGATTTAATTCGAACCTACTAATTTGTTACAATGAAATTATAGACCCGTCAAATGTTCTCGGTTACTGTGTGATGTTTCGTCGTAATAGGCCACCGTCCAAGTACCAGAGGTTCAGCGGGCTATTAAAGGAATCTACCAGATCTTTGATCAGGACCTGGTATGGAGGATGCCCATATGCAAGCCCGACATGGTGTGATAGATGAGGGACCTGGGATGTAACGACCTTCATCAGGTACTCGCGTTTTGTACCGTTAAAAGCGTTTCTAAAATCGAACTTCGCAGAACCCTAAAAGGTTTGCACGAGGCGAGAAGGGCACGGGTTGCGTAATTGGCTATCTCGGTCCCACTTGGCGTCGCGAATCCCATTTGATGTGCACCAGTTAAGTGAGAAATAACGGCCTTAGTGTGGTTTCATCCGGCCTTCGCGGCGAGCGTAGACAAACACACAGGTGGACGACGTATCTGACAAGATAAATTATTGACAAAGTGCATTAGTATGCTTAGTATACTTAGACATTTCGCCTCGAAATGATACATTCGTATTATATCGACCCAAAATATATCGTTATAGGCAAACAAACATAAAAATAAGAAAAACATAAATAAATAATGTACAGAAGCTATATCGATCAAAATTATAGTGATACGGTATAAAAATTACTCACATTACTAGACAAAGTCAAAATAGACCTCAATTTACTAGGAATTCATAATTTGAAATCTATATGCCGGGCAAACCTAGTAAATTGATTCCTTGATGCAAACATAAATATGATTTGCAGTGAAAACAGCTTTTTGATTGTCAAACATGTAAACGAACGGTTTGTCAGACTGCGGTTTCGGCGACTGCAGCAACGCTGCAGAGAAATGTTGTCTCTAGAAGTTATAAAGATCTTGTACGGCCATCTGCAGTACAAGTCACCCACTGATGCAAGTCAAACCATGGTTGGATGAGACAAAATTATTACACGTAGTAGCTGTTGTTTTATTAAGGCATTTTTACATTACGCATATTGTTTACTGTAATTTGTTCAAAGTACCTTACGACGTTTTTGTATGTGGTTAACATCGTGTAATTTGCATTCTGACTAAACATAATGAATTTGTGCCCATTTCAAATCATTGGCAATGTGGAAAAAACAGTTTCTTGTTGCCTCCCAAACAAAGTCCTCTTCACTTATCTTAAAGGAAGATAGATTGTTAAGCAGGAGTTTGCAACACCGGAAGGAATCTAAGGTTTGCTCGAATGGTGGGTCACGTTTGTCCTTACTCCAGCCAAAGTCTGCAAAGGACTGAATGTCTTGGTAGAAGTTTTTCTTCAAATCCGGTGCAATAGTCTTTTGGCACGACTTGTGAGTACTTGCCATTCTCTGAAAATCATATATATATCCAGTTTTCATTCAGTTGGCCAGTTAATCCCCATACAAAGTTTGGAAATTATTTATGGGATTTAAACAAACAAAAAACGGAGCGACATTCGATTAGCTCAAAAATTCTTCCCGTAGCCCCTATCACAGTATTGGTTTAGCTTTTTTTCTTGTCAAATAGACATCTAGGCACATCAGTATATAGTACTGACTATGTAAACGCCATTTTTTACTAACGCATCATAGAAAAGTTGTAATTATGCTAGTCGTCGCTGTTATCCATAAACGAAGGTAGCCTTATTTCAAGTTAGAAGCTAAAATGAGTGCATGTCGCGCCTTCGGATTTTAAGTCCCATTGCTATAAAAAGTTAAAAGGCTAGTTATCTACAAATCCACACATTAGTGCGCAAAGAGAACACACAATGCAGATTGTTTGAATATATAGCGCTGTCAACAAGCCCAATGGCTCCTAAGAACCTTCGTACCAAGACGACTTCCTTATATGGTAGAGGCTTCAACGTTAACGTTTCGTTTAAGGCGGAAAGTATCGTTTTTTCGGCATTTGCAACCTCCATCAGGGATATAGAAGAACAGCATCACCACCGCAATACAGCGTAGACGCTTCATCTACAAATGTGGATCAAGCCAAAAGTAACTAAAGCTTTAGACATCAGAAACATTAAGTATCGCTCCGATGGTACACATCAGTTAGCATACAGCAGTGGCATCCAGTAAGATGCGCAGTTACCACAATATCATGATATGTGTCGAAACGAATCGACTTAATTAGACAAAATAAAATGCAATAAAAGACACTAACTCAACTCAACAGAACTATCAATCTGTTAGTCACTATTGCTACCGCTATTGCAGATGTACTAGTTCTCCTGTCGGATAATTAGTATAATAGTTATCTTGGCGTGAGCGTTCGTCCTTTTACCGCGGGCAATTTGGTGATATGTAGTGTTGGTGCAAATAGTTTAGCTAAACAACAGACTGCTCTTATAACCCTTGAGTTCTTTTGGGATGCTTAGACTGTTGCCACCATAAGGACATCAAGACTGTTTATGCAGGGGAAGAAGCGTGTCAATATCTGTCAGAAGCTAAATGTCAGATAAAGGCTATTCATTCAGATATTTTTTCAATTAGAGTTGAACGTCAAGTGCGAGTCATTAATAAATTTTTAAAGACACTTTGAAACAAAATGCGATAAATTTGTAAGTTAGAAGCACATTAACGTAAAGAGGACGTAAGTTAAGCTGTCATCAAGCTGGTCTACTAGAACCTCTAAAGATGTGATATTTGCGCTTCCTCTAAGTTTCGCTAGGTCACAGTGTATAAATCGTGATCTACTGTGTACGGACATAAAACCACACAAATGTAGTAGGCATTTCAGAGAATGATCTCTATATTAGTTGACATAGGCAGCACGACGCCCCTACAGTACAAGAGTATCACGACTGTGACAATTGGGCTGCGCCAGTTGTTTTCCACCATTCAAGCAACAAATTTTCTAAACCCGGATTCCTCCCCCCCCCCCCTTCTTAGGCTCGGCATTACTTTGGCATACCCACTAAACCCGGATTCCCCCCCCAGGCTCGGTATTACTTTGGCATACCCACTAAACCCGGATTCCTCCCCACCCCCCCAGGCTCAGTATTACTTTGGCATTACTTCGAAGCCGTGGGAGAGGCGTCTCTGCCGTTCTCTTTCAATCAGCTTTATCCCTGACTATTATCCCGCATGTCTACCTGCGGTTGAATAGGGGGATGCTATTTTGTAATCCGGTCTGTGAGGGTGCGTCGAGACCATGAGGGCCTGTCTGGCTGCTCCCCACCCCCTCCCTCGGCTTCTCGTCTCGACCACTCTCCCGCCAGAGACCCGCCCAAACCTCTCCCGCCTGAAAAACTGGCGTCGCATCGGTAAGGATGACCCTGGCATGATTTTGTACCTGCTTTGAGTGATAGCATAATTCCCAAACTTACCTTTACCCTTGACAACTCTGTGACCAAAACAGGATACAAAAATCCGTGAAGTTTGTCTGTATCTTTGCAGGACCCCGATTAACTTTCCCGTGAATTATACCCAAAACGGAACAAAAAATACAATATTTACTGTTTGTAACGTTAGCACCTAGCGGTCTACTACACTGTATATCAACACTACGTTTTGGTTAGGGAGATGCCGCGGGAAATGCCCCTTGTGTCAAGCTGTATTTATTATCATTGAATAACGTGTTAACAATACTAGAAGTAATTTACTAGTTTCTAGTATGCTTAATCGCAGGTTGAATCTTGGCGTAGGAATTTCTCATGTTTGAACATACCGAAATGAAAATAAAACGCTTTAAAACGATTAGCATGCTTTAGTGGTACTAAATAGACAGCGTAAACTTCTATACAGGCAAAATCTAGAACAATATCTTCTCTGACATCATTCCGAGGAGTCATACACACATACGAGTGTTTTAGGATTATTTAGAAATTGACTTATTTATTAGTATTATTACTATAGTTCAATAGCAATGCTCTATTTTTCACCTACTCATATGACTCTACACCGTATGTATGATGGTTGTTATTTCTACTCCTACGTACACGTCTTACCGATCCTGTACAGTGCCGGACCCAGGACATCAAGAGCTCACTCAAGCAATCTACGAAACAAGAAAATATCATAGCGGCGTAACAGCCTTATGTACTAGTGTTGCTAGTATTGACGTACCATCTAAAGCCCTGACGTCGTCGCGCTTTTTCCAATTCCAACGAACGTTTACCGGCAACGCATTATATGCATTCTATTAATTGTTCCAGTATCGATAACTTTATAACGGATAATTAAATACCGTTTTCAAGAAAGTCCTTATATTCACTGTGGGTCTGCGTGAGGTAGTGGACTATGTTTGGCAGAATTCGTGCTGTTATATTTGCCGTGGACAAGCATATCTTGATGCGACTGAACCCCGTAAGGCTCTTGTCCAAGCAGACTCTTAAGTACCGGGCCTCGTCGACCTGTTTTGTTTGCTACGCTGCCAGGAATAGTCTAACCGGAGCCACCTTTATTTCCTCATTAGCAATTTTATGGCCCATTAGTTTCATTATTATTATGCTTTCGCTTTTCTTTACTAAGCTTTTTCAATTCCTCTGCAGTTTTTGCTTGTACTGTGATAACCAGATCATTCGCATACGCGATCATTTCTACCCCTTGTGGAAAATTATCCTAAACATCATCATACGCCAGAGGAGAGCACAAAAACGTTTGTTTTAGCTATGTTAATTGTCGGTCGATTTACCGTGCACCAATTGGCTATCTCCTTTGGGCAATCTGCAGATGTTCTCACAACTTTGCGAGGATGACTCGTTCATCTTTGTAGAAGGCGTGCGGGGCTTTTGCTTCCCGCAGAAGATTCGGTAAGATTGCTATGTACATTATTCAATTTCAATGCTTATTTTACTTAAATTAATTATAATATACAGTCCATAAGAATTTCTTCATGATGCTTTATCCTCTTCACGCTTCCGGCAAGTGACGTAGTGCAACAATTTTGGCCCCAGTGCTGTGCATTCCACTGCATGTTACTTGGCACACGTCTGCAGACACAACCGGCAGGTGCACAACTCATACTCCTTGTAACAAGCGGCGTTTGAACATACCAGAAAGTAATAATCATGCACTATGTACTTTATTTTTTGTTTAAAGGGGAAAGTGCTTTAACACACCTGCTGGTATTAATGGCGGGCCGTGTGGGGCTCAACACCGGCGACGAGTATATGACTCAAGCCTATCTGCGTGTAATACCTACTTAGAACCTCCCCCAACCCCCTCCCGGCTCGGAATTGTAAAGCAGTACTTCGAAACCAGGACGGGGGAGCCTCATGCTCAACCCTCACGTGTGTCTTCGGATACTGAGCCGGAGAGGAATGGGACTGATCACCTTGCCAGTCTGGTCCTCCGGGTTTCTTCATGTTGCTTCCTGTTCTTCCTTATGACAGGATAAATATATTAGACTCCGTCCATCCAGTCAGCGGCAAAGGGGTGCATGCGGGGCACGATCTCCGCCGTATTCTGTCTAGCCTCTACGTAGCCTAAGCTGTGGCGATGTCGAGAGAGAGAGGCAAAGTTGGCCACTGTGTGATCTGTCGTGTCTTGGGCGGTATGAAGGGCCCGGCGGTTACGTTGGGCCCGTAGGGCGAGGCCGGTCCAAATCGAGACCGCGTACAAGGCCGCTCATTCTACTACGGCCGCCAGCAGTAGGCGACGCGCATCTTCACCCCCTTCCCTCGGCAGAATCCCGAAAGATCGCGCGAGACCTGCGCTACCTTCTTGGTGACATATTCGATGTGCGCCTTTTCTGTAAGGCCAGGGTCGAGCTGCACACCTAGGTATTTTGTTGTGCGAGTTCCAGGTGGTTCGATACCATTCATTGGCTGATCATGTCCAGAGCCAAGTTTGCCGTTGTCTCTGGCGATGTTTCCCGCAGTGCGGTCACCAGCATAGCCAGATCGTCAGCGTATGCAATCGTTTAAACCCCTTTTGGCAAGTCCGGAATGTGCAGGACTCTGTCGTAGGCGATGTTTCAAAAACCGAACCGAGAACGGAGCTCTGCGGGTCCTCCGCCGTAACCTTATGGGTGTGCCCCTATCCGTAAACCAGCGTGCGCTCGTTTAAGTAAGACGGCTCAATTTGAATGAGGTATGGCGGGATCTGGCTATCCGCTAAAGCCCTCATAATTATGCCCCAGTTTACCGTATTAAACGCGTTATTGACGTCCAACCAAATAAGTAGAACATAGTTACGTGTGCCGCGCGGTTGTCGCTTGCCCCGCGTGTTGGAGGGTGTGCTCTATCACCCCCCGTATACGCGGGGGCTTCGGGGGTGGGAAGGGAAAAGGTCAAGATACTAGAGTGCCAATCTCTTATGCGGGGAGCGGGGAAGGGAAGTTCTCTAAGGCGGTTTATTACTCTCTTGTACGGAAGCCCCCACGGATCAATTAGGACTTAATGAGTTCTCGCTAGGCTTCTGCCTTTGATTAGGAGATAAGCCTCCCAAACTCACGACAGCGCCGCCGGTTCGTATTGATAAGGGTTTCTGCCGGAAGTTGTGACTCCCGGAGAAACTTGAGTGCTGTCGACGAAGACGGCTGTGCAGAGTAGAGGCTAATCATATGATCTATCCTCCTCATCTGCCAGGCGCGCCGACCGGAAGGCCCGGGCCTGGCGCCACTGACTAGTAAAAAGGTTAAGTATCGATGGTCGCTCAAAGTCTCTCCATTCGCCTGGACCTTCCATGATTGTACAGGAGTTATGGCAGGATCGTTAGCGAGCGTAATATCCAGGTGTGAGGTCTGCGAGTGTCTTGCAAACGTCGGGTCATTCCCCGCGTTAAGCAAAGAACGGCCCTGCCATCCAGTCCAGGAGGGAGCAGCCCCTGTTGCTGGTCCACTGCCCCCCCCCCCCAGGTCGTGTGATGGACGTTAAAATCGTCTGCGACTTGAGTGGCATTTTTCGGGTGGTTTCTCATGGAGGCCGCTAGATCGTCAATGTAGGTTTCAATGTGCTCTAACTGCTCGATCCGCGTAAAGCTTCTCCCGGTGGCTGTCCCTGAGGCTGCAAGTGTGGGCCGGTAGTCTAGGGCTCGAACCCACTAAAAACCAGTCATGTCCTTGTCCCCCAACTGACTGGAAACTACTTAAGCATTCATCAAACAGTCAGAGGGGGCGAGTCTTTTTACTCCTCACGAGAGCTGTCCCCGGCAGCAGCAGGGAGGCGCAAGTGTCGCTGGTTTTTGGCCGCCGTCTTAGCTTGTACGTAGCTTGTTAAAAAACGCTGTTGTCAGGTTCCAGTGTTTCAGGGATTCCGTCATCTTTAAAACGACGTCGCGTTAAATATGTGCGTGTTCATCATAATTCTTATGGCGTGACGCTGCTCCACCCATGCGGGGCACGCCAGAGCTATATGCATCAGAATCCTTAAGGGGTCACCGCTCCGCTCGGATGTCCTCGAGTCTATCACCGCAGTGGACGCATGTGGGGCTGGGGACTTTTCCAATCCTGAAAAGGTACGACTGAAAGTCGCTGTGCCCCGTCAAGATCAAAGTAGTGTGGAAGGTGAGCTCCCTACCGGGCCGGTACAGCCAGTACTTAATGTTAGGGACCAGCTTGCGGAGACTGGCACCTGTGTCCCCCTCCGCCAGGCCATCCCACTCCCCCTACCACAGCTGCAATGTGTGTTGCCGTGCCTCTTCCTTCTTAAGGCTTTGGTCGCCCCACAGGCGGCGGTTCTCTTCTGCTTTTAGGTCCCATGGAATAGTGCCCGCGAGCACGACCGCCGCCGCTGTGCTAACCGTGCGGTACGCCATGGTGACCCTAAGGGCTCCGACTCTTTAAGCCCGCCGTAAGCGGGCTCTGTTTGCCTTGGTTTTCAGAGCGTTGATAGGCCAGAGCCCCGTATAGGGAAACTGACTCGGCCACGGACATAACAATCCTTCTTCTTGTTTGTTTAGGGCCGTAGGTGTTTGGCATGATGCGCGCCAAGCTATTGGCGATCTTCAATGCCCTCTCCGACGCCTGTCGTAGGTGTTCAGTACCCCGAAGGCCCCGGTCCAGGAAGACCCCGTGGTATTTTGTAGTATTGAATACAGCAATCTCCCTGTCCTCTAGGACAAGGTGCGGTGGGGGCAAGCCCCTCCGACCCACCAGGAGAATCGCTTTGCTCTTAGCGGGGGCCAGGGTAAGCCCCGTTCTTTGCATCCAGTGCGCAACGTCGAAGAGGGCTTCGTTCGCACGCGCCTCAAGTTGGTCTGTTGTCCGGGCATGGACGGTGAGCGCCAGGTCGTCAGCGTAGGCGAGAAGTTCGACCCCGGGTGGGAAATCCCCCAGCCGCAACACGTCGTCGTACGTAATGTTTTATAGCAGGGAGCCTAGTATTGAGCGCCGCGGCACTCCTGCGGTCTTAATAAAAGTTTGGTCATGTAAATAGATAATATTGTCGTGTAGGTAGTTTGATAAATTCCGTCTCAAGTAAAAGGGCGCCCTTTTCTTGTGGAGAGTATCGAGGATGACTCTCCACAGGAGGCTAGTAAAAGCGTTCCTCACGTCCAGTTGTATTGCTAAAAATAAGTGTCGGGGTTTGGGCGGGGAGTCGCAGATGCTCTCGGCCTTTACATGAATCTTCTTTATTGCTGCAATAGTGGAGCGACCTTTACGAAACTCATATTAAGCCTCGGAAAGGAGGCCGTTCTCCTCCACGAACTCTTAGAGTCGCGCCTTAATGATACACTTGATGGGGTTGGAAGAGAACATTTAAGAACGTCTAACACGTGCAATAGAACATTCCCGAAGCTATCAACACGTGCAATGGAACAGTCCCGAAGCTATCAACACGTGTAATGGAATATCCCCAAAGCTATATACATGTGTAATTACAATTACAATTATGTTTATTTCACTCAAATTGAGTATAATATACATTTTAAAAATGTGTCTTCATGTTGCTTTATCTTCTTCACGCTTCCGACGAGAGAAGTAGTGCAGCGATTTTCGGTCCAGCGCTGTGCATTCCACTGCATGGTACTTGGCACACCTCTGCAGGCAGAACCGGCAGGTGCACAACTCGTACTCTTCGTGAAAGGTTGCGTTTGAACATACCAGGTAGTGATAACCATGCACTATGTACCTGGTGTATACGTGGCGATTGTCACATGCAGGACCAGACCAAAGGTGCAAGGCATTGAAAACGTCCAAACCACCGACCTCCCGTCTGGCCTGTTCGACTTTAGCTTCCCACTCCGAAATAAAACATTCGTAAGGTACTGTACGCGGCATCTTCAGCCTTAGTCGGATTGTTTCAGCAGCCGGTGGGCAGCCTGACATGAGATGCAGAAAGCGGCTCCTCGCTCGGATAGGCAAGCAGAGCACTCGCTTCATATATAATGAAAAACACCTTTAAAGCTGGTTAAAATTCGCCAGCGTGAGGTGGTTCCACACCCTGTCAAGACCGTACATCAGCCCCGGAACAATCTTAAGCATGAAGAGCCTCACTGCTGAGAGAACGGACAGTCTTTGGACATTGCCTACTTCCCCGTAAAGAGAGACAAGTGCCTTCCGTACTGTTTCGTTTACATGCGCTGTGAACGTCGTTCCCGTATAATGAACCCGAAGGCCAAGATACTGGAAGGAGTTAACAAACTCCAATGGTTGGCCGCAGCAACGTATAACGTCTCTGGCAGCCAATCGACCTCCACGCCTGAATTTCATGGCTTTGGTCTTCCTGGTGTTTATCTCAAGTCCCTTCGAGACAAGGAACGCCTCTATCATAGAGGTAATGCGCTTGATGGCACCTAAATCGCGATGAGCGACCACGATATCATCTGCATACATTACCACTACGGCTTTTTGGTACTCCTGTCGGACGTAACCGACGAGGTCAGCAAGGAGGAGTGTAAACGAGACGCAGCTTAGCGGGTCTCCTTGCGGAGTTCCCACATTTTGCTTAATCTCTAATACACCCTGCTCACCGTCTACCAACAAGGTCTCCTCCTCAAAGAAACTTGCTATTACACTCAGGAGAGAGCCACCCACTCCTGCTCGTTGGAATGCTTCAACCAGCAGATGGCGAGGGGCTTTGTCAAAGGCCTTGACGCAGTCAATAAAGACTGCATACAGATGACCTTTGGGTTGTGCCACAGCTCGCTCGATTTCTGACTGGAGAACATGGATTGCATCACGGGTGCCTCGGCCTCTTCTAAAACCGAATTGCTCCGGTGGAAGTGCCTCTTCAGCCACCCGCTCAATCCGTCGAATAACCAATTTACAGAAAATCTTCTTCAATGTGCGTTCTGACGCCACTCCACGATAGAGATTTGGATCCTGCTTGTCATCACCATGCCTACCCTTGAACAGAAGAGAAAGCCTGGCGACATGCCAGACTTTAGGCATCCGCCCCCTCTTTATAATTTCGTTAAAGAAATCACAAAGAATTTTTGCCAAGAGAGGAAGTGACTGGATCCAATGCTCATAGCAGACCTGATCGGGCCCTGAGCTCTTTCTCTTCGGGAGTGACCGTAGGACCTGACACACCTCCTCCACCTCGAAAGGCAGATTCATGTTGTGCTGCTCCAGTGTAAGCGGATGCTGTACGGTTGGAGATACGGCCGCAACGTCACGATTGAATAAAAGATTAGTTAGGTGGCTCTTTACCTGCCCGTCGCTAAGCGGGTTCACCGCCCTACGAGGTCGCACGATGTAAGCTGAAGGCTCTCGTTCTGCCCTTTCGAGCAGCCGTCGTTCCTCCCGCCTTGCGTGTTCCCTTTTATGATCATAGCAGAGTCTTATATACGCCTTTCTACGCCACTGATCACAGGTGGAATCGATGTCAGGGCTTACCTCAAGACCGCCCACCGCTCTGTCCAAAAGAGATAGATTAATCCGTCTCATTGCAGACCAGCGCGGCGGGTTATGTCGGTCTCGCCAAATACCGGGAACATCGACAACGGCCAACACTGGTTGGTGCTTTCGAGCCGCTTCATAAAGAACATCGAAGCTTTCAATTTCACGGCTGACAAGGTTGTGAAACAACAGGTCGATGGTGCTGCTTCCATTGTGACTCAAATATGTACAGTCTTCACGCGCGTTAGCACATTTCAGACCAATATTTTCCATCACCTGAAGCAGCACCTCGCCTTTATCATCGTTGGCCCCACAATCGATTCTGGCATTGAAATCACCGCCGACGATAGTTGGCATGGTCAGATTTAACTCTGAAAGTCCAAAGCTCACCGTTTCAGCAACCTCCGCAGAATCGAATGTGGGTGGGAAATAGAATACAGCGACGTTTACCCTCCCAGAGGAGAGCACTACGCAGTATTCATCTTTCTTGACGCATTGCATCGGTGGTAAGCGTTTATGTAGGTAGATAGATAACCCACCCACAGGTCTTCCCCGACCTCCCGCAGGTAAGACAGCCAGCTGGTGAAAGCCCCGCATATCATTGATATGCAGTTCGTCCCGCTGAAATGTCTCCGTGAGGAGTGCAATGTCAACCAACTTAAACATGTCATCACGTGCAAGATCCATTGCCCCCTTAAGTCCCTCACAATTCCAGAGAAGCACTCGTAGAGGTATGTTTGCCACTACGCTTGCAGTTCTAGAACTGGTTAGTCACTTACGGGGGCTTGGACCGCCAGGCGCACTAAAACTCTCCTTAACCATCCTCTCGTAGGGGACGTCCCCAACCCAGCGACGGAACAGGCTTCCCTTTGGCCAGAATTCATTTCTGCAACAGTTTGCGTAATCTTCGTCACGCACCACCACACAGAACACAGCATCACTACCATGTGTATGTAGCTTCCAAACCGCTTTCACAGTTATGCCCTTGCCAGTAAGCCAGGCCTGCAGCCCGACCGCCGATGTCTTCTGCGCCAATCGTGCCACTCTCAAGGCGCAGATCTTCGCTGGTTTAGCATAGACTTCTAATCCGCCTATGCCATCTGTTGCACTACCGCGCTGCATTCGATGTTTTGTTTTGTTGTCTCGTCGCTTACGAACCACAACAAAACCATTGTCGTCTGCCTTCTCCTCCGGACGTGGGTCAGCTGGATCTGCTGTCGGCGTCTACATATGTAATAGGACATTCAGGAACCGCTAAGACGTGCATAGAACATTCAAGACGGCCACCTACCGTCAGTCGGCCGAACCTACACTCCTAGTAACACATCGAGAACCTCATGTAATTATTGTAATACATTTCATTTTCATTTCATTTCAATTTGAGATTTATTCACGGAACCGCAATTTCACAATGCTTAAGTTCTCGTATATAAAAATATTTAAAATGTGCATTAAAAAATTTGTGTAAAAAGTGTGCACGCAAAATGTGTAACACCACTATTATCTATTACATACTATAATATGTCTCACTTCATACGAAACTAGCAATTGAAGTTGCTAAACACTTCTCCCGTTCACACAATTTCAACCTATTGACGGGAAACTAGTTTTGACTAGTGTTTTTGCTTGTTACCCATTTTTTCACCTCGCGTTTGAATAATCCGACTGAGGTAAGTACACGAATTTCTTTGGGAAGTTTGGTCCAGATAGTCGGAAGGGTGTATGCAAGAGCATGACGAGTGGTCTGCTTTAGAGCCATTGGCCTCACAAATTCAGTTGCACGTCGAGTTGTGCGTCGAACAGCAGCTCTTATGGGAAAACCAGCATCATCCGGATTAACTCCCCTATGCATCTTAAATGCAAGCGTGGCAATTTTTACCCTGTAAATATCCCTAAAAGTTAAAAGCTTAAAGTCTTGAAAACACTTGCGAACCGAATCGATGCGGCGCAAGTTAAATACCGCCCTGAGGGCATCATTCTGAATGACTTCGGCCCTATGAGTTATAACTTTATTATGAAATCCCCAAATTGAAATACCATAACAAAGAATTGGCACTAATAGCATTTTATACACCATAAGAAGACCCTCGACAGGCACTCCTAGTTCTCGTAGACGACGAATAGATGAAATTACCGCATAGCATTTAGGCGTAATAACGTCTAAGTGATCAAGCCATCTAAGCGTCTCATGTAAAGTTAAGCCCAGACATTTGATAGTAGAGGAAAGTGTCACTTCCGTTCTATTTAGCTCTAGCGTTTGAACCTGCGTGGCCCTTTTGGCAGGGCGAAACAACGTGAGTCCTGTTTTGGTTGCATTTATCACCAGACCGAATTTTTTTAAACACAAGAACAGCATACTCTACTACTTGCATAGCCTTCTGTACATCAGCCTGTATCGCAGATGGTTGAATACGAAAAAGTAAGGTCGTATCATCAGCATAGACGATGGGCGTACAGGACCGCGATCTAACGCGATCTCTTCAATAATGAAATTAATCAAAATGATAAACATACACTGTTCTAAGATTGACCCTTGCGGCGTCCCGATGTTTACTTCTTCTAAGGTCGATTCAAAACGACCTACCTTTACCGCTTGCTGCCTCTCCGCTAGGTATGACCTAAACCAAGACACAACAGTGCTATCACAACCAAGTTTTTCGAGCATATGTAAGAACAACGAATGATTTACACAGTTGAAGGCGGCAGAAACATCCAAAAAGACGCCAAGGCAAAGTTGGTTGTCTTGGAAAGAATTGGCGACCTCCTGATATAGATGAGCGAGGGCAAGCTCCGTTGAGCGTGCCTTACGAAATCCAAACTGATTCCTCAAAAAGAACCCAATCGAACTAAGGTGCCCTTCGCATCTGGACTTAACTACCTTTTCAAATATCTTTGAGAGGTAATCCACTAAAGAAATTGGTCTGTAATTATTCGGATTCTTACGATCGCCCTTATTTTAAATAAGGGAATAATTGTGGAGACCTTTAGTTTAGCAGGAAAAACGCCAGTAGTCAGGGAACGGTTTATAATATGCGCCAATGGACGAGAAAGAGTGACGGAGGACAGCTTTAGCAATCGATTCCTGCAGCCCCAACTCTCCAGGAAGCCTTCGTGAATTCTAAACTTCTCTGTACTTCCGGCGTACTTACTGGCAAAAAAGAGAATGACAAATCTCTCTTAAACCAGGTGGCCTCCAGAGCTGGCTGAACGTTTTCCTTGACTTGGAGAGCTTTTACTGTATTGGATCCCACCGTAGCAAAATGGTGATTTAGCTCCGTCACTATATCCGTTGGATCAGTCACAAGCCCAGAAGTGGCTTCCAGAGTAGTGGGAAGTTCCACTGACTTTCTGGCTCTGCCACACGAACCATTAATAAAGTTCCAAAGTTTGGAAGTGTCACCCTGGTGTTGTCTAAAGCACGACTTATAAAAATTTGTCTTGGCGTTACGAAGTTCACGCTTGTAGCGCAGGAAGCTACGATAATACGTAGACTTTGATTCTTCCGACTGCGCTTTTAGATGCCAACGATAAAGCTTGTTAACGCTTTGCCGCAAGCGCCTTAATTTTGCAGAAAAATTGAACTTTGGATGCTGTTTCAAATTACTCTGGCAGAAATTGTTAAAGCATCTATTATATTCATTGACTAACAAATGACTGCAAGCTTCAAAGGCTTCTTCCGTGCCGTCAGCGTCATACACTTTTAACCAGCTTAAACGGGCAACTCGGTCAAGAAACAAAGTGACATTCTTCCGATCGTGTATCCTTAATAAGGCTGTCGGAGCAGGTAGGGCCTCAGTAGCCGGAGAATACCTTCCAGATAAGAACACTACCACAGGGTAGTGATCCGAAAATAGCCTGGTGCACCAAACGACCGGGCAGATTTCCAGGAAATCCTCACAATTTCTAACAGCAATATGGTCAATACATGTACCGGAAGCAGGGCGAGTCACTTGCTTGACGACATGAAAAAAGCTTCTTTCAGAGAAAAATGATATATAGCTTTCCCTGTCTGTATTAGCCAGCAAATTAATATTCGAGTCACCCATTACTATACATGGGAGAGCTGAACCCATTGGAAGTACCTCTTCCAACAAATCCAGTAGGACCTCCTTATGCGTGACCCTACTGGAATACATACCGATAATAAATCCTTCAAAACCGCACTTCTTTAGATGTACCCTGAGAACCTGTACGTTACCATCATCACTACTTTTAGCAAGCTTAGAGAGTATAAGGCAGTTCGAGCGTATGTACATGCCAACCCCTCCTCCCTGTTTACTAGTTTCACGTCCTGAGCCAATCAAATTAAAACCGGGTATGCTATATGCGTTGTAGTCGCCTGATTTTAGCCATGTTTCGCTTATGACTACAACGTCTAGCCCAGAACCCTCTTGCACCAGTATGTCCCCCAGCGTTTCGAGTTGACTTCGAGAGACTTCTTGAGCCCTCCCGTTCCCGCATTAATGTGGATGGCTGCAAGATTACTAAAAATTGGTGATTTTACACCGCTAAGAGTCACAACTTTAAATTCTGGCGGTCCCCACCATGTCTGGCACTGCCTTACATTCGTAGGGTTATGTGATATAATTTCATCATTCAAAATTAAGATTAATTTCATCGTCATTTAAACTATCTAATGCCATGGTCATGTTATTACAAGGTATGTGTAAAATTCTAGTTATTATCCACTGTATTACAAGAAAGGGTAAAACTCTAGTTAAACTGCTTAAGTAACTCTAACAAAGGTGCAATTGCACTAAAAAGGCTCTTCAGACATCCCACAGCTTGTGGGCATATAGCATTTAAAATTCTCATGACGGGCTTAAACGCTGCAGCCACGCTTTTCTTTGTCCTGGGAGCCTGACGCATCCTTGGCTTCAGGAGCATCTTCTTTTTGCCGAACGTCGTTTTCTTCGTCGTAGGGGTAGGCTTAGCCGGCCG
Source organism: Dermanyssus gallinae (assembly GCA_003439945.1). NCBI lineage: Eukaryota > Metazoa > Arthropoda > Arachnida > Mesostigmata > Dermanyssidae > Dermanyssus > Dermanyssus gallinae. The sequence continues at coordinate 491,826 of QVRM01006559.1, read as the reverse complement.
ATTCATCGTTTGTTTCTGGGGGATCATTGTAATTCCCGGAAGATTGATTTTTACTTCTGGACCGGCCGCGGTTTCCACAACAACTGATCTCACAACTGATGCGTAAGAGCGACTGGAACCCTGCGTCGTGACAGGATGTCTAGCAGACAATTCCGGTGTTGATGAAGGAACTTGATCAATCACTTTGATAGCCGTGGCGGGATGCTCTACACTGACTTGTTGCAGTAGTCTGCGCTCCATCCAAATCTTTCGCTTTTCAAGCTCGTATGCGCGTAACGGACATAATGACGAGGAAGATGCATGGCAACTCTTACAATTTACACATTTAGGTGCCTTTTTACATTCAGCTGCAAGATGGCCAGTCTCACCACAATTTCTACAAGCTATCTCATTTTTACAATTCGCGGCTATGTGACCAAGTTTTTGACATTTGAAGCACGCTTTAGGTGCACCAGCGTACATAACAACTGTATGCTTTCTGCACGCCAGAAATACCTCTGTGGGTGGCACACGATTAAAGCGGAGAAGAACTCTGTCTGTAACAAACTCTGTAAGCTGATCTCCCACGCGTCGCTTCCCAACTTCTCTCTTAACAGTCACTACGCCGTCCTGCTTCAGCGCTGCTAATATGTCCTCATCCGTGAAGCCGCGGTCAACCTGAGTAATCCGTGCCCAGTTGTTGTCCAGGTCTCTACAACTTGTAGTTACGCGGATTCCAAGAAGCTCTGTAAGCCCCAAAACCTTTTTGGTAACTTTAACTGCATTGGTCCAAACATAAATATAACCTGATTTTGATTCAGGTTTAGTGTCAGTGTAGAGCCGAAACAGCTCACTACAGAGAGCTAGCATGTTGCCCTGGAAAGGCCCGCTGCCGATATTCATTTCACCGTCACAGTCGTGCTCAATCCTCCGTGCAATTACAATACGGAAAACATATTTGGAATAACGCACGGTGTTTGCCCTGATAGCCTCAATTTGTGACTGAAGTTTTCCAAGCCTCTTTGCCGTATCTTTATTTATCACCTGGGTCCATCCATTACCCGAAACATTATTCCCAGTCTCTTCAGTATCCACAATCAGCTGAGTTGCCGGCAACTCAATACCATTGGCGATCTCTTCATTTCGAGAACCGTCAGCTGTGACGTTGTTCACCACAGCTGATGCTACTGAGTGCACCGTTGGCAGGGTCGCCGCGTTGGAAACATTTACATCTTTTAAGCTACTGCTTGCTGCACACACACTTTTAAATTCGCCTCTGCTTGCCCTGTTTCCCCCATCAGCTTCTCCTTCTTCCCCTTTGACTCTTCTTGCTGCTCTGCTTTACGCTTATTTACAGCGGTTGCTCCTCTCCTCTTCGTTTCTACCGGGGCTTTATTGCCCGTAGCTCCCATGATTTGCCGACTAAAACAGCAACGCACGTAGCAGACGACCGGTGAAATTAGTTCTTGCAGCAGATTACACGTCCGCCGAATCCTCCTCTCATCGAATAGTCTGGGGTCTAGATGTAGAAATGTTGCCCAAAGCTGCACTCGTCGTAATGTCAACAGCCTGCTTCACCACACTGCAAAGTAGACAGCGCAGCTGTTTCTACCACGAATATACCACAGTTGCACGTAGCCGTAAAGTCTCACCCAGCAAGATCCATACTGGCGCTGAAAGCTTGAGATACCAGTCTCACTTGTGAACACAACTACAATGACAGATGCACAGACTCACAAGGAATCACCTGTACACAAATCCGCTGAACAACACCATCATAGGCACTCAAAGCAAAAGGAAGTCGACAAACATCAGACACTCCGCCGCGCTCCGAAGCATCGCATTCACAGCACTCAGCCAACGCCAACGATCGAAAACGTGAGAAGGTGGCGCACACAATTCACCGTGTCTCAGCATCGGGCCCCATTGGGACAGACGTGACAGAAGACTCGCCCCATGCTCAACACGACACAAGGCAAGAGACGGGTCACACAAAATCACCAATCTCACACGAAGACCTCTACACCCGATGCACTCCCGACGAGAGCCGGTTGCAGACTGAATGAAACGTATAAGAGTGAACACTACTGATTACGCATGTCAAGTATGACGGCGTACATAAGCGATACAGAACTATGTAATTGTTATGATAAAATGTATTAAATATTCAATAAATGAGAAAATCCGGGAGCGGCGGCGGGAGCGCGCGGCGGCGGGAGCGCGCGTCTGCATGCATCTTCAAGTGGGCACGGTGCGCGACATTTTGGTGTCAGAAGAACAGTAAAGCAGAACCGGCGCACTCTTCAGGAGGAACACTCACCTAGCTGCGGTCACGTTGCACAAGTCAACAACCCTCCGGCCGCGGTGATCTCGGGCACACTGCCAAGATCTCCTGCACAGATTGTTGGTTCTAGACCGGTCTAGTGCTTAGTCACCCGCAGTCGTTTGCTCCTTCAGCAGAGGATGCTCGTTGCAAACTTGACTCGGGTTTGGATCACCCCGTTCGTCAGTCGCCCATACCGGAAAGCTACTCTTTATCGACCTTCTGTCTACGGACACGTGGTCAGGCGAGCTCAGGACTCGCTAAGTCACTATCACGTTCACTCATCCCAAGAAGTCGCCAACGGAACTTCAAACAAGCTCAACACTGCGAGAGGACGCAAGAAACAACGAAGAGAGAGAGAAAAGGTCATTTCATTTCAAGCTATAGTCAGGAGCCATCCCATCTCAAGCTACCTTGAGGAGTCATCTTCTTCATCAACATATAGGTTACTGTTCGACACACACCGATTCACTTTAACCACTATATTGTAGGATCATTATGGCAACAACATCAATTGGCACCGAAGTGTAGTCCGAAGGTGTAGACACAAAGACAGACTCTAACCCCTGCGCCACTATGGAAAAGAGAAAGGTGGTTAGATCGCTATTAACAAAGACAGCAAATGCTATATACGAGTTTCTCAAAAGCACTCCCAGGGAAGAAGAATCTATCAAAAAAGCTAGAAAATGTTTGGTACAAATAAAGGAGTCAAAAAATCAATTAAGTAAGCTTGACGAGGATCTTTGAGAGCTATTAGTAAGCTCCAACTCGAAAAGCAAACTAGAGGCTATTTTTGAACCCAAGCCACTTATCAAAACAAGGCATAAGATTTAATATTAGAGTTGGAAGACTTCATAGGCAGACAATTCAGTTGCGTCCCTATCGAAATGGCTTCCCATAATTCTCACCCTTCTTCAGCTCCTAGCCTGAACAACCAATTTCTTTGGGAGAAAAAATAGGAAGTGATTCCAACTCTTCGACCTATATGCAAACAAGGCTAGCATCCGAACAATAGAAAAATAAGTAATACTAAAAGAGTCTCTGCAGTACCCAGCTAATAGTGCCATCTCACACCTAGACGTTGAAGAGCAACAGTATGAGATCGCTGTAGGCAATATTACTAGTAAATATGGGAATGTTCACAATGTAGCAGAGGAACACATAAACCAATTAAGAAAAGCATGCAGGTCTAGAGACTTGTATATATTGAATAGATTAGACCATTTCGTGTCAGTGTGCAAGCGTCAACGCTTTAGGCGCGCTAGGCAAAACATCGAATACGCCATTGATATTAAACGCATTACCGTTCGATATGCGAACCAAAATTATACGTGAATATAAAGCTAAATCAGATGCAAAAAAAAGGAGGCAAGTAAGCTAGATATTTTGTTAGAATTTCTAGAACGGGGGGTTAGGGTGAAACGGGCAGCTGACAGTAGCGGTCGTGTTTCATCATTTCACCCTCGTATTCAGTCACACACATACTCTCTCCCATCTACGCCAAAACGTAGCCTTCAGGGCTAGGGAGAGCATAAGCGCAATTACGTGTTCCAAACGACATCATCCAGTGTTAACCACACTTGCATTTTCTGCGGCGGGGCCCACCCCAGCCAAAAGTGTACCAAAATCCTGTCGTTGGAGGAACGTAATAAATTGATCATAGATAATAAAAATATCTGTATGAGAAGCCTCAGCCGTAATCATACGGTAAGCAAATGTAGAAGTAAGCAACAAATTGTCCTAAATACAATAACAGGCATCTCGCAATTATGCGCAACAACCAAAAGCAAACACCACATCACAAACATCCTCACAGCCGAACACATCCCTAAACACGTCATCAAATTAAAATAACAACACTCTTCTCCCAACGGGGTTCATGCGAGTTCTGTCGGAGGACAAAAACATCTCGTGTTGAGTTTTCCGAGATTCAGGTGCCCAACGCTCCTTAATTTCGAAAACAATAATTGGTCAGTTGGATCCCAAACCAAACGGGCGCAAGCGTATGATTATACACGCTGATTTGCTCGCTTTAAGTCAATTAATATTAGCTGTTTGGGTATTCCAGAAATAACTAAAGAAGAACTACCAACAAAACAGAATACTCACAGTCTACACCCAATCGCAGGCATTCACGAGGGCAATCTTTTCCGCGCGATTGACATAATGAGAAACCAAAATTGGCTCTGACTTTCGAGTTCGTTAGGAACCAAATCGTTCGATGATCTAATGGCAAATCTTACCAAATTTAGTTGGACATTTCACGGAAAATCAGACTCAAGTATAAGAGTGAACACTATTAATTACGCATGTTAAGTATGACGTGTACCTAAACGATACAGAACTATGTAATTGTTGTGATGAAATGTATTAAGGAATCAATAAATGAGAGAACGCGGGAGCGGCGGCGGGAGCGCGCGTCTGCTTACATCTTTAGGTCGGCACGTATTTAACGGGCCGGCGCAGAGAAAAGCTAAAGAAGAGTCGGAGAAGAGAACGAGTTGACGGCTTCTCCGAACGGCCGGCAGTTTCGCACCGCTCACGCCAAACTCTCAAGGTTACTGTGCTAATCGACTTTATCGTGTCGTTCTTTTTATGAGCGAAACTTCAGTACGTCCCACCGTGCAGCCCTTATCTTGACTGTTGAGCACTAGTATGCTGTCCTCAGACTTCCCTGTGGCTTCTAAGTACGGGGTCCGGTCAAAGGCGGGTCGAAGGGCTTGACTGCTTCCCGGGTTTCCTCCAGCGTAATCTCCGCCCTTCGTTTAAACTGCGGATTGCCCCGCACCATCTTATATAGGCGACCCCAGGGGTTGTCCTACAGCTCTTCGAGAAAGGCTCTTCAGGAGTGTTCCTTGCTCCTGAAGATTTCTCTACGCAGGCAGGCTCCCAGCCTTTTATACTCCGTGCCGTGTTGCAGAGCGGCTTCCCCTCAGGCTCGCCTATCGCGGGTGAGGAGACGTCGCGCCAGCATGCACCTTCTCCTAAGATCTTCTATTTCGGTCGTCTACCAGTGCTTCGGGGTCTCTTGGTTTAATCGGTTTTGTCAATTCAAACATTTATTCACCTTTGCCAGGTAGTATTATATAAACACAATATATATATATATATTCATTCGGTTCAATCGGTTTTGCGGCCCGTCGGGAGCTTGCAAGCGACGTCGATGAGGTCTTGGAGGTCCGTGAGTCTTGTTGGCTGCCCGTCCTGGCCGATAAGTGACTTCCAGATCTTGTTGACCCGCTGGCGTCTGGTTGTAGGACAGAGCGTTGAAGCGCAAGAGACAGTCACGTGAAACTCAAGCATATGATAGTCACTTAGCGATTCCTCATCCAGTAAAGCCTTCCAGTTTAAAATCATATGTGTTTATGCTCTTATTGTTATTGTAAGATCGATGCACGAGGTGCGCCCTGCTCTATGGAAGGTGGGCGCACCTGTGCTAAAAACAACTAGGTCCTCCGCCGCCAGGCACTTGAGGACGGCGTGGCCACTTCGGTTGGTAGCGGTAGAGCCCCTTGTAGTAAACGCTGTGTTAAAATCTCCGGTTAAGACTAAAAGTAGCGAGTCGTTTCGGTTAAATAACCCTGTCAAATTGTCTAAAAACCTATGAACGTCTTCGAGAGGGGTGTTGGGACTGCAGTAGCAGGAGTATAATCGCCTAACGCTCGTTAGGTTCACCCAAGTAAAACCGTACCCGTTTCCGTGTCCGGAAACCCGGGGGCGACAGCATGTTGTGGGCACCCATGCTCATAATTCAGTGAAAATGCCGCTTCAAGTCCAGCGCTCGGCAAGCCTCGAGCGGCGCCAGACGGACGAGCGCCGACCATCTTCCGGTAGCCCCCCTTTGGGGGGTTCACCATCAGAGGCGCGTCGAATGGAGTTCCTCTGCGAAGCGTCTCCTCGACTTCTACTGCCGTTGTTCCCTTCATGATATCCCTGACAATCAGACGCTATAGGGCACCAAGGAATGCGCTAACCTCTCCTAGCGCCGCCTCGGTCGCTACGAGTCTCAGGTCCCCGCTGGAGAGGTGTTGTGCCCGTTTGACTAAGACTTTGTAGGAGTCAGGGTCCACCTTGGCCCTAAGATCCCTAACGCTGTTCGAATTATGGCCAGGCTTCGCACACACAATGCAGTGTGGAGTCTCCGCAGTGCACTCCCGCGCCATGTGGTCAGGGGAACCGCAGCGACGGTACAGGCGGCCAGTCGGCTGAATAACCTTGCATAATATCCTCGATGATCCGGCCGTTGGCAACGGAAACATACCGGAAGACGTGTCCAGGCCTCCGGCTTGCACGTGCTGCCGGTTACTCTGATGGATAGTTGGGACTGTAAGTAGCGCGCCACGAGCGGCGTGGCCCGTACGAGCGCGTACCACCTGCTGGTTGATCTGCTTTGGCGGGGCTCTGCAACAGTGAGGGAAACTCCCTCGGGTACTCTGCACTGCGTGCAGAGATCATCCTCAATCTTTATCGCCGTAAGTAGGGCGTTTATGCCTCAAAGGGCAACCTCGTGGAGACACTATCAGCCTGGTGGCCAGTGGTCTCAGTAGTTAGTTGGGCAACGCGGGCCCAGAGGCCAGGGGTGGTTTCCCTAAAACGTATAATCAAGTCTGCGTCGCTATTTTTGACGAGGCCGTTAACCATTGTTGCTGGTCGTCATCGGCAAAACGTTCGTGGAATATCTTTAGTTTAGAGTGTCCGCGAAGATGCGGCCAGCCTCTACCCGAACTCTGACTGAGGTCTGTACAGTCAGGGCAGGCGGGGGCAAGGCCGCGACTCCCGCAAAGAGATTTTTTGCCCCCAGCTGCGCTGGCCTCTCAGCACGGCTCAGCTGGACAATCCCGTCTGAGGACGCCTGGAGCACCAGGGCGCTGATAGCATTCTGCATCTTCTTTCTCCGTCGTCGGCGAGCATAGGAGAGGTGCTCTCGTTGCGGTGGTAGCGGAAAGGTGGGCGATGCGGCCAATTACGGTACGAGCGAGGCCAATTGTATTATCGTCAATAAGAGCGCCTGGGCCCAGGATGCCCACGACCAGGTGGCGGTTCCGGCCAGCTGATCCCGTGGACCCAGTGAATGCCCCCAAGCCTTGCTGGTGCGAAGTACCGCAGCAGTGCGGGGGGCCTGGATAAGCAGGTGGAAGAGCGAGGGGAACTGCTTTGTCAACTCTGCCACTACTTTCGAGTCGGCCTGGTCCACCGGGGGAATAAGCAGAACCCTAACAGCTCTAAAGACAGTAATGTCCTTAGGAGGTGAGAGTACCTGCCGATAAGCTTCCGGCGGCTATAAGAGAGGGCGTCGTAGTCCTCCCGAAAGTGGGCCATCGCTACCCGCAATCTTTGGTAGGCCAAAGGGGCCCAGGTTTTCCGGCGCACATCGCACGTAGATGGCTGGAGGTATCGGGAACTGACAGGCGGTCCTTGTCCGCACCACGTCCCTTTTTTTGTGTGCTGTCCGCAGTGTCTGTAGTGCGCCTAGAAGCGCTCCAGCTCCCTCTTCAACGTTTAAACGTGAAGTCCGGAGTGCTGCTTTGATGGCGTCTGCGGCAGCCTTGAGTTTCCTTTAGTCAAGGTCTTTCCTAGGACACAAGATCGCAGGGGAGCTGGCGAGCCAGGACGAGGGCTGCCTCTGTGCTCACCGTGCGGTACGCCCGGCAGACCCGGCTATGCCGCGCTGCGCCGCACGAAGATCTTGTCAGTTGCGAGCGATGCGTAGGGCCATTTCTGCCCACGCAGGGGCCGCGTACATCGCCGTGGGCCCCACGTGTCAACTTTCGGCCCGTTACGTAAACTGCCTCCGTCTTCGTGGGCCAGCTGTAGGTTGCCGAGCTGAGGGGAAGACTCCGGTATGTCCTCTGGGCGAACGATAAAGGTCTGCAACGAGCGCGAGGACTGGCCAGGAAAAAGCAGTTGAACATCCAGGGTCTTTCCAGGAAGTACCTTACCCGGTAAGGTAGGTCCCAGGGGTCAGCCTCGAACGCCGCCACGAGCTTCCGCCATGCTGCCGTCTTTGCTTGAGTGATGACAGTTTTTAGGGTTTGTCGGCAGTCTTCGTAGTTACTCTGCAATTCGTCTACCCGTCGCTGGGCTGAAAGAAGGACGTCGTCCGTCTTCACCTCCTTGCCGGCGTCGTCTTGCAATCTAACACCTTGCTCTCGTCAGGATCCTGTTACCCCTGATGCAGTTTTTTCGGGCATCTTTAACGGCGAAGGACCACCACGGCTTATGTGGGCGACGGTCTGAGGGGCCCCGAGGGGGGGCGCCCGCCATCTGAAAGGCCTTTTGTATGATGGTGCATAGTTCCCCCGCGTCGACGCCCGTGCCTTGTGCAGTTCCCAATCTTGCAATGAACGTGGCCACCCAGGGCCAGACGGTTGTCAGCTCCGAGAGTAGGTGTCAAGGAGGTTGTGGGCCGCTGGACACCTATTCAGATTTACCTGTAGAAAACTGGTATTTCTTAGCTGTACCCTCACCCACCACCTACCAGTCAGCACCCCTATCGTTAGCGGGGATGACTATCTTAGGCTGCTTCTTGCAGCGGTTTCGTCTTTTGGGGCCGTCGGCTGCTAGGTCCTGTAAAGCGGCGCGTTCGGGTCTGGCAGACTTGTTAGCTGACTTCTTATCCATCGCTTCCTGACGTTCCCGCCGAGCCTGCAGTACCTGGGTCCGGTAGACTGGACACTCCATGCTGTCAGCTCTGTGGCCAGCTACATTGCAGGCTTTGCAGAGTCAAAGTATCACAGGCGCGCACCGTGTGAGCTGTAGACCCACAACGGTGGCACACGCAATCCGCTGCCTTGTGTGCCGTACTCAAGTCTGCCCAATGGCCAGGCTTTTGGCAGCGGTAACACGCTGGCAACCGCAGCCACGTGTCTGGACGTCACGTTTCATTACCTACCTGGACGCCCCGATAAACCTGAGGCTTGCGCGCAACTGCAGCTGGTGCTTGCACCACCACATACCATTTGGCTGTGCCGCGGCTCTGATCGTTGTCTGGGCGGTCAGGGCGGGACGGGGTGGCACAAGGTTGTTCGGGGGTGATCTCTGCAGAGCAGACGGGCCCTCCTCGCACACAGCGATGAGACCGGGCTGAGTGGCCTGCGCCTCCAGCACCGCAAGAACGCGCTGCAGGCTTTCCCCTCGGCGCTTGGGGGAGGTAGATTCGACAGAGAAGTCGAAATGGAGCCAGCAAGAGCTGCCAGCTATAATGTCCGATCTACGACCTTCCAATGAACCTTGAGTAAAAGTTTGTCAATTTTGTGAGATGGCCCAATAATCACAACTATAAGGTGACGTTGGCCGCCCCGACATTTGGATGGATCATCAAGGCTCACCTAAGCCTCAGTAGCGTTCAGGACTGCTCCCGTCCCGGGCGGCTGCTCCAGCAGTGCCGGCATGAAGAGAAACGTTCTCGTTAACCCCGCTAGAGCAGCCGCATTCGAGGCATTTCCTGCGCTCTCGAGTAAAGCCCTAATCTCTCTGGGGGCGGTAATGCCCTCAGGAAATGTAGAAATTAGTTGGACTGCCTCGAGTGGAGGGTGCATGCCCTTGAGGCTGTCGATGTCTTGGCCGTGGTGATCTTGGTTTTAAGATATTCCATTGCCACCCCTGGATCAGAGGTCGCGCGCCGGATAAAGATCGCACCTGGGTCAACAGACTGATGGGGCTCCTGTGCCCGCACCTCTTCGCGCTCCTGGTGCGCGGTGTCCAGTGCGGCTTGGAGGATTTTTATGTCTTTATCTATCTCCAGCCGGGGCCCCTGAAGGGCTAGCTTAATGGCATCCGCCGCGGCGTGTGTCTTGCGAATATCATATTCCAGGTGGCAAGAAACTTCATTCAACCAAATCTTAGTGTTCAGACGTGTTAGAGGTCTTAGTGGCCCGGGGTTTAAAAGAGGTGATCCTTGAGGTCTCTTATGCTTTCTTTGGGTGACCAGGGTAAGCCTTTTAGCATCCATCGTGACACTAAGGTGGTCCCTGAGAGTGAATTAGACCGCTACGGAGTAGGGCGTGGAACGCCGGTTGTAGCAGATGGCTTTCGCCGCGCACTCCCTGTACCGTTGAAATGTCGAGACGCTCATTCGCTCCGAGATTGGGCACGAGAACCACCTATTTAGAATTGCTTCAAGTCGAGAACCTTGCCGGCTTCAGCCGGGACTACTCGGACTCGAGCCGTCTATGTCCTGGCTTGGCGTTGCATCCTTGAGAAGTCGGCGTGCCGGCCTTCCAGCACTGCCCTGGAATAGGCAGGCCATTTGTTGCCATAACGTTTTGTCAGAGGGGTCATCCTTCCAGGCCACTAGGATACGAAAAGGCTCTTCTTTAGGAAGCTGCCCTCGAGGTGTGTTACTTTTCTGTAGGGTGCTGCTGGCCAGTCTTCGGCGGTTATTGGGGTCCTTCTTCGTGCTGCAGGTGTCAATTTGAACGCATTTACTGTACGCCTGCCAATCCAAGGTACACTCTTCTGGTGTACACTGGCACCCGGAGTCAGTGGTTTCGGCAGTGGTCCACGTGCCGACTTCCTCCCCTTGTAGTTTGGCCTCTATCACGACGGCCCGCAGCTCTTCCGCCAAAGCCAAGTTCCTCTTAACCACGCTGTCTAGGATTTTCCTCTTTGCCGAGTGGTCAAACAGCCTTTCCACTAATCTGGCGATTTTGTCCTGGTTAGTGAGAAGGCTCCTTGACCACTTGGCGAACAGAAAAATAGTTCCTTGGTGCCGCTTTGCCAAAATTAACCGCTTCTCAGCCAGGAGTTGTCGTAGAGTCCATCGAGAGTTGTGATGCGTTGCGAACGCCTATGCTGCGCTTCCTGGGCGGCGGTGAGCGAAACCTGTGTCTTGATACAGGCGTGCTTAAAAACCAGTAATGTTAAAAAAAAATAATAATTAATTAAATTTAAAAAAATTGAAAATTTTAAATATAGCTTGAACATTTGAAATTTAAATTCAAAATTTTAAACCTAGAATAATTAGGATATTGCCTCGACGAGTTCTCTAGTCTTCAGTGCTACGCACTCTGCCACTCGCTACTTCTGCACCGGGGTCACCTGGTGCGAACTTAGGCGTGCCGGCGGTCTATATACACATGCGCGTTAATGTGCATAGTGTGTGTACGTACGCACACTTATATACATTACTGTATGCACAAAACTATATAAACACACCGATCATAAATGACAATGGTTCTACCAAACGGCTGAGTTTACAATTCGTGTTGTAAACAATTCCACCTGCTAACAATCAAGCTACAGTGCGGCCGACTTCGATTTTCGAACGTTCGAGAGTCAATATTGAAAATGTAGTGCATTTTTGTTAGTACAGAGTGACTTTAGCGTGTTTCTTGCGCACGTCGTGTTTGCGTACGTTACGCCTATCCAGTATAATTAGTCAGCCCGTTGTGGGCCTCCGGTTGCTGCACTTTTTAACTAGCTTTTACGGAGAGCAGCAAGACACGATCGCAGCTGACGACTGCAAAATGTAGACTGAATTCTGAACAGAGGCTCGTCACAGGCGATGTGAGGATATCTGGTGCACGCAATGTTGCACAACTAGAACAAGACAACAGGTCTTGCCTGCAAGGCGTCAGTAGTTCAAAGGCTCTACTAACTGGGGGTTAGTGGTGCCTTGAGAAACATAAAGTGACCCGAATTTACAATAATTAAAAAGCTAAAAAGCACTTAGTTTACAAGACGAATCTTCTCCAACCCATTGGCAAAGTCATTAAAAATCGGCTGCCACTTACTACCGCAAATAAGGCCAGAAATGCGCTAGGGCCAATAACAACGCGTTGTTCATCGAAAATTAACAAAAATAGTTAACCTTAATAGTTTAAAATGTATGATAAACGTGTACCACTAAATGGTATGTTTGACCCAAAAATTTCACTAAGTTGGCGATAAATGTCGTTGCCGGTTCTGCTCTCAGACGTGCGCTAAATATTACACAGCGGACTGCCAGACGCATCGGCGGTTTCTGAATTGTTTTGCCCGGCAGGACGGTCGCTAATGCGTTCAAATTGTATATGATGACGATTGTATTATAATTATGTACCACCTTAAAATGCAAACTGGTTGCGCGATATGTATATATATATATATATATATAAACTTTAGGACAAAAAGTTGCGGTACCCGTCATACTTCGCTTAAAGCATATTTTTTATTCACTGAATAGTAATGTCCTATTAAAAGTAACTACGTCATTCGGAGGAATTTAATTCCTCTTAGAACACGATCAGAATGCTGAAGCAATACGACTCCTGCTCTTGACACTATATCTAAGTTGATTAAAAAATGATTCTCAAATATGCGATCTTGGCTCAATCACTTCGGTTGTATTCGCGAATGTCTTATGTCAGGCACAAATGAAGTTTTAAGCACAGTACATTGCTGATCAGGCAGCCGTGGACACTGTCCATTGAATGGGCCAACGACGAGATCTGAGGAATCTGAGGAAGATACAACTTCAGACAGAGCCGCCAAGATTTTTCATGCTTTACTTGAGCTTAGCTTGAACAAAGTTCTGCAGCTCGTTAACTCAACATGAAATTGAACAACAAATTAACCGTCTACCAGCGGTATCAATTAGAGGGCAGTTTTTATCGTAGGCTGTGATGATAGCATCATCTTCAGGCACGACAATGCCAGTCCGCACACCGCTTCGCTTGTTCGGGAGTACCTCATAGAAGCTAGAATTAGCTTAATAGAATGGCCAGCGTATTCTTCTAACGTGAATTCCATCGAAAGTATGTATGATGAGCTAAAACGACAAGTTAGAGCCAGAACAGTTCCAGATCTCATGATGGCTACGCGCCACTGAACTGATATCTCGTACATTTGTCTTGAAACTTGTTGGAATTGCTATCACACTGGTATAACTATGTTTTACATGTTTGCTTAAATATTTAGAACTTTCAAACGCAACAACGTTACAGTCGTGTTTTAAACAGTTTTTAAAAGCAATTTGATTTTGTTTTATTTTGTCAACACGTGGTGAAATGCAATGTAGCCGTATTTATAATCAGGGTATTATTTAAAAAAAAAACGTCGCTGTGTCTTTCAGAGTAAGCATACTGTGTGCATGTTTTGTTCGGTAAATGTTTCTTCGACTTAAAATGCTGTTTATATGTTTATCAAACTATTTACTTTAAATGTTTACTTTAAAAAAAGCCGGAGCCGCAATGGCTTGATAATCAAATGAAATTTTAATAATGCTCGAGTGTCAATTGATTAAGTGTCTTTAAGATGCAGAATAAAAACTTTAGATTACAGTCACTGGGTATTATTTACCTAAGATCCCAACTATAACTTCCGTTTTTCTTCCGTTTCCGTTTCCAACTTCCCTTTCCGAACTTTTTTTATCGTAGGCTGTGATGATAGCATCATCTTCAGGCACGACAATGCCAGTCCGCACACCGCTTCGCTTGTTCGGGAGTACCTCATAGAAGCTAGAATTAGCTTAATAGAATGGCCAGCGTATTATCCTAACGTGAATTCCATCGAAAGTATGTATGATGAGCTAAAACGACAAGTTAGAGCCAGAACAGTTCCAGATCTCATGATGGCTACGCGCCACTGAACTGATATCTCGTGCATTTGTCTTGAAACGTTGGAATTGCTATCACACTGGTATAACTATGTTTTACATGTTTGCTTAAATATTCAGAACTTTCAAACGCAACAACGTTACAGTCGGGCTGTTGGGTTGTCACCGATCCTGCAAGCCCAACCTTCGAAGGGCACATGGGATCATCTGTCATAGATGTGTTCGCGGTAAGCTTGCCATCCGAGCAGGTCTCCTACCTCGGTGTTGACAACCCCCTCCGCAGCGGAGGACATTTCAAGAATCATCTGCCAACGGCTGTGAGAGTCTTCCTGCCAGCTGCTAGGACTCCTGCTCCCCGCCCACCTCCGCTGGCCAAGCATATTAGCTTGCACCACCTACGGGAACGCTTTCGCGAGGTCTTCCCCGTGCCGGGAGCTCCAGGCATTGACCAATATGGCAAAGCTCTTACGGAGCTGTTGAGATACGCAGCTGGTCTTAATAAATATAAATAATAAGAAGGGGGAGTCCATGGTTCAACAGTGCGTGCAAAGCAGCCAACCAGGCCCAGCTCAGCGCTCGCCTCCTAGCCGCACTTTACCCGAGGATGCGGCCACTCTTCATCATTCTCAAAAGTTGGTGTCGCCGGACGTACAAAGCTGAACGCGCCAAGTACCTGGAACAAAAGGAGTCCGCGCTGTTGGATGAGGCAGAGCGACAACCGTACAAGTGGCTCCGCCGACAGGGATCTCCCACCTGCCCTATCAACTCATTGGCGCTCATCTCCCACTTCAGCCGCATGTTTGCGTCGGCCGACACCATCCCGCGCGGCATCCTCCACTACGAAGCGGCCTGGGACGAGAAAACAATGCTGCTACGGGATTCACTCTCCGCAGAGTTTTCTCTCACCGAGGTGCTTGGCGCCATGCAACGACTCCGTCTCAACAAGGCCGCCGGTCCCGACCAAGTCCGTAATGAGCACCTCAAGAAGGCCATGGTACTTGCTCCTTGCTGGACCGCCCTTTTCAACGCTAGTCTGCGCGAAGGTCGCCTCCCCAGCGACTGGCAGAGTGCTCATCTAGCAGTCATCCCGAAGGGAAAAGGCAACCCCAGAGAGCCCAGCTCGTGGCGTGGGATCGCCAAAAAGAGCTGCTGCTACAAGCTGCTCTCTGCCATCCTCACCGCCCGCCTGTCTCACTTCCTCGAGGCTCTCGGCGCCATCCCGAAAGAGCAGCACGGCTTCCGCGCAGGCAGGTCCACACTGACTGCGTGTGAGATTCTGCTGGCCAGGGTTCGGGGAGTGATGCAGTCTAGGCACGCCAAGCCATTCCTGTACGCCGTCTTTGTGGATTTCCGCTCGGCCTTTGATGGAGCTCCCAGAGACAAGATTATCTTCAAGTTGGCTGAAGCGGTGAAACATCCTCCAGCTTATCGGGGCAATCCTGCAGGAAAACCCGATCACCATACAGGATGGGGTGGCTGAGTTGTGCCCCTTTGTGCAAACGACGGGAGTCGCGCAGGGGGACAACTTAAGTCCGCTGCTGTTCTCCATCCTGCTCAACGATCTTCCGCGACGCATCGTGGGCACTCGAGAGTCCGTCCGCCCAGACATTCTGCTATACGCAGACGATTTCGCGATATATGGAACAAGCCGATTCGAGGTGCAGCAGAGCCTAGCGAGGCTCGAGCAGTACGTGGCGGATGTAGGACTCGAGATCAACATCGGCAAGACCAAGGCCATGAAGTTCCGTAAAGCTGGTCGACTTGCAACCAGCGATGAGCTACGGTTGTACTCCACACCACTGGAGTATGTCAACAACTTTCCGTATCTTGGCCTCTCTCTCCCGACCTCCGGTACGTCGTTTACGGAGCACATCGCCGAGAGGGTCAGAAAAGCCCTCGTAGCAGGCGTCGGAATTGAGAAACCCACGCTTCTCTCCCTTAACGCGGCGCTAAAACTTTTCAACCTTAAGATCGCGCCCACGGCATCCTACGGCATACAGCTTATCTGGGAGAACTTGAGCGTGGCCCAGCTCGCGAGGCTTGATCGAGTGAAACCCGCCTTTCTCAAGCGAGTGCTCGGCCTCCACACGTCATGCCGCAATCGTCTGGTCTATTTACTCGCCGGTACCCCGCTCTTCAGAGAGGACCTGCAACGCCAGTTCCGGTTGCCGGAAACACAGGCCTACAGGGACTTTATCTGTCAGTGGGAGGTGAGATTGTCAGACGTGGACCCCGACTTCTTTAGTACGGGTGCAATGACAAACAATGCGTGGAAGGGACTGCATCGTACCAACCGAAGTGTGGTAGTACGCTATGCAGTGCATGGCTTCCACCATGTTCTCTATAAAACTCAAGAGTACCATGAGCCGACAGAAGAATGGATCTGTAACAGGTGTGGGAGAGCTTGTGGGAGATATCATGCGGGGGAGTGCCCCAGAGTTGAATCACTGGCCAGGCTGGCTCAGTGACCGTGTTTTTATGTATAATATTTGACTATATACCTAACAAAGGTGATTAATAAATGAATAATTTTAGTTCATGTCCCATGATGTTACAGTCGTGTTTCAAACAGTTTTTAAAAGCAATTTGATTTTGTTTTATTTTGTCAACACGTGGTGAAATGCAATGTAGCCGTATTTATAATCAGGGTATTATTTTTGAAAAGCGTCGCTGTGCCTTTCAGAGTAAGCATACTGTGTGCATGTTTTGTTCGGTAAATGTTTCTTCGACTTTAAATGCTGTTTATGTGTTTATCACACTATTTACTTTAAATGTTTACTTTAAAAAAAAGCCGGAGCCGCAATGGCTTGAAAATCAGATGAAATTTTAACAAAGCTCGAGTGTCAATTGACTAAGTGTCTTTAAAATGCAGAATAAAAACTTTAGATTACAGTCATTGCGTATTATTTACCTAAGATCCCTACTATAACTTCTGTAAGGTGAGCGTTTTTACATTTATTCACGTTTTACCATTTATAAGATAAGGCTTTCGTTCAAGTCAACAGCAGGCAGACTTTTTTTAAAGTTTAGATCTATATTCAATCCTGTTTATCTCATTCAAATTGAATATACTATACAGTTCATAGGGGTTTTTCCTATTGCTTTATCTTGTTCGCGTTTCCAGCTAGAGAAGTATTGCAACTTTTATTGCTCTTCTGCAGGCAGAACTGGGAGGTGTACAACTCATACCTCTCGTGAAAGGGCGCGTTTTTACGCACCAAGTAGTGATAACTATGCACTATGTACCTTAAGTAATACTTAAGCTAAGACATTAGATGTCAGGGACAAGATTATCTTATTGATATCAACGAGTCTCTTAAATATTGTGCAAATAGCTCAGTGAAGGTAGTCTTGGAGAAAGACTCTAACATGATTCATATTTAGAGGTAATTGCCGCAGTTAAGGAAGTTGTACGTGGCTTAGATTTTGTAACAGATTTAGACACCGTTCCTTGCACGTACTGCGGTTCTAACGGCAGCAGTACCGTTGATCTAATTCTATTATCGGCTTTATATGCTGCTGTTGTCCATGCTATTACAGTAGATACGGGTGACACAATACGCAAGCATAGGTCAATCCACTTCCGCAATTATTTTTTGTTATGTTAAGCTAATGCCCGTGTACGTTTTTTTATGTCATGGCTGATTCTAATCTACTCCGGCATTTACCTTGTGTTGATTGGGTACTGCCCCAGAGCGAACATAGTAAACGGCCTACTACTTCGATTATTTACCAGATGAAGTATTGCGGACAGTGGGCTATAAAAGCCTAGAGGGTGTTTTGCAGATATCGCATATAGTCTGCATATGCTAGCTGTCCATATAATCGGGACACATTTTCTGTTTAAAGTCGTCGCTGCATGGTTCAAGGTCCACAGCCTTTTTTTTTATAAATAGGGAAGAAATGCCTTATGCACGAACGGACACCATCTTACACCTATCCGAACAGTGTCGAACTCACCGCACAACTAACGGCGTTGCCGACTACGAACTCCGGGGTTTTGATGATCTGGAACCGCAGACTCAGTTAAGATTCACACCAGGCCCCCAGATCTTCGGCCAATGGTACTATAGGTAGGAAGAAGCGTTGAGTGCCTACCGGAACAATTAGCCGAGGTCACCCCTGGGGAAGTTTTCTCTAGATCAAAACCGTTCCGTTCCGCATCTCTGTCCTCTCTTTCGCCATCGTGTCCCACGACGGGAAATCTTTGCGAACGTATTCGGGCGAGTCGCCCCTTTGTCCTCGAGGACTTCTTTTGCAGTGTGAGCCTCAACTTTTCAGCCGCTAGTCGTTTCGCAGATAAACTAAACAATATTTTTCATTTTTGTTCTAGGCATGTTTGGAGAAGGATTCCTCAACCTCGGGTCATCGTCTCGCTGCCGTCGGTACGTCACGTTGTTTAAAGCCAAGGGTTTTGCATGCTCTAGGGTAGGTCAAACGAGCATTGTGTGGAACGCGTCGTCTTGTGTGCCTTGTGCGCCTGTGGCTGCAGCTCCCCGATGGAAGAGCTACGTTGGAATCGTCTAGGTGGCCCTGGAAATATCCACATCCAGTTATGACTTGGGTCATGAAGAAGTCCATGTCGCCTTCTGGACGATTCATCAAACTTTTCATGTCAGGGTTTCGCTTACGAACCCTGATCCATGCTCTCTCTCTCATTTCCCCAGTTCTGTCCATTCTCGTTGCGACACGAAAAACACAGCTTTACGCTTCGCCTCTTTTAAGCACATTGGTAATTTTTTTCACAATTGGCGCCGTTCCTTGACGACAAGATCCCGTAGAGGAGTGCCGACCAGGACCTTGGTCGAGCCATACTCACCGTACGGCATGTTTGGATGATCCTTAGCGCCGTCATTCGCCGTTTTCGCAGTTCTTAGCTCTCGCTGTGGCTGTTGCTGAAATGAGTCAGACTGAATAACTGAAGAGGGATATCGGCCCGGCCACTGACGTCACAAGTGCTCTTCGATCCGCTTGATTGGGTTCGTGGATATTCGGTAAGATCCTCGCAAAGTCGTTTGCTGGTATTATTGCCCTTGTCGTGGCAATATTCTACTGAGCCCTTTGTCCAGATGAACTCCCAGGTACCGAGCAAGCTCGACTACCTTGATGCTCTTGTCTGCCAACGTAAGGTTTAATGGGTCAACGGCGACTCGGCCGATGAGCAATACCGCACTTCTCCGGCGCCAATTCGAGCTGTACGCTCTCCATCCATCCGTTAATCGATTGCATGGGCCTGTTGGCATTCAGTTCAGGCTGGACACTCGCCTTGCCCTCAACGACTACAGCCAGATCATTTAGCATACGTAAATGTCTTCACCCTCTTTGAAAGGCCTTGAATACGCAGAACGTCGTCATAAGCGGTGTTGCACAGTAGTGGTCCCGGAATGAAACCCTATGGTACACCAGCCGTCATATCCATTTCTGTCCCGAAATGTTGCGCTCTTACAGGTAGTCTGAGATCACACGGCCCAAATACAAGGGTGATTTTTTAAGGCCTTCTAGAATGACCCTCCATGAAAGACTATCAAACGCGTTTTTCACATCCAAGAAGATCGCAGCAATCAGCCGGCGCATCCTTTATGTGGAACTCTGCAGCAGTTCTCCCTTTGCCACGACTCTGTGTCGCTGTGTGAACGGATCTCTGCTTTCGGAGCCCATATTGAGTCGTTGACAATATTCTAAGCTCTTCAGCAAAAAATCTGAGCCGTTTTTCGATGATCCTTTCAAAGTCCTTGGCAAGCGTGTTAATAAAACATAGTGGACTGTAGCCACCATTGCCCTTCAGAATCAGTCCTACCTCTGTACACTCTTCCATGAGAACGGGAATTTCTGTCTAGAGAAGAATTGCAGTAACCACGCCAGCGACAACCGTAGGGAACTCTTTGACGGCTTCTGCTGGGAGGCGATGTGGTCCTGGGGACTTACCGGTCCTGATGCGGTCGGCCGCCTGAAGGACTTCCTGAACCAAAACCTGAAGTAAGCTGTTTTTAATAGGCTCGTACCCTTCTGGCATCTGGAAGCTTTCCCTCTAGAAAACTTCATGCTGGGGGAAATGCCTCTTCAGGACCTACGATACCAGAAAACGAAGACCAATTACCATGAGTGAGGATGGAATACGAAGGGTGTAGAGAATTACCCTAGAACCACTTTCAGCGCTCAAAATGCAGCCAAATGCGCATTTCATGACGATCATTTTGGTACTCAAAAATATTAATGCAAGCTGTGGTTGCAGAGTAATAAAGATTTTTCGGTGGGATGTCCAGATTAAGTGCATGTAAAATGACTATGTGGCGACGCGCTGCGGCTGTCGCGCAATACGTCGGCGGTAGTGAACGTCGCCACACGGTCATTTTACATGCACTTAATCTGGACATCTCGCCGAAAAATCTTAGTTACTCCGCAACCGCATTGACATATACCT
Source organism: Dermanyssus gallinae (assembly GCA_003439945.1). Lineage (NCBI taxonomy): Eukaryota > Metazoa > Arthropoda > Arachnida > Mesostigmata > Dermanyssidae > Dermanyssus > Dermanyssus gallinae. The sequence continues at coordinate 471,567 of QVRM01006559.1, read as the reverse complement.
GGTAACAAAATGAACGTCATGAAAGGCATATTTGCCTGATTATGTTAGTTTTGAGCGCTGTGAGTAGTCGTAGGGTTATGATTTTGAGGTATTTGGCGTAAATGCTAATAAAAAAATTCATTATACGCGAATTCTCTTCCTGCGTTCTCTAGAGTTCTTATCTCTTAGCTTTACTTTAACCATATTAAGAATAGCTATTGTATAATTCACAAATGTTATCTGTTTCAAGATAATACCTTTATACACGTTAGCAGGTAGGCAGATTTTCAGATTGGATATTTAAATAATGGTGTAGACATCATAATCGTTAATAACACCAAAAACACTGAACGGAGCTAAGCAGGATTGCTTTCAAATTGAAGAAATTAAGAGAATTGGCTAGATAAGATATTGTCCCTTTAAAGCTTGATCCAGGTGCTGTGCGGTGTCCATCTAACACATTCTATTTATATATATATATATATATATATATATATATATATATATAAGGAAGTATATTCTATTGAACAATACAAGTGGAAATTGTCCGCTCACACATGACTTGTAGTGAATCGTAAAGAATGACTGTCGATTAACGTTTACACAGCAAAAGGTTTTCGTTGCACTCATTTCAATGAGTTGATTAGCCGCCATTTAACATCTTAAACAGCTGCATATACAACTATTGCTTGAAGATATGATGATCATTAAGACAATCACCGGACTACACTACACGTGTCCCGCATACAGGAAAACATTTCTATCCTATTGACTCACGCTCGCCACTGCTCTTGTTTTTACTCATTTCCTACTTGAGCTCGCAACTAGCGTCATGCCTTTGGTTGTTGAGAGACCACCCACGGGTCGATTCGCGCGGAAGAACCGCCATGAATATATAGATCTTCCATGATCTTGATCGGCACACGCGTTTGATGTGAATGTGAACCAGTTTGGGGTGAACAGTTGTTGTTGTTGTATCCGCCACCCCTATGACTGGGCGCAGATTTGTGCGGGGATGATGGACACTACAAACACTTATTATAAATAATTATGATTAGCGTGAAAATTGCTCATCATCGGTTTTATGCCATTTGCACTTAGACTCCGCCAGAAGTAGTCTCTAGCTAGCGGGCTTGTTAGGGCTTTGTTAGTGATGTACTGTTCATGTGAGAATGACTAATGAGATAATTGGTCTACATACATTAGGAGTCTTCTATGCAGTTGTGCTTATGAATTAAAAACATTTTGAGAATAAGTTGTTTTTAATTCTTGACCATCCTCCGTCCCCTGCGGGCTTAGAACTTACCGCGAAGTATGTCTTCAATGGGCGGCCGGTCATGAAAAGCTATCTAGGGCTTTCTCTACAGCCCTGTGGCAGCATGGCCGCTGTCTCTCAGCGTTATATTTTGTCATCTATTCTCAATGAGCATCGCTTAAAGCAAATTCGATCAAAAACAGAGATCGAACCGGCATAGACACCCCGGTAGATGACAACCATGACTAGCGCACGAGTCCCCTAGACCACGTCGTCACCAATGCAGTTGTACTGGCGGCGAAGTTGTTCTTAGGTGACTCGCGAAGTGCAACTAGGAAGAGTTAGCCTGCTGCTGCTGCTGCTCAGAAACACGGCAGCTCTCAACCTTCAGAACGGTTCCGTGGTCCCAGCCCGCTCAAATTATTATTCGGTTAATTTAAAATGTTCGTTATTCGGTGAATTTCAAACAGTGTACGTAGAAATGTATGTTCAATTGGGAAGTTTCCGTAGCTTCTCCATCGATTACAGCTAACGACAGGAGCTGTGGTTATATTGGAGACTGATAGCAGAGGTAGTGCCACTTCAGCGCACATATGACGTAAGTCGCTGCACACAAAGGTCTCCGGTTTTGACGAAGAAATCGTGTTTAATCACGCTCTGCGTTCAGTCCTACCACTGAATCTTGTCCAGCTATTTGGGCGTCCCTTAGGACGCCTATTTAAGGATCATTACACTCAGTACAATGATCCTTAAATAGGCGTATACCCCATACCTCCCCCCCGAAAGAAGTCCCCTAAACATTGCTGTAGGCATCGCTCCTGTTGCGTCCCGGATGCCGTGCATGTGTCCGGCAATGCTGACGCTTCGTATTTTCAGGCCTTTATTTTGGCGGGCTGCCCAACGTCGAACAAGCCTGACGCGCCGTATTGCAAGTCTCTATCAGAGCAAATAATTTACCTGCGTATCCATAGTTCTCGCAATTGCGTAAAATATACCGATTTTGATTCACCGATTTTTTATTCAGGACATCCTTATTCAAGATGGTATAGTCCCGTGGTCAGTGTTCCAGACCAGTAAAAGAAGAGACTAGCAAAATTATAAGAAAAGGCAGGCAGTAAGAAGCCTGAAATGATCTTCTATGCTTAACGATATACCTTAAGGTGACAAATGTTCTTCTGAGACATATTACAGACTATTTGCTATGTGCTTTCTGTAAACAAAAGCTAATGCCATGGCTCTTTGAACATGCTTATTAAGCTGAACTTGTAATGTTAATATCTGTTTCGCTAAGCTCGCTCAGCTAACTGTATAAAGAATAAATCGGTTATTTAGACGCACAGGAGGCCGGTTATTCGGTGTGATTCTCCATAACGAAAACAGTGTCGTTCCTTCCTGTATGAACGGTATGCAAATAGTAGGATTGCTTTGAGCTCGAAGTGTTCTAGTACCTGCTCCTCGAATATCCTGTTGACGCATGTGCATGACGAAAGTAGCTGAAGCTTTTACGGCAACTAGTGAGCTCCAGGAAAAAAACACTTGCTTCAATTGTATATATAATACTTAATCTTTTGTAACTTTGTAACACAACTGCTCATTCTACATGTCAGGTTGTTCGATGAGTGCCACGGTCGCCGCGGCCTTAGCGTTCCTGTCTTCTAGTGGTCGATTAAACATTTATTGCAGTAGCAGGGAAATCGCACAAGTTCAATGGGGCTTCTTTTAATTTTTCTATATAGTCGGTTACGGTGTATGATCCTTGCCAAAGTTCATACATTTAGTTTCGTCTATATATAATTGCCAATGTAAAAGATAAATAAGCAAAGTTGCAGATCTTGTTGTGGTAAAACTGTAAGTTTTTGTTGGACTTTGCAAAGATGACGAGACTGTCCGCTGATAAAAGTGAGGACCCTCTACTAGGTACGTGCGATTGACGCGAATATATCTAGTAACAAGGTCCTGACAGCACCTGCGCCCCTTTGTAGAACTCAAGGTCGCTGGCCTCAGTTTTTCGTTGGTGAGACGCCACTCCGCAGCCTCTACTGCCCCGACCTAAAGCGGTGGCCAAATAGTGTCCTCGGGCCAAACTGCAAATGAGAGTCACACGCACTCGTCTCCAGAGATTTCGCAATTGGTTTGGAACTTAATATCAATCAAGTCCGAGTTATCAAAAATGGTTGTGTCAATCATGGACGCATTGCAGCCCTTATTGGGCTCTTGCCGGTTTCGCGGGATCTCAGACAATCATAATGATGGGAAATTACAATGGTGCATGCACGAGTATGACAGAAACCACAAGGGTCACATCGTCGGGTCCTTCAGTAGGTGCGGGTTCAAGCTTCGAAGCTTGGAGGCACCATACCCATCTATAACAGAGCTATGAACAAATTCTAATTCGACTTTACGGAGAACGTCCATGCTTTCACTATTAGCGGGAAGCTGGTGCACGATTTGCCCAAGGTGTTAAGGACGTCGGTGGCTGACACCCTGATAGATTTGTGCTTAAGAGTTGCGTTCGACAACTTCGACACTGCCTAGTTTCTCTCTTTTGCTCTAATCGTGTCGAGGTTATGAATACACTGCAGGGGTACACAAGATTAACTAGGTAGAGTTTCACTTTGCATTTCCTCCCCGCGGAGCCCTGACTTGTGTTAGCCGTCTCCTTCCTTTTTGAAACTTTTACTTTATTTTTCGTCGCTCAAGAATACTCGGCCTTCTTGGAAAAACTTAGCTTGAAGCTGGGCCTCGCGTTTGATTCTATATAATAAATCTCCGGTTGCAAGACGATCCCCTATTATCAGGCCTCTTAGTCGGTAGCCAGAGTGATTTCATTCGGGACCCTAAGGTCCCCTTAAGAGACGGGCAGTAAAGCTTGTTGCCGTGCGTCAGGTAGTAGAGATGTATTAAGCAGGGTCTTGAGAGTAGACAGTTCCAACTTGTTGAGCGCTTGCAAATCTCCGGCTCTATTATATAGGTCAGCCCCTTGAAGAAGGTGAATGAGCCTTAAGGAAGAAAAGTAAGACCTGAGTAAGAAGAGTCCTCGATGGGCTCGTAGAAGAGGAAGGCGAGCGGCGGAATTTTCCAACTTTAATCTCTGGCGCTCAATTGCTGCTGTAAGTCATTCGGAGCAAATTAAAATACATAGTAGCTCCAGATCGTTTTTGACGGTCATTTAACAGCCAGGCAGGAGGTCTCGGAGTCACGGTGTATCGGGGGAGGCCTAATGGGTAGAGCTCAGGTGACATATCTTGCATTTGGCCGGATTTAATTCTAACTCAGATGTGACACCGAAGTTAAGGACCCGTCACATGTTTTCGGTTACTGTGTGAATGTTTCGTCCTGATAGGCCATCGTCAAGGTAGCCGAGGTTCAACGGGCTTCTGAAATAATCTACCAGATTCTTGAAAGCCAGGCAAAAGAGAAGTAGCGTTATAGGATCCCCTTGCTGCAGTCCGGTGACGGATGAAATCACTTGCTCAGGCAGGACCTGGTATGGAGGATGCCCATATGCTAGCCCGACATGGTGTAATAGATAAGGGGAGTGAGATGTAACGACCTTCATCAGGTGATCGCGTTTTATACTGTTAAAAGGTTTTTAAAATCGAGCTTCACAAGAACCCCAAAAGGTTTGCACGAATCGAGAAGGGCACGGGTTGCGTGAATGGCTACCTCGGTCCACCCGGCGTCGCAAATCCTAATCTGCACCACTTGCGAATGAAATAACGGCTTTGTTGTGGTTTCATCCGATCTTCGCGGCAAGTGTGGCAATACGAACGCGCAATTGGACGTATCTAACAAGATAAGTTATTGACAAAGTGAATGAATTTTTAGTATACTTACACATTTCGCATCGAGATAAAGCATTCGTTTTCTATCGACCCAAAATATGTCGTTATAGGCAAACAAAACAAAAAACATGATTAAATTATGTACAGAAGCTATCTCTATAAGAATTATAGTGATGCGGTATAAAAATTACTTACATTACTAGACAAAGTCTAGATATTCCTTAAAAATAAACGAATTCATAAATTTAAATCTGTATGCTGGGCAAACCTAGTAAATTGATTCCTTGATTCCAACACAAATTGGACTTGCAGTGGAAACAAAAATGACTTGCAGTGGTTATAGTGATCAGACATGTAAACAAAGTGTTTACCAGACTGCAGTCTCGGCAGACGGAGCTACGGTTTTACACAGAAACTTTGTCTCTGGAAGTTAATAAGATCTTGCGCCGCTAATTAAAGTACAACCCCTACTGATAAAAGTCAAATCGTGGTTGGATGAATTTAAATTATTACACATAGTAGCTGTTGTTTTATTAGCCAAAGTTCTTTGCCTACATTACAATATACGCATATTGTTCACTGTAATTTGTTCAAAGTACCTTACGGCATTTTTGTAGGTGGTAAACATCATTTTTGTAATCTGACTAAGCATGATAAAATCATCTTTTAAATACATTTCCTATTGTACTATTTGATCATACGTCCAAATCAAAGACAATGTCAGAAAAACAATTTCTTGTTGTCTCCAAAATAGAAACAATTTCGCTTGTCCCGGAAGATTTAAGTGATTTAAGCATATCGTCGGAACACCGGAAGAAGTCTAAGGTTTGCTTTAATGGTGAGTCACGTTTTTTCGTATCCCAGCAATAGAGTATGAGACTCTGGAGGAGTTCGGTAATGGGCCCAACCCCGGGACTCGGTGCAAAACATATTTGGCACGGCAGGTGCTCACTTGCTATTTTCTGAAAATCATATCAACAGATATATTATTAGTGTACACATACATATATATATATATATATATATATATATATATATATATATATATATATATATATATATATATACATATATATAAAGCGCGTTGCAAAAAAAAATTGCAACTAATGTTTTTTGGTGAATATTTCGGCTTGATTTACTTGAACAACTTGAAATTTTAACGGCATGATGTACATGACGAGTATGGTGTTAATTTTGTTGCAATATCGCCATCGGCTCACGCAAAAAATAAACAAGTGTGAAAAACAATGTTGCGAAATATTAGCAACCTAAATCAAATCGTTAACTCGGTCCTTCATGGAATGCGCTGTTGTACGTACGGAAGTGGAATATCAGTCAATGCTTGCTGGACAGCTTCTTTGAGGTCCGACAAATTATCATATTGTCGACCATTTGCGTAAATCTGCTTCACCAAATTTCCCCAAAGATTTTCGATGAGATTCAGGTCTGGACTCAATGCCGGCCTGTCAAAAAGTGGCACTCCTTGTTCTTAAAAAAAGGGCTATAGTGCTAGCCGAGGTATGAATCGTGGCGTTGACTTGTTGAAAAACTGCGGGTCAGGTCTCCCAATTCTTTTGAAATGGGCCTCTAACTGGGAACCGATGATACGCTGGTATTTGTCGGAATTGTTTCGGCCCACAATCGTGACTAGATCAGACTTCCCATTAGATCCAAACGCGCCACAATATTTCACAGAACCACCACCGGCCACACCTTTTGAGATTCATTTAGGTTCCTTCCGTAAGTCACAGAGCCGCCAGGGCCATAGAGATTAAATTAATTTTTATCCGAGAAGACGATGTTTTCGACTCGTTATCCCATGTTTGGTATCTATGCGAAAATTCACCCTGTGCGACAATGTGCTTCAGATGCAGTCGCAGCATAAGCTTCCTTTGCGCGTATCGCACGTTTTTGTCAGAACTTAACACTCGGTATACCAAAGTGGTCCTGATGCTGGAAGAAGACATTTGATCGTGAGTAGCCAACTGTATGATCCTACGCCGATGTCGAATAGTCAAAGCTGGCTTACGCCCACTGTTAGATCTGCACCTTTGGTTCACTCCAGGGAGTAAGAACCTGCAGATGGTGCTCTTATACCGTCCTAATCTGGTTGCTATAGCAGTTACCGTATGACTTTGATTAGCTGAAATTACGATCCGTTACACCAGCAACAGCCTCTTGCAGAGTCTAGACCAAAAAGTGAAATCAGCCAAAATAAGCGTCGTTGGTCCTTCAGCACTCCTACCACAATATTGGCTTAGCCTTATTGCTTGTCAAGTAGACATCTAAGGACATAGTATTTTGTGTTTAGCTTGACTAGGTAAACGCCCTTCATTACTAACGCATTTATAGAAAAAGTCGTAATTATGCTAGTCGTCGCTAAAATTGAAAGAGCCTACTGATAACGTTATTTTTAGGGCTGTTATTTATAAACGAAGATGCACATCGCGCCTTTCGATTCTAGGTTCCATTGATATAAAGAGTTCAAAGACTAGTTATCCACAAATCTACAAACATTCGTTGCAATCGTTACATTTCTAATATAACCACACATTGGTGCGCAAAGAGAACACTCAATGCAAACTTTTCGAATATATAGGGCTGTCTAGAAGTCCAACAGCTACCAAAAAGCTTCGTACCATGACGGCTCCCCTCAATGCTGGATTCTTCAACGGGAAAGTTTCGTTTAACGCGGCAAGTATTGTTTCTTTAGCATTTGCAACGTGCATCGGGGACATAGAAAACAGCATCACCACCGCAATACAGAGTAGACGCGTCATCTAAAAACAGTCAAACACACATTGCAGAGTCAGACCTTTTAGTAACACCGAATACGCGATCAAAGGCAATTTTCATTGTCTACGACATGAAGTTTTTCCTGGCTTATATGTATATATACTTCATCATGACTGCAGCCATTACGTCTCACTTTAGGCATGCTTTGTGTTTACTCACAGTAGAAGCGCCATTACCACAGACATTTGAAAGACATTTAATCTTCTAAGACTTCTGAAAAGTAAACTTCTAGACTTCTAGAAACACTGAGAATCATTTCGATGGTAAACGTAGTCAACATACAGTAGTCACATCCCGGAAAACGCAGAGCTATCACATTGTCATCAAATGTGTCAAAACAAGTCGACATTAATAGATAAAATGAAACGCACTTAAAAGCATCAAAAGAAATATGAGCTATCAACCTGTCAGTTACTATTGTCACTGCCACTACAGATATATTAACTCTCCTGGCGGCATTCTAGTAGCCGTGAGCGTTTGGTATCTTACCGTGAGCATTTTGGTAATAACCACAACCGAGGCCACTTAGTTATGCTCTCATTAACAGGGTACTGCGGCAGTGCTATATAAATACTTATATCTCGCTGCCAGGGTACCGTGGCAGTGCTATACAATTACTTATATATTGCTGCGAATAATTTAGCTAAAAAACAAACTGTTCTTATAACCCGTAGGTTATTTTGGTGCGTTCAGAGTGTTGCCACAATAAGGACGTTAGGGCAATTTATGTAGGGGAAGAAGCGTTTCAATATCTCACAAAAGCGCTAGGCCATAGTTTCAAAATCGTGATCACAGAATGATCACTAACCATACACATATGGTAGACAATTCAATAAATGATCTATAAAATTTAAAAGCATTGGCATAACGAAGTAAAAAAAAACCCGCAGCTAAATTGTTATCATGCTATGTTACCAGAACTATAGATGTGGCGATTGTGCTTATTTTAATATGCATTAGGCCATAGTTTCAAAATCGTGATCACAAATTGACCATACGCATATATGGTAGACAGTTCAGTGAATTATCTCTATATTACTTGACATAAACAGCATAACGCTCTTACAATATGAGAGCATTTCGGATTGACAGTTGGGCTGCGTCAGTTGTTTTCGACCATGTTGCCATATATGTAATCATCATGGTAATTTAGCTCTACGCAAACTGCCCTTGAGCCTGAAGCCACAAAATAACTGACGTCTCGTTGGTAAATGCAACCTTGGCAAGATTGAGTTCTTGAGCTTACTTTTGTCATCACTAGAATTACTTTTACTCTTGACAACTTTGTGAGCAGGATGATGGAAAATCCCGTGATTTGTCTAGAGTCCTGCTACCCAAACCACGAGCAACTGGTTTCCTGGTTCACACCTAAAATGAAAACAACGTTTGTTTATAACGTCTGCTCCTAGCAGACACCGTACACCGTAGGAACAGGTGTAACACTGCTTATCAACACTGTTGTTCGACTAGGGAGATGCCGAAAGAAATGTTCCTCGTGTCAACCTGTATTTAATATTCAACAACGTTTTAAGGGTAACAGCATTTTTTTTTGAAAAAGTGCAGGTTCGATATCAATATAGAAATCGACATTTTATGTCCGAACATATCGGAGTGTAAATATAACGTTTTAGGAATATTGACATATTCATTGGTATGCTCTAGTGGTGCTGAATAGATAGCATTAAGTTTTATACGGGCAAACTCTAGAACTAATCACTTTTTTATGATGTAGTCCCAAGAAGGAGTCATACGCACATTAGGTAGTTGGGTCATGATTCCCCGAAAAAGGATTTATTTATTTAGTACTATTATTATAGCTTAACATCAACGCTCTATTTCTCACTTACTCCTTTGACCCTACACCGTGTGTGTAATGGTTGTTAGTGCTATTTCTACGTGCACATGGTACCGAGCCTGGACACCGCCGTACCGAAGGGACACAAATAACTCACTCACAGCAACCTACAAATAAGGGAATATTATGGTGGCGTAACAGCCTTATGTACAAGGGTTGCTAGACTCTCTAAATAAAACCGCGACGTCGCCGCGTCACACTAACGCACTTCTGCCAATTCCAACGGTCGTACGCCAGTTTACTGGCAGCGCATTACATGTATATTCGAAAATTTCCTAGCTAAAATAGGAACTTTTGGAACATCCACCGTATTCCCCCGACTTAGCACCATCTGTTTGCCACCTATTCAAATCGATGCAATTTTCTTAAGTGGTAAAAAAATCACTTCTATCGAACACGTGCGTTCTGGACTAGAAGAATATTTTGGATTTTTTTGAAAATTTGGAAGATTATTTAGGAATCGAAAACCTTGTGAATCGTTGAGCAGAGGTTGTATCTTCCGGCGGAGAATATATAAATCAATAAATAAGACCACCCGTGTCTCCTAGATATGTGTTTTCTTTATAGCGCCAAAACCGAAAATACTTTTTTGTAGCCCTAATATTTATCCGATTCGAAAGAGATATGTCTGAAAGCCCCCATGTCCTGTGAGGATCTGCGCGAGGTAATGGTTTAGTTTTTGCCCCGGCCGCTCAATCCATTGTTTAATGTTTGGGATGAGGGATCTCGTGTGCCCCGGTGCTCGAGAAGGAATAGAGTCCCATTTTGCTGGCCATGCTCCCATTGCCTTCTCTCTACTTCCTTACTGCTGCTCGAGCTGTTGTCGCAGAGTTTTCGCCTTTCCTCTACCTTTAGATCCCAGGGAAGAGCTCCGACCAGCACAAGAGCAGAGTTTGTGCTAACGGTGCGATACGCTTGGATAATCCTGAGGGCCGCCACTCTCCGAGTGCTTCCAAGAATACCTCTCGCTTTTTTTGTTTTCAAAGAAGCCTTGAGCCAGACTGGGGACCCAAATAGCGCTATAGATTCGGCCTCTGGCATCAGCAATCTACGCCTGCATTCTCTTGGTCCGTGAATGTTTGGTAGAATTCTTGCAATTGCATTAGCCGCCTTGGCCGCTTTTGCCGAGATTATCTTCTGGTGGCTGAGGCCCCTCAGGCTCTTGTCCAAGCGGATCCCCAAAAACCGGGCTTCCTTGACCTGCTTTATTTGCTGTCCTGCCAGGTATAGTCTGATGAGACTCACTTTCTTCCGTCCCGTTAGCAGTATAGCCTCGCTTTTATCCGGAGCGATTGCTAAGCCGGCTTCGTCATCCATCTCCTTGTAGACTCTAAGTGTTTTATTAGCGTTAAGTTTTAATTTCTCTGCAGTCTTTGCCTGGACTGCGATGGCCAGATCATCCGCGTACGCGGTATCTCTACTTCTTGTGGAAGGTACGTCATCGTACGCTAGGTTCCAGAGCAGGGAACCCAGAATCGAGTCCTGTGGAAATCCTGCTGTTATTGACAATTCCACTTCACCGTTGAAAACAGCTCGGTCCTCCAGGTATCCTGAGACGACCGTGACAAGATAATGTGGGACTTTTTTCCTCACTAGTGTGTCCAGTATTGTCCTCCACGGGAGGCTGTTAAAGGCGTTCATAACATCTACAAGTTTTGCCAGGAACAGCTTTCTGGTGTATATGGTTAACTATGTAAAGAGTCAGCCTTGTCCGTAACTCGATGGACAACAGTGAAAACTGACCGCTTTTTTTGAATCCTTATTGGGAGTCTGAAAGGAGATAGTTTTCCTCTACAAAGGTCCTGAGCTTTTCCTCAAATCCTGATTGCCTCGTACCCTTTCCCCAGCGTATTTAGTAGGCCTCCTTCGTCCTCAATTGTTTTCTGTGGCTTTTTATGTTTACGCCTTGCTCTGTTGCAGTCAGACCTCATTTGCGCAATGGTGTGTTCCGCCAGTAGTTTGGCTGTAAGTTCGCCCACTTTAGATGTATCGGCTTCGTAGCTCGAGCACATGCCGTTGTCAGAAGCTCTTGCAGTATCTCTGGGGTTTGAGGTAGTCCAGCGTCGGCGATTGCATTGCTGATTTCTGCTCTAAAGAATTCCTCATCGGATATCCTGTAGCGAGCTTTATTGCTTGCGGGTTGCCTGGGTGTCCGCGCCTTTACCGTGAGCTCTATGCAGTAGTGGCCGCTGAGGTTTTCTTCTTCAATGATAACTTCTCAACCCGTTTACAAGCCAGCGTGTCATCGCAAAGCGTTAAGTCAACATGCGAGTATTGGCCTGCCCTGTGAAAAGTAGATTCCTTGCCTTTGTTCTGTACGTAAATGTCATGACTAGCTGCCCAAGCGAGTAAGGTTATTCCTGTTGTATCCGTTTTCTTTTATCCCCATGTTTCACTTGCTGCATTAAAGTCGCCCGTGAGTGGGGTTCCCAATCCTTTACTGGCGTCGCGTACTGAGTCTCCGAGTTTAGTAAGAAACCTTTCAAATTCCTCCTGTGAGCAGTTCGGGCTGATGTGAACATGAGTACAGTCTCCACTTGTTGGCTACGCCCACCCACACGTGTCCTGCTCCTTTTCCGTGTTTAGTTATTGGTAGGGAGCCGGTGTTAATGATAGCAGCGCTAAGCGTTATCATTGTACCAACCTGCTCGTGTGCTTGCTCTACTTTTATTTGGTTCACTGATAAAAACAAGGCTTGTGTTGCGTCTAGTTACTATTTCCTCTAGCATGCTATACGCTAGTCTGCTCCTATTACAGTTAACTTGAATTACATTGATCTCCATTTCTATTGGTTGGCGAGGATCTGTCCGTCCGTGTCTTGAAACCGAGCGGCTCATCGAGCACCCTGTTCCGTCCATCCCTCTAAGTTTGTCCTGCTCCGGCAAGCGTCCTTCGTTGAAGTCTTTTTCTGCTTCGCAGTCCTGAGATTTGCTGATCGGTCTCTGTCTCCTGAGGGGCCGACTCAATTTTGCCACCTCTTTTAGCTTGTGCTGCCTGCTCTGGCGAGCGTCCTTCCTTGAAGTTTTTTTCTGCTTCGCAGTCAGTTGGTCTCCTTTTTCTACTTGTAGGGAGATTTGCTGATCGGTCTATGTCTCCTGAGCGGCCGAATCAGCTTTGCCACCTCTTTTAACGTGTGCTGCCCCCTTGGCCGCATGTAGTGCTTGTTTCCGTTCCGTCAAAATTCGGAGGTAGTTGGGGCATGCAGTAAATCTGGCGCGGTAACCTACATTTTGACAAACGTAACGCTGGGGGCTTTGTCCTCGCAGTCTCGGGCATATCTGGCTTTCGGCTTTATTGTTTTTGCATTCCCTGGCTATGTACCCTATGTCGTGACAGTTATGGCAAGTTGGCAAAGTAATCCATTCCTCAGGCCTAATATTAAAGCCACCTATTGAAGGTTTTCCTCGCAAGGAGCTTGCGCGCCTCCTGCTTTGGCAACGTTACTAGACATTGCCAACTGCCCTTCTTGTTAGGCCGCGGAGCCTCTGTGCGCATACAAGTCGATTCGTAAAGATTTAGGTTCTTCCGGATCTGTCCTAATGGCCTCCGCGCTTATGAAAGGGTTAACATCGCGCAGGACAACCGTCATAATAGTGCCAGTGACCACTCTGGTATCAACCTCTGCCCCAGTAGCTTGGCGTAGGACAGCAACAAAAGTGGCGGAGCTGCCAGCCCTTTCCTCCGCAATCTTGAGGATGAGGTCTCTGGCACGAGTGGTTCTAACGGGGCCACACCATTTTCAGGCTTTCCAACTAGCGGACGGATCTTGTCAAGCATCTTGCTTGCCGAGGTTCCTTCTTTCGCCAGGATTTTGACTGACATCATTTCAGTCTGCGCGTTCCGTGGGCCAGTGGTACCTACGTCTGGCTTGGGCCTTCGCTGTCCCTTGTTTGTGATGTCTGCCGAGCAGCCTACCTGCCTGCAGCAGGCCTCAGTGGCTCTTCGGAGCGATGTCCCAATCAGCTCCTGGGATATATAGAGAGCCACTGGTTCCTTGTTTGTCTTGTCGTGGCTCCTCTCGAGGGTCTTGCAGAGTATCTGCAGAAACGCTTGTGGAGAGACCTCTGGGCCTGTTACTCCGATCACTAGAGTGCGCGCTTTTCTACAAGGAGACGTCGGTTTGTCCTCGTCTGATTCCAGGTCGGTGCCAACTAGCTCCAGTTGTTCGTTGTTTGTTAGAACCGCCACACTTCCCGCCCGAAGGGTGAACGCCGACTCAGCAAGCGGAAACTGGGTAGCGAGTTTTTTGAAGACAGCCCGGTCCTCTTCTGACTCTTTTGTAATGAGCATTGCCCGCAAGTCTCGCGTCGCTACAATGCCGTCTTTCGAAAAGCGGGCGGTTTTGAATGTGGCTTTCGGCCAGTCTTGACAAATAAATTTGGTAGCGTCCTCAAGCGACGGCAACGCTGCCAGTTGTTTTAATGAACTTAGTCGTTTGTAGATCTAGCTGCTCTTTATCTAGCGTTTTCTGGCACGTATTGCATATAAGGTTTTTGGGCGTTGGAAACCTTTCTAAGTAAGCCGATTTTGTACGTTTGGGTCCTCAACCTGTTTGGCCAGACCCTCTGCCTTTGCCTTCCATCTGTCAGCCAGCATCGTGATTCTTTGTTGCCTGATAGAACTCACGTGTTCTGCTTCTCTAGCTTTGTGTTTCAATTCAAGCTCCTATGTGCATTTAATGAAGCGAGTGATCGCAGCCTTGATGTCCGCTTGAGTAGTGACATGTTTTTCTTCAAGCACCGTAAGCTGCTTGACCACCTTCTCATAACTCACTAGCTCACTCAAACGCTTTGGCCTTTGGCCTTTTGACTAGCCACGGTTCGACCTGTCACACCTTGCGTAGGATCGTTTAGCGAAATGGCCATTGCTGCCGATCTCTTTCGTTGAGTCTGCGGCGTTGCAGCAGACATTTTCTCCTTGTACTCCGAGTCGTTGTCTGTGTCCGTGTCTTTCTCCGTCTCCGGTTCCGCTCCCTTCTTCTCCAGCTCGTCTGGGGCTATTGAGAGAAAAGCCGGGCCGAGAAACGGAGGCACACAGTCCAGACCCTTAAAAGGATCAATTTCTTCTTCTTTTTGTTGTTGTTGTGGTTTACGTATTTATATCTGCGCTGCTGTAATATGTGATGCTATACAGATATACACATATATATTTATATATACACACTGCTGTGTACTAGACAGTACAGTGTGGTACGGTCCTCAAATAGTCCCATGATATACTGCGCTAACTTATTTCAGTTGAAAAGTCGTTATTTCGTTCGAATTGGGATGGACAGCGGACCGCTCGGAGCCTCCCAACCGCTACTCGAGTAGTTTCGTTTTCGCTTCGTCTTGCTGAAGAGGTAACATTTACATAAGCTTCACAGCGGCCTAGCTCCACGCCGCTATGTCGCACGTCCACGCACAGAACATTAAAATGACCACTGAGTTTCACGGACGATTACAGTGTCTCGCTCTCTGGGTTAATATTTGTGCACTTACACGGGAAGCATGTTCTTTCGGAGCTTCGTAGTCCCACGTCCGCATTCCTTGGCGCCAAACCATTCACCTCGGCCTTTTACCCTAAAAATTCCACTAATGTTCAAAATATCGATGTTCAACCATTCACTGCAAGTCAGTGCACCTACCTGCGTGATCATCTCTACCCCATGTGCAAAGTTATTCTGGTAGAGAACGTTAATAAACGTTGAAAACACTTCGACCCTCCCGGTATTTTGAGATGACCTGAATGAAATGATGTAGGACGTTTTTCCTCACTAACGTGTTCAGTGTTGTCCTTTACGGCTGTTAGATGCCTTTCTGATATCCAGAAAAGGTTTTTCTTGTATGTATGCTTGAGCTATGTAAAAGACGAGCCTTGGCCGCAACTCAGTAGACAGCGGTGAGCACTGACCGGTTTCCCTGAATCCATTTTGAAATGTAGGAAGGAATCCAATTTAAAAGGTCCTGAGCCTTTCTTCAAAGATTGCCTCGTGTCCCTTTGCCGGGGTATTTAGTAGCCAGATGGGCCTGAATGCTTTGTTGTAGTTTGTAAACAGGATAACTTTGGCCTCTTTCCAGCATGCGGGTAAATCTCCCTTTTTGTTCGCTCTAGTTAGCACCTTTCCAATTAGGTCTGGATACTCTTTGAAAAGTATTCCGACCTCCAGGGGCGACATACCGACGCCGCTACTGCTACTGCTCAGGGCTCATCTTCTTCTTGGATGCTGTTTGCCTTTTATACGGCTCCCTGTCGAAGCAAGCGTGTTGCGAGAAGAAATTGTTCAAAGCCTGATTGGCTTGCTTGTTTGTGGGCACAGTGTCTAGCTTTCGTGCGTTACATCCCTTAACTATCTTTGAGGGTTTTTCCAAGGCTTGTCTTCTAAGTTTGTCGTTGCCAACAGCCTAAGTTTGTACTCGCCACCCTCTGGAGAAGGTGGCGAAAGCGTATCTGGAGACTATCTATAGAACGTCTATCGGCGCAACTGCTGTGTGTGTGTGTGCTCCTACGCCGCTCCCACAACTGCGTAGAAGATTGTATAAATATATAACCCAATTGTAAAGTATATTTTTTCATATCTGTCTTTAGACATGAACTCAATAGCAATGCACTGCTTACACCTTACACTTATCGCAGCGTAATTCGTATGGCAAAACCCAATTGTATAGTATATTTTACATGTCTGTCTTTAGACATTAGCTCAATAGCACTGCACTGCTAACACCTTACACTTATCGCAGCGTAATTCGTATGGCGAAACAGTTGTACGTGCTTATCTGCTACTATATCGAGCTTTTTTTATATTTTTATATATTTCCTTTTTGTTTGCACTACGCGCCTTGTCTCTATTGATAACTGTACACAATCAACACAGTCATGACGGGCCTTTCGCAAATGATCCCGCTATTTTCAAAATCAAACTCATGCTGAACTGCATTGTCTCTAACTGTGTTTGTCTGCACGTGCGTAATTTACGCACAATGTCTGCATGTTTAGATGCGCATGCGTAATGTTTGACGCGGCGCAAGATGAGGACCGTTTCCCTAATGGTTTCTAGCAATAGCATTTTATACCAGAAGCGCAATATACGTTTAGCTAGCCAAGCAACCCGATAGGGTTTAGGTATGACTATGACGTTACGCTAAAAAAAGTTAAACTAGTAGTTGTAATGGTTGCTAGTCGCAAGATTTGTTAGGTAAATTACACCTACTTGTTCGCAAAATTGCTACTAGCAGAGATACGTCAAAAAGACTCTGCGGCGTATTATAGGACACTTTAAGCGAGTATGTCTTTAATAAAGCGTTTTTGAAAGGTACACACAAACGGCGCATCTGGTCTTCGCAAGTGCTCTACATAAAATGCGTTTAAAATAAGTCGTAGGCAAGCGAGCAATTATTATTAGAATCTAAATGACTAGTTGGTCGGATCTACCATACATTGAAAATCAAGCACTAATTATTGTGGCTGACTTTGGTTACGATATTTATTCTCTATTATTTGTTTTGAAAAATCAATTATTGGCTATATACACATTTACAACTGTATGTATGTTATTTCACATATATCGCAGGGAGTCACTCGGAGGACCCCCTGCGAGGAGAGTAATTAGGCCTACAGCAGTTACCACTGTGTTAGCCAAAGTTGCAGCAGGAATAAAATTACTTTTGTTTTTAACATGTAGGAGCCAATTCAGGCAGACGAACAAGCCGTGAACCTATTATTGACGGGATTATCGATATGACCCTAAAATATTTTTAAAGTTTTACAAAGATTACAACCAACGCAAGCTGACCAGAAGCGCCTTTTTAGTCGCTGTTTTTTTAGCTCAAACGCCGAATGCTTGCAGATCTTTAGTGTGGTCGTGTTAGACGCCAGGTCTCTCTCGCCTCTGCGGGAGTTCTCGATCAAGTTACAGTATTTATATATTAATATTCAGCCCGGTCTTATGGATGTTCTTAAAAACACAGCGTAAAAAATCGATTCGTACGTGAAGCAACTCAGAAAACGTGCGTTTCAGAACAGCTTGCATGAAGATGCTTCAAATTTGTGGTTGATGTATGTTGATGAGTTTGTGGCGATAGCAAGCTAAGATATGACGGATAAGGGACTCTAAATGCGTGTTACTATTACTCGTTACCTTGGGTCCACTGTTCCACCCAGTACCATGACACAGTCGTTTGGTTGTATACCGACCGAAACCGGAAGAAATTCCGACCACATTACCCCCACGTCCACAAGCTGGTGACGCCCGAGAATCTTCGCGACAACAGAATAACGATTGAGGATAGTATCGCCGAACTCGAACCTTTCGCCCAGACAACAAGGTTGGCACAGGGTGACAACTTGAGCCCTCTCCTGTTCTCTATCCTACTGAAGGATCTGCCCGCCCAAATAAGAGGCCCGAGAAGTCTAGTCAAAGTTATCTTGTACGCGGATGACTTGGTCATATAAAGTCCAAGCAGGTTTCAGGTACAGCAAGCGCTAGCACGTCTTCACGTCGCTGTAAATGTTTTTGGTCTAACGGTAAGCCAGAGAAAGACAAAAGCAAGGACATTTTAGAGGGGCGGCAGGATCACGAGCACTGACACCTTGCGACACGCCAGTGTACCGCTCGCTTACGTAAATAGATTTCCATAATTAAGGCTACTGTTTTCTTATAACGGACGCAGCTTCACCGCACAGACCGCCGAGAGATGCAAGAAGGCAGTGACCGCCGTATGGGCCATAAAATCGCCGCAGCTCTTGTCACTCGGAGCCGCCTTGAGACTGTTCGATCTCAAAATAGCCCCGATCGCGTCGTATGGGATACGTATCACTTGGGAGGACCTCACGGCGCAGAACCTCGAACAGCTTAACTTCGGTAAAGCCTCCTTTTTCAAGAGGGCTCTGGGATTACATATCTCGACCTGGAACTGCCTAGTATATCTCCTAGCAGAGACACCGCTGTTTACTGAAATTCTGCGGCACCGCTTCGATCTGTCGGCTTTTAAGAACAACCTCGAATGCTGGCAGATGAAATTCTGGGAAAAATAGGAGAAATAGAGAAAATTGGGTTGTAGCCATATATTCCATGTTGTATATACTTATATACCGGATGTCTTGTGGGCTCAACCCCTAACGTGACACGGCCATGCCCAATGGTGCAATTTTAGCCGCTATTGTGTACTGTGAAAGAGACATATATTGTGTTATACTACATGGCAAAGGTAAATAAATGTTTGAATAAAATAATAAGTTTGTAAATTTTGGCAAGTACTTTGCATACTTTCAAATCACCATTTCAATCTGCTGCACAACTCGTCCGGAGACGGTTGGCGGTTCTCCGTTCATACGTGACAAAAATAAACTCTTTCTTCTTCCTCATTCTGCCTCTGCGGTACATTGTTTTCATTCTTCTCCGCAAGTCTCATCTCAATCGCACAACTGTTAGCTGGAGGTGTTGCGCCGTTTCATCTTTCGATCGCCTTCTTTCTCTTGGAGGGTTTCGCAAAACCTCCACCACCTCCGCTACTTCTTTTGATGTTGTTGTTGCTTCTCTCCACCGATTTGGCACTGCTGTCATCTGTCTCTTTGTCTTCTGAAACTTGGAAGAGACATATATCCATATTTTCAGTCTCGCCACCGTTGGTGCCGTCTAGCGGTGTCGGGTGAGGGGAGCTGGGAGCTGATATGGTGCAGTGCAATTCCCGGGAAAAATCGAAACTTTCGGAACGCTTGAACCTTGCACCCTGCCGGCGTCGCTTGCGCTTTGTTTTGCTCATTTTCCGGGTTTTGTAAGTGTGTGGCATTGCTTGTTCTCCTTGCTTTTACTGCTGGTGGTTCCGATGTTCGTCCAGCCGTTCACCTGCTCAATGGCGTCAAAGAGCTTCAGCCTGGTGTCAAAGAGTAGTCTTGCAAGCTGCCAGGCTTCAACAAAGTTGAACGCAACTAGAACTACAAATGCTTGCCAGCTGCAGCATTTTATTTCTAGTTGCTTTCAACTTGCTTGTCATCTGCTACGTCGAAACAGTCATGCCGAGATCTATTCTGTCGTAAAACTATACTCCTTCGCTATTGCTGATAGAGAAAATGATCGACACATAGTTGTGAACAGTTGTTTGTTTGAAAACGCCAGATCTGTAGACAAGCATCCACAAAAGCTAAACGGAGTTTTATAATGGGGTACCGGAAGCTGATGGAGTTGCTTGTTTCGGACCATTGATAACTATCGTGTCTGTCCTTCCCTGCCCGTCTTATACAAACATTTGTCATTCTTGTTTATTAGTGCATTACTTTGACAGTGTTATCGTTGCAATTGCTGAGTGATTTTTAGCTACGACCGCGCCAGGGTTTGTCAGTAATGTGAACAGAGACAAACACCTGTTGTTGCAATATCTCGAAGTGGCTTCGAGGTTCCTAAAGGCCTCCTGACGTACTGGTGTTTTCAGCAACTCCCGGGTCTTCCTCGATGTTGGTTTATTTACATAGATAGATCCCACAGCCAGCACGTCGCTAGTTGGCACCAAGTACTTTTAAGATGAGTTTGCCTTAGTGGATTTGTCGGGAAACTTCATGTCGAGACAGAGATTGCCGACTTTAAACTTCTTGACATTAGATGCTTTATTTGCCCGAACTCTCGCAGCGTAATCACGCCTTATTCAGCGGTTTCTTAACCCCGCCCTTGCCAGCACTAATATGCGATGCGTTTACTACGGCTGCTTCCAACACGGTAGGATCTAAAGATGGGAGTAGTACGCAACTAAACAGGTTTGTCCAGCTTTAACTGTTTACCTAGCTTATATATGTTCTTCAAGTTTTATTATAATTTAAAGGAAATATTTTACTGTTCTCGATGCATACGCGCCAATAGTAGTTCCCAATGTACAACTTCAAT
This sequence comes from Dermanyssus gallinae, assembly GCA_003439945.1. Lineage (NCBI taxonomy): Eukaryota > Metazoa > Arthropoda > Arachnida > Mesostigmata > Dermanyssidae > Dermanyssus > Dermanyssus gallinae. The sequence continues at coordinate 451,045 of QVRM01006559.1, read as the reverse complement.
AATTAATCATTTAAATAAATTGTATAAAAAAATAAACATATCTTAACAATAGAATAGAATAGCAAGCGCCTTTTTTTTACCGAATAAAGAATAGAAGGAGGCTAGGTTGGCAGTGATGTCCACAAAACCGCCTTGTTGTGCGATTCTTTGCCTACGCGCCAGGCGAACATATTATTGATAGTTTCATCGTCTCGCAATACATTTAGGTAAAACATTATTTGACTTCTGCAATTGTTCATTGTCACATAAAAAAAACGGTTAATTAGGTCAGCACTGGCAAGTTGCGATAGTACTCGCGTGTCGTCGCTCTTCAGTAAAATCGACAGCGACGGGAGGTTTACAGCATTCAGCTCGATATCACATCTTTTACAGAGTTTTTTTTTTAAATCTTCCCCGAACACCTTGAATTATGCCTTTGTGCTTGGACAAGTATGGGCTCCAGATGGGTGAACAATATAAATGTTTGGATAGCACAATTGCTTTATTCAAACGAATATATAAAGTTGGGTTTTTGATGATAACGCAACGAAACAGCATGTTCACAAGTATATATGTTGATTTGACTACTTTCTTGCATGTGCAGAAAATGTAAGATCCGTTGATATTAATGCAACGGGGTCCCGTACAATATTAGCTGTGGGTAATATTGCCCTGTTAAGCTGATATTTCAGATCGAAGAAGCCATGATTCAAAACAAGGCATTTCAAAACGGATAGCTCCATCCCATTGTCGTTGCACCAGCGTCAGATGCCATCGACAATAGAAAGCTTTTCTTTATGGAAAACAATTTGCCTACCAACAATTAGTCTGCAATAGAATATATATATATATATATATATATATATATATATATATATATATATATATATATATATATATATATATATATATATATATATATAGTCTCTACTGCTGTTGAGCCGGACGGTCGCACTGGTGCGAGCTCCCGCTTAAATTGCCTAGATCGCAAGTTATATCTGGCTTTTTAACGGGAGTTTTGCCACAGACCATCGTGGCCACCAGTGTGACCGAACTGTGACATCCAACACCGTCAAACAGTTCCATTTTGCATTTAAAAGATGCAAAATTGTTATAATTCGCCGCGTCACTGTGTTAGATAGGTTAGCAGTGCGTTCACCATTGCAAAGGCCTGTCTGAAGTGCATTTTAGCGTTTTTAAGTGGAAGTGTTTGTGCCGGTTTTTAGATTTAGGTAAGGTGAGTCTACCTATATAGTTGTTTTAGTGAAATATAGCGGTCCTAATTATATTTCACTACTTTTAACTTCTATATAGGTAAAGTGTATACACTGGCTACAAAACCCAGACAGTGCATACATATAGTGGTGTATCGATACGCTTTGTTTTGAACTCTAAAATCGAACACTGCTGTTGCCAACGGAACCGTAGAATGAAGACAGACGAATTTGCGCGGGTTCACACACTCACTAGTCTTATTGATTATATTTCACCACACGCCAGAGAGCCATACGGCAGCGCCGTCTCTCTTCGTATTATTATTATTGTTATTGTCTAGCTAGCTCGCACAATGTCCCGGCGGTTAGCGCGAAGCAGTTTCCACCGCCGGAACTCACACAGATCACACACTGGACACTGCCGCTACACTAGTGCTAACAATAATTCAACTAACAATATATATATATATATATATATATATATATATATGTATATATATATATATATATATATATATAAATCTGCCTGCAACTGCCAGCCACAACACTCACCGCCCTAGTGCAGCACTGCTGCCACGCTCCCGCCGCTGTCGCTGCCAGGCCGTCGGACGTGCCGGTCGCCGCCGGACTAAGGGCTTGCAGAGTGCGCGTTACGCCGAACGCTCGAAGTAGCAAAAAAGACTGAGGAAATGGCGCGCACCCTTTTTATCCGGCCGGCGACCGGCAACATGACAGTGCGCGAACAGCGCAGCGGCGGGTTATGGCTAACAGCGCCATGGCGGGTTGTGGCTTACAGCGCCGTAGCGAGCCGTGGCTAGCAGACAGATCATCGCCATCATGGCGGGCAAATACAAACTTCAATCCGTGGCCATACTATATGCAACATTCCTCCCCCTTTTGAGGGTGGCGGTAGCTTCCCTCAAAACAATGACTTAGTTCAATATACTGTGTGTAATATTTATTGTGTTGCTCTACGAGATCAACTATGGCTCACAGCACTTTCGCCAGCAGGCGTCCAGCTCGTTTGACGTAGCGGCTCCGGATCCAATATTCTTCACGCAACACGTTTATGACTATCTCTGTCTTTAAATGCTTCAGACGGCTCTCATGCGCGTCCATAATAATCAGCCGAGTGAGCGGGTCGTCGGCAAGCAGTATCGGGTGGCGTACCTCGAACGGCTCGTCTGCAAACTGCAGCCGCCCGCCCACCCTCAGGAGCTCGTCTTGATCCGTGAACGGCTTGAATTCGGCGAGGCCAGCGTCTTCGGGAGGCTCGCCGCGAGAGGTGCTCGCAACGGCCTCCCCCAAGCAGCGCTGCTGGGCCTCCCGCAGCAGGTGCTGCTTCGCCCAAGCGAGCTCCTCCGCCGTGAGTGGACCGCTCGCTACCTGCCGACGGAACCGCCTTCCAGCCCGGGCAACGGTGGCGACGATTCGGATCAATTTGCGCAAGCTTGAACACCCCGCTGGGTCTATTAGCGGGGGTTCGCACGTTGCGACAAACGCCCGAATCTCTGGAATCTTGTCGCAGCCACGCCCCGGCTGGAAGGTAGGGTACTGCGTCGACAAATCCATCAGGAACTCCGGGCCCTTGGTAACAAGCCGCACCGCTAATGTTGCTGCAACCAGTTCCTTCTTCAGTATAGTCAAACTGTCCAATTGCTGAATAGGCACTAATTTCGCCTTTGCCGCGACCAGCCCGATACGGCTTCCGTTATCGCCGTCGATTGCCTTGAGGTATACCACTGCGGCGTACGCCCTGTCACTGGCGTCCGCAAATGCGTGCAACTCGACGCGGTCTCCGGTTGGCAGATATCTCGACACGCTGAATCCGTTGAGCTCGGGTAGCTCCTCAGTCCACGCCAGCCATCTTCGGAGGAGCTCCGGGGGGAGCGGTGCTTTCAGCGGCGACTTAGCCCGATGAGCGTCCTGAAGGATTGTCTTCAACTTCAGGACGTAAGGAGCCAGGAGGCCCTGAGGGTCGTATAGCCTCGCGCAGGCTCCTATCAAGGTGCGTAGCGTCGGCGCGCTCTCCGCCACGAACGAGAGCATCGGCTCAGGATCGAACAAGAGCGTGTCGTGCTCCTGATCCCAACCGACCCCCAGGACCTTACCGAAAAGCTGTGGGCTCAGCAGCGCACCGCCCCCTCCCCCGTCGCCAAACGCTTGGCGCAACTCCTGGCTGTTGGACTGGAACTTCTTCAGTATCATGCCTGCGTCGCCGAGAATCTTGACTACCGCGCGCCAAAGTTGTTCGGCTTCCTCAACCGTTCGGCTGCCAGTCAGCATGTCGTCCATATACAAGTCCTTACAGATGGCCGCGCTGGCCTCGGGCTCGCTCCCGACGTACTGCTCAGCGTGGGCCCGAATAACCGCGATGGTGTTGTGCTGACTGTCCTTGACCCCGAACGCAGTCGACGTCATCCGTAACAATACTTGGCCAACAAGGTTGCGCTCATCCTGGAACCATAGGAAACACAATAAATTGCGATCCTCCGGCCGAACTCGCACCATCAGGTAGGCCCGACTTATGTCGGCCACCCAAGCCACCTGGTGCCTCCTAAACCTTGTGAGCATCGCCAGCGGGCAAGGGAGTAGGTTCGGGGTGTCGTCAATGCAATCGTTGAGCGACAAACCTCCCCTGCCCGCTGCTGACGCGTTGAAGACCGGCCGTACTTTATATGACACCTTGCCGGGCTGAACTACCGGAAAATGTGGCATAATATATAAAGCAGACTAACCGGAGGGCAGAGGTTCTGCGAATCCGCCGTCAATGAACGCTCTTACTTCTCGGACATAGTCTTCTGCCAATGCCGGATCTCGCCGCAGCCTCTTCGCCAGCGACCGCAACTGCTTCGCTGCGAGAGCTTCATTCTTGTCGATCATGACGACGTTCGGCTTCAAATTCAATGCTACTTGGTATCTTCCATCCTCGCATCGTTTGATGCTGTCGAGAAGATTCTTCGATACTTCTTCTTTGTTGCGTGGTTCCAACTCCGACGGCCGGATACCAATTGATTCTAATGACCAAAAATTTTCTAACTCCTGTGTCGTCGTCGTCACCGCGAGAGCCTGGTTCACGCCGTCGAGGCCTGCCCCGTCGGTTACGAGGACCCACCCGAACCGAGTGTCCATGCCGATGGTACACTTGTCTAAACGACGTGGCTCTCCGCGGATGACTCTAAACGTGTCGCCGGCGCCGAGCAATAATTCTACTGCGGCCGATCCGCTCGGCCAGTTCGGCTCCGACTCTGTCGCGCAATCTTCTTGACGGTGTCGGGAGGGTGGCCGACGCAATCTCTTCGACAACACGCGCGTCGATGGGCATCGGCTCGCCGGACTGCGTCAGCAACTCGAGACGAACGATAGGAAGCTTCTTCGCCCGCTGGGGCCGGGAGCCGCCGAAGACATGGACATACGTGAATTCATGTCCCACAGGGCTGGCCTGGAGGGCGGCCGCCAGCCGGCTGGTTACAAACGTGCGCTGTGAGCCACTATCTAGGAGAAACCTAGTCACTGCATGCTCCCCGGCTCCCGTCTGTACATGTACGTGCCCTGTTGGCAACAGTGGACGTCCCCCCCCCGTCCACTGCCGCCACGTTAACTGTTGCTCTGGTGTTTGTACATAACAATTGTAAGTGGGGGCCCTTACATAATTTACATACAATATGCTTGGTGCAAGCCCGCGCCCAGTGGCCGGGTTCCAAGCACTTCCTACAAACTCGGGCGTCTAATACCTTCTGCCTACGCAACTCTATGGGCATGTCCGCCCGGCATGCACTAGACTTGTGTCCACCCCCGCAAAATAAACAATTCGTGTTACCCTGTCTCGGTCCAACGTGTGCGTGGTAGACTTGAGCAGGCTCGCTCCGAGATGACTCGCCGAACGACCTTCTAAACACATTGCCCGTCCGCGTCGCCGGACCATGAGCTTGCACTTTTTAATATACTTTGTTTTTCTCTCGCGACGTAACCATTCCCGTCAAAAAGGTGTGTATGCCCTGAAACAGTGCCCCCACATCAGCCTCTAAACTATTGTTACCCTGTACAGCCAACCTAGGTAAGGTCGAGTCTTCTATTGGCACACAATTATCAATCTCTTGTTTCTTCAAAAATTCTGCTCTCAAACCCGGTGGTAAAGCCCTCATTGTCACAGCATATAATATTGCTCCATAATTTAAATGATCACACTTCAACATTTGCAACGATATCACTGCACGATCGATGCTATCTAACAATTGGCGCAGACCCTGATCGTCAGAGTCGCGCGTCACCCTAGACACTTCTAACAATTGCGTATAAATATCACACAATATAAAACGTGCCGCCCCGAACCGCTGAAGCAGGTGGCTCAGGGTTCGGCGGTAGCCGTCTTCGGTCAACGGTATGCCCGCCACTGACCTTGCAGCGTCTCCTTCGAGCAGGTCGCGAAGAATCTTGTGCCGCTGTAGATCTGAGATTCCGTCTCTCTCGTGGACGAGGACTCTGAATTCGTCGATGAATGACGGGAAGAGCTGGAGATCACCGTTGAACTTTCTTAACTTGGCCATGGGGAGCGCCACCCCGCCCATTGCGTTGGCTTCTTGTACCGAGATTACTCGACTCGAAACCGGGCCCTCGGACCCTGCTGCCCCCTGAGCAGGCTGCTCCGGGCCGCCCGACGGCCTGGCGGCGCCTAATTTGCTACATCGTTTGTAGCTCATAAGCCTACCTCGGATTTCACACAACGTATCTATGTAGTCGGCAGTTCTACCTGTTTCTACATCTATTTGCTCATCGTTGAGCGTGCTGGCCATTTCGACCACAAAACGTTCGTCTAATTAATTTAACTGTTGCTGGAGCCCCTCCGCTCTTACCAACCAGCCGTCAACACGGCCCAGGTTCCACTGCGTGCACGGCGGAGACTCTTGGCCCTCAGCAAAAAACGACTTTACGGTGGTGTCCAACTTTGACACCCCCGCACGCACTGAACGCCGAAGCGTCATCACAGTACGGCCTGTCTCAGCCATCCTGGCTGTCGTTACGATCACTTCTACGTCCGGGCTTTTGGTACACGTCGTGCCCCACGTTGGGCGCCAATATGTTGCCAACGGATCCGTAGAATGAAGACAGACGAATTTGCGCGGGTTCACACACTCACTAGTCTTATTGATTATATTTCACCACACGCCAGAGAGCCATACGGTAGCGCCGTCTCTCTTCGTATTATTATTATTGTTATTGTCTAGCTAGCTTGCACAATGTCCCGGCGGTTAGCGCGAAGCAGTTTCCACCGCCGGAACTCACACAGATCACACACTGGACACTGCCGCTACACTAGTGCTAACAATCATTCAACTAACAATATATATATATATATATATATATGTATATATATATAAATCTGCCTGCAACTGCCAGCCACAACACTCACCGCCTTAGTGCAGCACTGCTGCCACGCTCCCGCCGCTGTCGCTGCCAGGCCGTCGGCCGTGCCGGTCGCCGCCGGACTAGCAGAGTGCGCGTTACGCCGAACGCTCGAAGTAGCAAAAAGGACTGAGGAAATGGCGCGCACCCTTTTTATCCGGCCGGCGACCGGCAACATGACAGTGCGCGAACAGCGCAGCGGAGGGTTATGGCTAACAGCGCCATGGCGGGTTGTGGCTTACAGCGCCGTAGCGAGCCGTGGCTAGCAGACAGATCATCGCCATCATGGCGGGCAAATACAAACTTCAATCCGTGGCCATACTATATGCAACAACTGCGTAGAGAATACAATAAGCAACGATATATTGGGCAGCCATATCGTGTTTTTAAACCACTATATATTTTAATTGACTACCTACATACCTACTATATATTTGTAATAGATGCTTCAATTCCACTGAATCGAAGAGACAGCAATTAATCTGTCTGATGCTAGTCTTCCATCTAATTACCACAAATATATATCTTAAACCGACACTACTATTGTACATATTAATGTGCAATTTTTAACTTCTACTTTTGATGCTATTTTGCATAAATACAGTACGTGACGAAATATGACATAGTGCTCCCTGGGTAGAGACAAACAGAATGATGGTCTAAAGACCGCTTCATTTTAGCGATTTTAACAACAACATCTGCGTAAATCGCGCCATCGTTCGCGTACAAAACTTTTAAAGAAATCTTACCACCGCTGTGGACCAAGACAACGATGGCATCACGTGACGGCAACAACACCGCCGGAAGACTCAGCTGCCAGACTTGCGGGCGAGTATGCAAATCTGGCGCGGGCCTCGCGAGCCACATTAGATTGACTCACAATCAACGAGAAGTTCGTGCCACCTCCCAAACTCCTAACCGATCACAGACTAATAATTTGATTTTAAGTTCCTCACAAAATGACACTGCTGCTTCTAATAATAATTTTAACCCCCCTAGTACTTCACGCGTCTCCCAGCCAAATTGTAAATGTCCATCTAGTACTTGCTTAAAGGTCTTTAATTCTAAATCAGTTCTTAACTTACACCGTCGTCGTGCCCATCCGGACGAATATAATGAGAACATTTTAGCCCCCCCCTCTAAGAAGGCCAGATGGAACCCACAAGACCGTGAACTTTTAGCAACATTAGAAGCAGATTTTATATTAGATAATAGTAACGAAACTCCTAGAGAAATTGACCACCTTTTAGCTACTAATTTTAACTCACGCACACCTGGGGCGATTAGAGGCCAACGTAATTCTCAGGCGCATAAGGATCTGGTAGAGGACCTCCTTAAAAAGAGGTCTCTCCTGGATTCCAACCTTGACGGATCTGAGCTTCCTGAGCGTAGTCGGCCTCGATACTCTGAATCAGATGGCCCCTATAATCCATCCCAAAAATATATTATTATATCTAAAATACAAGCCCTCACAAACACATTTCCCAAACGCAACATAATTTCAACAGACCTTACTCATCTGTCAAATATAATTTGCTCAGGTGAGGACCACACTATCACCTTAAACGAATTTCTGAACAAACATTTTACACACACTGTCCGACGTCGTGCCTTTAGAGAAACACCTTCCACTGAAGCGCGAGTATCTAAAAGGCAACAGCGACGTCAAGACTACGCAACCACTCAAAAACTTTTTAGCCAAAACCGATCCAAATGCGCTCATGAGGTGCTGGACGGCAAACACACCATACATAACATGCACGCCACCGAAGTTGTAGAACACTGGGCCAACACGATGACACAACCACCCCTTGCCCCGTATACACTCCCAACTCTGATCTCTTTGAGGTTTCCCTCCCTATCTCCCTAAAGGAAACCCACGTAGCTCTCCGCGGACCTTCTAAAGCACTAGGCTTGGACGGGATTTGTCTTTCGTCCCTCCGTAAACTCCCGTTAGAAGTAGTCTGTTGTATTCTTAACATACTATTAATTAGCGATATTGCCTCAGCCCATGAAACTGCTCGCTTAGCGTTCATCCCTAAAATTAACAATGCCACATCCCCAAGCGATCTGCGACCCCTATCTATTAGTTCATACTTACAACGAACGCTTAACAAAATTCTCTCTAGACGCCTCCAGTACTCTATTAAGCTTCTCCCAATCCAGCGAGCGTTTCTTCCCTATAATGGTACCTTCGAGAATCTTGCGGTTCTGGATGGTATCCTTAACGATGCCAAGTCTGCAGGACGTGAGCTCAGACTCGCCTCAATCGACCTCCGTAAGGCGTTCGACATGGTGAGTCATGACTCCGTCCTGTGGTCACTCCGGACTCGCGGATACCCGGAGGTATTCATTAACTATATCGAACGCTTGTACCTCTCATCTAAAACTCTCATAGAATTTGGACAAGAATGTCGCACATTTCGGCCAACTAGGGGTGTTAGGCAGGGAGATCCTCTGTCCCCCCTCTTATTTAATCTAGTTCTCGACGACATTCTTTCAAAATTAGACAAAACTAATATCGGGTACCAACTTACTGATGACTTCCGCCTTATGGGCTCAGCCTTTGCGGATGATCTCATCCTCCTAGCCTCCACGAAATCCACTCTCCAACGGCTCCTTAATATTGCGGACCCACTTTTAAAATTCCGAGGCCTTGAAATTAATACTAATACAAGCTTTACTATCTCCCACCTATTTAATAAGAAGGAAGGTAAAGGTTTTATCAATACCGTATCCGAATTTAACGTTGGAGAACGGCAATTGCCAGCTAAAGGTATGAGCGATCGATAGAGATATCTTGGAGTCGACTTTGACAGCAATGGCAGAGTTGACTCCACCAAGGATATACTTCTTAACTTACTCAACAGACTCACGATAGCTCCCCTTAAACCCCACCAAAGACTCATATTTTTGAAAGACTTTCTCATTCCCCGTCTCCTATATAAACTGGTCTCCGGTCCCAGACCATCTTACGCACTCCTTAGTGACCTAGATAAAGAGATCAGAAAGGTTGTTAAGTCGAAATGGCTTAAGCTCGAAAACTCGGTGCCGAACGCCCACCTGTACACGCACACAGCACACGGCGGTCTGGACATCCCCTGCCTTCAAACATTCATTCCCAGAATGCGCCTCTCCCGCCTGACAGCACTACAACACTCCACGCACCTTGGGGTCCAATGGATGCTAACCACCGAGCACTTTAAAAAAGATCTTGCAAAAACAAGACTTCTTTGCGAGCGCTTGGAAACCTCCATTGAGACCGCTACACAAGAGACCGATTACTGGTCTCAACAACTACACAACACGTTCGATGGGGCACATTTTAAAAAAACACACGAAACGCCCTTTGTACATTACTGGATCAAGGGTATGCCCTACCTATCTGGTAAGGAGTATTTAAACCTACTAAAGCTCAGGATCAACGCACTACCAACGCGTGCCAGATTGGCCAGGGGACGCCCGGGCTACAACAAACGTTGTAGGCACGGGTGTCATGCGCCTGAGACGTTGGCTCATGTCGCTCAGATGTGCGATATAACACACAAACAAACCGTAAAGAGACATGACGACGTCTGTGATCGCGTGGCGCGTCTTCTCCGCGAAAGGGGTCATGAGGTGGTTCGTGAGCGAGTATTCCGTCGACCGGGCGCACCGGGTCTAAAGCCCGACCTCGTAATAACAACACCTACCGAGGTCTGGGTTTTAGATGCCGAGGTTTGCGGTCCGAACCGGGACCTGGCAAAAGCACGGCAAGGCAAGATCGCCAAATATGACGTCGAGTTCCTAAGAGCGGCGCTCCCCTACCCGCAAAAACCTCGCAGATTCGGATCCATCACTATCTCTATGAGTGGTGTATGGGACTCCGAATCTGCGAGGACGCTCTTGGGGCTCGGCGTCACGAAGAGGAATCTTATGGATCTCACCGTTTTAACTTTGCAAGGAACCTTGAGGATATATCGCTCGCACCGGGTCCATAAGAGCGGGGGCTACCATCAAGCAAGGACGCGGACAACTGACTCTTAACTTCACGTGACACCTTTTTACCACCATTTTTATTAAGGCGAGCACTGCCGAGTGTGCAAACGTATTGTAAATGATTAATAAATCATCACAATATTTTATATATATTTATATATATATATATATATATATATATATATATATATATATATATAAATATATATATATATATATATATTATATATACAGGGTGCGTCAGCTAAGTCCAGACAAATTTTGGCGGGCTACCCAGCATAGACGGAAGGCGTTAATTCATATCGGTTTGCGTTAGCAGAGAGCCCCACTCACAATAGAACAAAAACGCATTGTCATCATGGACGGCCGCCGCAACCTGGGTCCAGAATATGACCGAAGAACAACCGTTATCCATTTGCTTTGTGCCGGACATCAGCCAGCCGAAATTGTCAACATCACTGGATTTAAAAGAGTAACGGTCTACGACATTGCCCGACGCTACATAGATGCAGAAGAGACAGGAGAAGGTAGTGCAACACCTGGAAGGAAGATTCACAACCGCCGACGAGAAGTGAGGACGCCAAAAGTGATCAAAATGGTGCAAACCTGCGTTTTTAAGGATCCAAGTCTATCGATGCGCCGTTTAGCGATCAAATTCAATATGAGTGATTGTTCTATGCGTCGGATTATCAACGAAGAACTGCGCTACAAGTCTTACACGTTTAAAGAGACAGTTGTCTCAGACCGCGAAAAATTAGAGGATAACTTGCTGCCATCCCATCCTCACGTTTTTGAGACACGGAATGGCGGGACATCTTTGATTCTTCTCCGACGAGAAATCTTCACCATTGACCAAAAACATAACCCGAAAAATGACCGGTGAGTCGCAAAGAACCCTGAGGATATACCAATCGTGCATAGAACCAAACATCATGCCAGTGTGCTCGTCCTAAGTGTTGTGTCGAATGAAGGAGACGTGATGCCCCTACACTTTTTTGACAGACACGAAACCGTAACAAAGGAAGTGTATTTACGTGTTCTGCGAAGCGTGGTAAAACCATGGATTGATAGAGTGTCCAATGAAAGACAATATGTCTTTCAACAAGACGACGCTCCCGCCCACACCAGTAATCTCGTCCAGGATTGGCTACGAGGCAACATGACGGCGTTCAATCCGCTAACTTTGAAGACGGCCTGCGGGCGCTTTCGCGCGAGAATTAAAAGTGTAATTGCTGCTGGTGGTGACTACATTAAATAAAAATGTTCCTCAGGAGTATACCTAACAGCGCGTAAAAAATTACCGAAATATCTGTTTCTCTTTAGACATAAATTGCAAAATGGCGATGACGTTTAGTCCGGATTTAACTGACGCACCCTGTATATAATATATATATATATTTTTTTTGTGGAGGAGGATTAAATACAGTTACGCACTACTGCTACGAGAAGGAGTTTCCATCTCGCGCTGTGTGAGACTCGACCCCAGCGGATGGATGTTACGCCGCTGAGACCCATACCCACTAAACGCACCTCCCCCCTTAAACTTCACTCTCTGATGGCCCATATCTCCATAGAACAGTGCTATAGGCCATCAGGAGAAGTGGCGAGTGCCCTATCGGATCAATTGGCCGGGGTCACTCACGGGTTCCCCTACCTGCCAAGCGCACTTTGTCCCAGCCCTTGCGAACCCGTTTGATTCAAAGTTGCGCTTTCTTCAGCCGTGCTGGCCTCAAAAATATTTTGTCTCTCCTTGCATCTTCTGTGCTTTGTTTTTAGCACTTCCTGTGCAACTTCCGCTCTCAATTCCCACGGTTGGGTCGAACACAGGATGTATTCCACAAACTCTTTTATACCATTTCGCGGGGGGTCATGTACTTCGGGATATATATATATATATATATATATATATATATATGCATATATATACATGTATATATATTATTTATCTCTTCACGGTATCTTGGCGTAATTCTAAGTTATTACACAAAAAAGAAGTAGGGTTTTGTGTTTAGGCATATTTCTAGCAAGGCATGGAACCACCTTAGACGTGCAAATACGAACCATGCAATTTCAGTGTCTTTAATTTAGCATGAACGCTTGGTGTTGATACGAGCCGCTTTGTGTACGTTATACCAGATGATACATCAGGTGTCCACCATGTACCGAAACAATTCGACGGATGTCTTATTTCAGATCATCGGGAAGCCAACGTCTATTGAGAGGCTAGTCACTTAAACAAAGTTTGACAATGGCTTGACCCTTTAAGTCGCACCGGAGCCCAAATCGTTGTACTTTCGTCTACCCATGAAGGCAGATGAATGGCTATAATCGATAAAAATAAGGCTAAGCATAAAGTGCTTTAAATATCATCATTCCCAAAATTACTTTTACCATTGACAACTCTGTGACCAAAACGATAGAAAAATCCGTGAAGTTAGTCTGTATTTTTGCAGAACCACGATCAACTTTCCCGTGAATTATACCCAAAACCGAATAAAAAATGCAAGCCCCTTATGTCAACCTGTATTTATTATTATTGAACAACGTGTTGACAATAGCAATAGGTTAATCGCAGGTTTAATGTGAAATTCGCAATTTAGGGATTTCTCATGTTCGAACATATCGGAATGTAGATAAAACGCTTTAACACGATTAACATGATTTAGTGGTTCTGAACACATAGCGTAAAACTTCTATGCAGACAAAATCTAGAGCAAATTTCTTCTCTGATATCATTTTGAGAAGTCATACACACACGCGGGGAGTGGAACCTTGATTACTTATAAAATTATTTATTTAGTATTACTACTATAGCTCAATGCAATAGCAATGCTCTATTTTTCTCTTAATTACCCCTACGACTCTACATCGTGTGTATAATGGTTGTTAGTTCTACTCCTACGTACACGTCTTTTTTTTTTGTTTATTGTGAGGTTGGGGAAAAATGCTTTATGCACACCCAGCGCAGTTATCACTGTCCGGGCGTGACGTACACGTCTTACCGAACCTGGACAGCTGCAGTCCCAGAAGGCATCAATAACTCACTCAAGCAACCTACGAAACAAGAAAATATCATAGTGGCGTAACAACCTTATGTACTAGTGTTGCTAGTATCGACGTACCCTCTAAAGCCCCGAGTCGCCGCGCTTCTGCCAATTCCAACGAACGCTCACCAGCAGCCCATTACATGCATTTTATTAATTGTTCCAGTATCTATATTTTCTTTATAGAGAATAGTTTAATACCGTTCCCAATAAAGTTTCCTTATTATATATCTGCAGTTGTTGATTGTACTGTGATGACCAGATTATTCGAAAACGCGATCATTTCTACCCCTTGTGGATAATTATCCCAAACGTCATCATACGCTAGGTTACGGAGCAGAGAACAAAAATCTATTGTTTTAGCTATGTTGATTGTCAGCCTATTTTCCGTGCACCAATTGGCTATCTCGTTTGGGCAATACTGCAGATTTTTGGCAACACGCAGGTTTGCGAGGATGACTTGTTTATTTTCGTAAAAGGCGTGCGGAGATATTGCAGAAGATTCGATAAGTTTGCTAACCTCTTCCCGGTTCGGATTTGTAAAGCAGGGACTTCAAAACCAGGACGGGGGAGCCTCGTACTCAACCCTCAAGGGGTGGCCCGGTGATAACGTTGGGCCCGTAGGACTAAGCCGGCCCAAATCGGAGTCGCGTACAAGGTGGCTAAATCTGCTACGGCCGCTTTTTTTTTTAACGCTCTGACAACTACATTTTAGACGCTCGTAATGGGCTAAGTTGCCTGTGGCACGATAGCGTCTAAATGCATCTATCGTCATCGTGTTCTCGTACTGGAATTATATAGGCTTTCTCCAGCAGAGGTATGTAGCAGCAAGGCAAGGACAACCACGTCCAACAAATTCTACCAGCACGGCCAGGGCTCGAACTAGCGATGTTTTGCTAACCGTGGTTGCCATGGCAACGCCCCGTTTCGAACGGTGCGTTAGCCGCCTAAGCCACCGCCGCTAGCAGTCGGCGACGCGCATCTCCGCCCCCCTTCCCTTGGCAGAATCCTTGAAAAATTGCGCGTGACCTGCGCTACCTTCTTGGCTACATATTCGATGCGAGCCTTTCCTGAAAGGCCGGTGTCCAGCTGCACACCTAGGTACTTTGCTTGTTTCTTCAGGGTAATAAGGTGGTCTGCCACCTCTAGGCTGGTTCCGCGGGTCTTCGTACGCCTCGTCAGATGAAGCGCCTTCGTCCTCTGCGGGGCGAGTTCCAGGTGGTTCGATATAATCTATTCGCTGACCGTGTACTTGATGTAAATCTAGAGCCAGGTGCGCCGTTGTCTCTGGCGATGTTTGCCGCCGTGCCGTCAACAGCATCGCGAGATCGTCAGCGTATGCAATCGTTTGAACCCCCTTCGGCAGGTCGGGGATGCGCAGGTTTTTGTCGTAGACGATTTTCCAAAAAATCGGACAGAAAACGTGGAGGGGGTTCTCTGAGGCGGCCTATTATTATCTTGTATGAGAGCCCCCACGGATCAAACTGGACCGACCAAATAAGGTCTCTCCAGGCTTCTGCCTTTGATTTGGAGATAAGCCTCCCAAACTCACGACAGCGCCGCCGGTTCGTATCGATAAGGGCTTCTGCCTGATGTTGTGACTTCCGGAGAGACTCGAGTGCGGTCGCCCTCCACGCAATCCACGAGCGCGCCCGCGTGGCTGCGCGGTTCGCCCGGATGCAGGCCAGGCGGGCTTCTTTGATTATCTCGTTCCACCAGGGCTTCGGCAAGTAGCGGGGGTCCTTCCGCCGCTCAACAAGCAACGCATCTTCAATGTGATTTCCATAGACGCCAACGTCTTTTAATCGCGCCAGACGGTTGTGCAGAGAAGAGGCTAATAAGTTCATCTCTTCTCCTCATTTGCCAGGTGCGCCGACCAGAGGGCCTGGCCCTAGCGCCACTGGCTAGTGAAAAGGTTAAGTATCGATGATTGCTTAGAGTCCTTTTATTTACCCGGACCTTCCATGGTTGTACAAGGGTTATGGCAGCATCGTTAAAAGCGTAATATCCAGGTGTAGATGCTAGATGCTTCAAATGTCAGCGCTTAGGTCATCACGCATCTGCATGTAGCGGCCAAGTGGCATGTGTAAACTGCGGCAGTAACCGACATATAGTCAAGGACTGCAAAAATGCTCCAAAATGCGCAAGTTGTGGAGGTGCGCACAGATTGGCGTCCTCTTCGTGTCCGGTTTACGCAATAGCTTGGGAAAAGAGCAAGATTATTACCGGTGCACGTGTACTTCGCCAGGTCCAGTCCGACTACCCTGCTGCCACTATCGTAGAAAAACCAGTAGTCCGGCCAAATCCGACACCGTGTGAGACAGGGGAGAACGTTCCTCGTTCCTATGCCTCAGTGGTCCGTGAGATCGTTGCCCCCAGTTCCGACGGTACGTCCGATAAGACCATTACGCTCGCTCCACTCAAGGCATTAAAACCTACGAAACGCCAACGCCCCCGCCAGATGAGACGTCGCCGAGCCTCTGGCACTACCTGGATAGACTTGCCGCCATCGAGGGCGCGTTCTAATCGGAAGGCAGACCCCCTCGCAGGACTCGCCAGTGCTGCAAAGATGCTAAGCGGGCTCGACCCTAAGGCAGCCAGCGCACTTCGTAACCTTGCCAATCTTCTGGGTCCAGTCATCAGACTGTTATCAGCTTTCGAAGTGAAGAAACCCGTTGGTCCTAAGCGCCATGCCCCAAGACCCCTCCGAAAATAAGGCCGGTCCGAGCCACTCGGACGACCCCCCGCAGGCGGACTACCAATCCAGCCTCGGGCCGGGTACGGGTAGTCTAACCGCCGCTCCCCTCAATAACAGGGTTATTTGCACTCATTGCCAAAAGAGCTTTACAAGCAGGGGAATCAAACGGCATATGACGGCAGCGCACTCGGACACCAATCGCTCACTACCCCCCGCCAGCTACCCCGTCGACGACGTCGATGGCACCCACCTGCGCAACAAACTCGTCGAGTACACAAAGGCATACAAACGACTAGACACAATCCCCAAAAGCGCCCGGCCTGCTGTGGCCGCAGCGCTGGCCGACACACTTTCTCTAGTGCACCTCAACAACGACACACGCAGCTGGGCCAACCTACTGTTGTTTGCGCATACAGTGCTTAGAACCCCATCCCGAAAGCGGAACAATCTCACTTGGGCTACATTCATCAGGGACAGAATCGAGGACCACAGATCAGGCCGTGAGCCCCCATCCGAATCGGTCCCAAGGGCGCATCGGAACAAGCAACGTAACGACGATGAAGCTGCCGCCAGGCGAGCAACTAAGCTGCTAGGCGAAGGTGACATCGGAGGCGCCGCGAGAGCTTTGCTTTCTGTGGGGAGCCCGGTCTGCGCAGCCGATGCGTACACGGAACTGACTTCGAAACATCCTAGAGAACCGGCCGACCTCGACCTGCCTCCAAGACCACCGTGCGCCGATCCACCTATCACCAGTGCAGAACTGCTCCGCGAGGCTGTGTGGACCTTTCCGGCGGGGTCCACTGCAGGTATGGACGGCTTGCGGCCGCGCCATCTCAGAGACCTCCTTGCCACAACTAACGCAAATGTTGCCAGCCGTTTACTGCGTGACCTAGGAAAAGTGGTGGACATCATCAGAAGTGTCACAGTTCCTGAGGCCATCCGCCCTATTCTTTTTGGGGGACGCCTCATCGCAATAAAAAAGCCGAGTGGGTCGCTTCGCCCAATCGTCATCTCCTCAGTTTTCCGCAGAATTGCGGCAAAGATCACAGTGAAACTAGGAGCAGATTTGGTGCGCGAGAAGCTTGGAGATCACCAGCTTGGCTTCAATACGCCCAACGGCATCGAAGCCGCAGTCCACACTACAAGAGCTTTCGTCGCCAGCGCACCCAACAATTTCGTAGCGCCAAACTCGATTTCAAGAACGCCTTTAACCAGATCCGTCGTGACCACGTACTGAAGACAGTTCTAGTCGATTGGCCAGAGGCGGCCCCCCTGGTTGACCAAGCCTACAGATCCAGGTCGGAGCTTTCACTTGATGATAAGACGATTTTTTCATGCAGCGGCGTACAGCAGGGAGACCCCCTTGGTCCGCCACTGTTTTGCTTAGCCATTAAGGAACTGGTCGACTCTATCCAGTCTCCCTTAAACCTCTGGTACCTAGACGACGGCACTATTGGAGGAGAAGCACCTGTAGTACTAGCAGACATCAAGAGAGTTGCTGACTTCGGACTGAAGAGCGGGCTTGAGCTCAATTCCGAGAAGTGCGAGCTTATCTACAAAGGTCACCCTAACCTATCCGCCTTGGAGGCTCTTCTTCCCGGGTGCAAACTCGTCGAGGCAGCAGACATGACGCTCCTGGGGTCCCCAGTGGGGTCTGCCGCCATTCGTCCGGAACTCGCAGGTAGGATAGAGAGCCTTCTCTCCCGTCTAATCCGGCTAAACCTGCTCAGTCCCCACAGCGCGTATCACCTATTGAAATCGTCCCTGGGCTCAGCAAGAATCGTCTATATCCTCCGCAGCACGGACGTCGGACCAAACCAAGATCTTCTTCGGGACCTGGACGAAAGCCTAAGGATCAGCCTTAGTGACCTTCTTAATCTTACTCTGGCCGACAACAACTGGGCTCAAGCTACTCTCCCCCTTAGATTCGGAGGCCTGGGGATTCGTTCTACAGCAGACCTAGCAGCGAGCTGCCACGCTTCATCATTACACGCCTCAGAGAGCACTGTTCGGCACATCAGCCCACCCATGGCCCTGCAGGCTTTCCAGGACACCAAAGAAGTTGCGGATACGAAGTTCAAGAACCTCGCAGGCCTACTTCCGGAGACAAACAAACACCTGCAGAGGTCCTATGACGACCTCATCTTCTCCATGAAGTACCAGCGCTTGCTCTCTGACGCACTGACCACGGCAGACAAAGCCCGACTACGTGCGGTCGTCCAGAAAGGAGCTAGCAAATGGCTCCAAGCCATCCCTTCCTCAAACCTAGGCACTTTACTAGATCACGAAAGCTTTCGTCTGTGCATTGGTTTGAGGTTGGGGACAAGGCTAACCGAGGAACACCGGTGTCCGTGTGGAACACAGGTAGACATCTGGGGGACTCACGGGTTGTCCTGCAGTAGAAGCGAAGGACGCCAAAGCCGTCATAGCGAGGTTAATGAGATTACAGCCAGGGCTTTCAGATCCGCTCTAATACCGTGCATCCGAGAGCCCGCGGGCCTCCTGAGAAGCGATGGAAAGAGACCAGACGGTCTCACCCTTATCCCCTTTGAAAGGGGAAAGGCGCTTGTTTGGGATGCGACTATCACCAACACGCTCGCCCCGTCGAACCTGGAGGCCAGTGCATCTTCCGCTGGCTCCGCAGCACGTAAGGCTGAGCGTCTAAAGACCAACAAATATGCCCAGCTCGCCAACGAGTTCATTTTCGTGCCGCTAGTATTCGAGACACTCGGGGGGCCCGGCCCTGAGGCATGGTCGCTTTTACAGAAGATTGGCAAACAAATTGAACTGGCGACAGGGGAAAAAAGAGCACTTGAGTTTCTACTTCAGCGACTATCGCTGGCAGTTCAACGCAGCAATGCGGCAGCAATAATGGACACAATGAGGGGCTGCCTCGAGGATAAGCTCGACTGGTAGCGCTCCCCACAAGCCCTAGTGTTGATAGTTAATTACATCTCGCTGTAACACTTAAATGTCATTTTAATAAATGGAATTTATATCTCCAGGTGTATACAAACGTCGGGTTATTCCCCTCGTTAAGCAAAGAAAAGCCCTGTCATCTAATCTAGGAGGGAGCAGCCTCTGTTGCTGGTCCAGTGTCCCCCTCCTTGTCAGGCCGTGTAATGGACGTTAAAATTGCCTGAGACTAGAGTGGCATTTTTCGGGTGGTTTCTCATGGAGGCCTCTAGATCGTCAAGGTAAGCCTCAATGTGCTTTAACATCTTGTTAGGTGAGAAATATCAGGCGTAAGTCACTGAGACTGGGTTGGCCAGCTCAATCCGCGTAAAGATCCTCTCGGTGGCTATCCCGGAAATGGCTAGACGTTGGACTCTCTTTGTAGAGGGCTAACTGGAAAATGCGGTTGCACACACGGACACCACAGCAGGAACGTCCCTAGTTGACGGGAAACTATTTAGGCATTCATCAAACAATCAGAGGGAGCGAGTCTTCTTACTCCTGACGAGCAAGAGTCGCATGTTTTTGGCCGCCCCTCTGCTTGTAAAATTTTGTTAACAACCGCTGTTGTCAGGTTCCAGAGTTCCAAAGATTCGGTCATCTTTAGAACGACGTCGCGTAAGTTAAAAATGTGCATGTTCATCAGAATCCTTAAGGGGCACGCCGCTCCGTTCTGGTGTCCTCAAGTCTATCGCCGCAGTGGACGCATGTGGGGCTGGGAGCCTTGCCGATCCTGAAAAGGTGAGACTTAAAGTCGCCGTGCCCCGTCAAAATCTGGGTGATGGTGTTAAAGATAAGCTCTCCACCGGGCCGGTACAGCAGTCCTTTTTATTAGGGACAAGCTTGCGGAGAGTGACACCTGGGTCCCCCTCCGACAGACCATCGAGGAGTTCGACCCCGGGTGGGAGATCCCCCAGCCGAAGCACGTCGTTGTACGTAATGTTCCATAGCAGGGGGCCTAGTATTGAGCCATGCGGTAATATTAAAAGTTTGGTCATATAAATAGATAACTCTGTCATGTAGGTAGTTCGATAAAATCCGTCTCAAGTAAAAGGGCGCCCTTTTCCTGTGGAAAGTATGAGAATGACTCTCCACGGGAGGCTATTAAAAGCGTTCTTGACGTCCAATAGTATTGCTGAAAATTGGTCTTGGCGTCCGGGTGGAGAGTCGCGGATGCTTTCGGTCTTAACTACTATCCTCTTTATTGCTGCAACTGCAGTGCTTAAAAACTAGTTGTCAAATAAGTTGATTATGATTCGCTCGTATTTGACTGCTTTGTGGATCGGGAGTCTATGGGCAGATATAAATGGCCCCTTTGCGCCGCAGTTGAAGCATTTGTCATTTTGCGTGCATTCTCTCGAAAGGTGCCCTAGTACCCCACATTTGTGGCAGCCCCTAGAGCTCGCCGCTTCAAATGTGCACGAAATGGTTGTGTGCCCCACTCGCGGGCGCTTCAGGGACGTAGGGACGGTGATACATTTCACAGTGGGGCAGGACAGCCATCCCAGTTGGACCCGCTTTAAGTCCAACGCTCGGCGGGCATTGAGCGGCGCCAGACGGACGAGCGCCGACCATTTTCCGGTAGCCCCCTTCGCGGGGGGGGTCCACCATCAGGGGCCCGTCGAATCAGTGACCGAATTCCTCTGCGAAGCGCCTTTTCGACTTCTTTTGCCGTTGTCCCCTCCATGATGTCCCTGACAATCAGACGCATGAGGGGGGACCGGTCGAGGCTCGCCTCTCCCTTCCCGGCCGACTGTAGGGCACCAAGGAATGCGCTAACCCCTCCTGACGCCTGAGTCTCAGGTCCCCGCTGGAGAGGTGTTGTGCCCGTTTGGCCAAGACCTTGTAGGGGCCAGTGCTTGGCTCTAAGATCCCTAATGGTTTCCGCATAAGTCTTTTTCTCCTTATTTTTTAAGTAGAACGGTAGTCGTCGACGAGGATGTGTGACTTTTCGCAGCCTCGGCAGCCCGTTTCTCTACTACGGGGGTGACTGCTAGGCGCAGCTCGTGAGTGCGGGTCAGGCACCCTCCGCTCTCCCTTACTGGTCATGTAGTAAGGAATCGGCGGTAGGTCTTCTGAGCCTATTGAGGGCCTTGGCTTTTATTACTGCTTGCTCCAGGAGATTCTTGTGCTGGTTGCGTTTTTGGGGTTTGCCACCACCGCCCTGGTAATAAGCTCCCCATTGTCTCCCGACTCTGTTATTCGGCGAGACAGGACCATGCCTGTCTTGCTCCCGGCCTTCTGGGCACTGCACTAAAGCTGGGAGCCCATGTTCCTCTAAGTGACACTGTGGGAGGCGTCCCCCTCTCTGGCCGCAAGCACCTGGAGGGGACTATCCTTTGTGTAGGCAGCTGATGGCCAGTCTTCTGAGAGGAGGCATTTGAGATCCACTTTGGTGTCACACCCCTCGATCATTTCATTGACTCCTTCGGCCTGCTTTTTCAGGGTAGAGCTTTCTGGGGTGCATTGGGATCCCAAAACCGTTGTGTTTCTTTCTGTTTGGGTGCCTGCGGCGTTACTCCCGCACCGCCAGCTACTTGCACTGGTGTATACTAGTATATGCACATGACAGCACGAATTATGTACACTTGCAGGGTTTATATATAGAAATTATATACACAGGCTCAACCACGCTAATGCTACCTGTCCCCTTGTGAGCAAGCGGGCCGGTAGCACCGGCCGTTCTCAAACGTCCGAAATCGAACGTTCAATCTCGCAGCGTAAACTTTGCGTCAGAAAACAGTTTTACGGTGCCTTTTGCAGTTTTTAAATGTCACGTCGGGTTCTTCACCGGTTTAACTTCCAGGTGCGATTGGTCAGACCGCTAAGAATCTCACTTCCCGCACATTTCGGCTAACAAACATGGAGCAAAACACAACGTGGCCGCACGAATCGAATGTCAGAAGCAGACTACCTGTATGTGGGACCTACCCTGTCCACCAGATAGATGTATCACTGTGAGAAGCCGTAATGTAATTATTTTGACTATTTGCGGTCTTCTTATTAGGCTCTGGTGGCGCTGGTCATATGCGTTGAGGACGTCGTAGGCAGCTCGGCATCAGTTGAGATTAACATCTCAAATACGAGCCATTATAATTATTTAGAAGACCCAACTACGTGCCAGTCGGCGCCTCCGTCGTCGGCCCCTACCACGCTCGTAATTTGCGCTGGCCTTGTTTAGGAATAACTGGACCAGAGGAGCACGCCTGGGTGTCCCCTTCGGTGTCCGCCGATGATTTGGCCGCATCTGCACCACTTGGTGGCGCCTCCTGCGAGGCTTGTTTGCGTGCTGTTGTACCTGAGCCTAATAGGCGGAGCAGCCCATAGTATCCGACCTATGGCCAGGCTCCGCACACACAATGCAGTGTGGAGCGTCGGCAGTACACTCCTGCGCCGTGTGGTTAGGTAAACCGCAGCGACGGCACAGACGGCCAGTCAATTGAATAACCTTGCATGATATGCTCGGTGACCCGGCCGTTGGCACCGGAAACACACGGGAAGACGTGTCAAGGCCTCCGGCTTGCACGTGCTGCCAGTTACTCTGATGGATGGCTGAAACTGTAGGTAGCACGCCACGAGCGGCGTGGCCCGTACGAGCGCGTGCCACCTGCTGGTTGATCTGCCTTGGCGGGGCTCCGTAACAGTAAGGGGAATTCTCTCGGGTAATCCGCACAGCGTGCGGAGACCATCCTCAATCTTTTGCCGCCGTAAGTAGGGGGTTTATGCCTCAAAGGACAACCTCGTGATGACATCCGTAAGCCCGGCTATCAGCCTGGTGGCCACTGGTCTCAGCGGTTAGTTGGGCCATGCGGGCCCCGAGGCCAGGGGGTGATTTCCCTGAAACGTATAATAAAGTCTCCGTCACTGTTCTTGACAAGGTCGTTAACCGTTAGGCCCAGCTGGTCGTCATCGGCAAGACGTTCGCGGAATATCTTTAGTTTAGAGTGTCCGCGAGGGTGCGGCCCTCCTCCACCCGAACTCTGACTGAGGTCTGTCCAGTCAAGGTAGGCGGGGGCGAGGCTGCGACTCTGCAGAGAGACCCTTTGCTCCTAGCTGCGCTGGCCCGTCAGCTTGGCTTAGCTGGACAATCTCGTCTAAGGACGCCTGGCTCATCAGGGCGCCGAGAACCTTCTGCATCTTCTTTCTCCGTCGTTGGCGAGCGACGTATAGGTGCTCTCATTGTAGTGAGACGAGGCGGCCAGTTACAGTACGGGTCAGGTCAATTGTATCGTCGTCAATAAGGGCGCCTGGGCCCAGGATGCCCACGAGCAGGTGACGGTTCTGGCCAGCTGATCCCGTGGACCCAGTGAAGGCCCCTAAGCCTTGTTGGTGCAAAGTACCGCAGCAGTGCTGGGGGCCTGGGTAAGCAGATGGGAGAGCGAGGAAAACTGCTTTGTCAAATCGCCACTACTTTCGGCTTACCCGGAGCAATTAGCAGACCCCTAAAACCTCTGAGGGCAGTAATGTCTTCTGAAGATGAGGAAATCTGCCGATAAGCTTCCAACGGTCAGAGAGGGCTTTGTAGTCCTCCCGAGAGCGGGCCATCGCTACCCGCGATCTTAGGTAGGCCAAGACGGCCTCCGGGCTTTCCGGCGCTTATTGCACTCAGATGGCTGGAGGTATCGGTAACTGAGGGGCAGTTATAGTCCGCACCACGTCCTTTTCCTTGTGTTCTGTCTGCAGTGCCTGTAGTGCGCCTAGGAGCGCGCCAGATTCCTCTTCAACGTCCAAACGTCCGGAGTGCTGCGAGCAATGCGTAGGGCCAGGTCGGCTCACGCAGGCGCCGCGTACATCGCCGTGGACCCCGCGACAGAGGCTAGCAGCCGGTGGCTCCCGTCCGTGGCCCGTCCCACCCGAAAAAATAATCCTGGCTAGATTCTGAGCGACTTTGTTGACCTTGGTGACGATGTGCTCGATACGCGCGGTACCTGTATTACTGGTATCTAAAATAATGCGTAGGTACCTGGCAGTCCTTTTTATCGGAATAGGGTGGCCCGCGAGCGCCAGGTTGGCTCCACGTATCATCCTCCGGCCCGCTAAGTAAACTGCCTCCGTCTTCTGTGGACAAGCTGTAGATGATGGGCGGTCATCCATGCCTGTATGTCGGCTAGCCCCGCATTAGCAATTTTTTCTAGTGTTGTCTCTCGGCGAGCCGTGACGAGAAGAGCGAGGTCGTCGGCGTACCCGGCGGTCTCCACGCCATCCAGAATCCCAGGCCGTAGGATACCGTCGTAGGTCAGGTTCCATAGAACTGGGCCAAGAACGGAGCCCTGCGGCATGCCGGCCGTCGCACTGTGCCGTCTATGTCCTGTTATGAGCGTCCTGTCGTTTAAATAAAAAGACATTTTCCGCTGGAGGCTATGCCTTATGCATGTATGGCATATCAATTTCTCCGTATGCTGCCTTGCCAGAAGGCGAATGACCCCGGGCAGCACGCCATCAGGGCTAGGTGCCTTTTCGGGCGCAAGCCTTGCGCCCGCGCGTAATACCTCATACATCCGTGACAGGTGTATGTCCTCTGGGCGAACGATAACGGTTTGCAACGGGCGCGAGGACTGGCCAGGAAATAGCAGTTGAACCTCCAGGGTCTTTTCAGGCTGCCGTCTTTGCTTAAGTGATGACAGTTTTCAGGGTTCAACGGCAGTCTCTGTAGTTACTGTGCAACTCGTCTACCCGTCGCTGTGGAAGGAGGACGGCGTCTGCATCTCCGCGTCGTCCTGCAATCCATAACCTTGCTTTCGTCAGGATCCTTTTACCCTGATGCAGTTTTTTCGGGCCTCTATTTATTCTGTATTCTATTATATAATTTACTCTGGCAGTTATTAATTTTAAGCATTCGTACGAAACATATGATGAATATCTACCACCAGTTGGTACGTTCGACCCAAAAATTTCACCAAGTTAGCGATAAATGTCGTTGCCGGGTCTGCTCTCAGACGTGCGCTAAATATCACACAGCAAGCTGCCAGACGCATCGGCGGTCTCTGCATTTTTTGTCCGGTAGGACGGTCGCTAAAGCGTTCAAATTGTATATGATAACGATTGTATTACAATTATGTACTATCTTGAAAGGCAAACTAGTTGCGCAATATATATATATATATATATATAAACTTAAGAACAGAAAGTTGCATTACCCGTCATACTTAGCTTAAAGCATATTTTATATTCACTGAATAATAATGTCATATTAAATATGACAACGCCATTCGAAGGACCTTTGGGCGTGGGTTTTCTCCCCTAATCAATTTCTCTCGGAGTTAGCATCTGGTTGTGTATAATTTTACTTAATAAGATAATTAAGTATTAATATTATCCAGTTAGCTACTTGCAGTAGCAAGTGAAATCATTGATCCTTTGATAATTGATTGCAACGACTTGAAACGGTTCTGGAAAACTAGCTGAGGGTGTACCTAATAAATAGTGGCTACTGAGTCATTTACACACCAATGCCAATTCCATTTATTTGAGTTCTTCTCGAGAAAACTGCGCTATTTCTGTCGATATTACAGAATATCAAACACAGCAATTGCTATACTTGAGTCAATGATACAATATCATCATCACTAAGCATACCAAAAACAAGTAGCGATGGAGAACTGGTTAATCAGGTATGCTGAAGAACCTGCTTTATTAATGGCCCGTATCCACGTTGATGACAGAATGTTACAGTCAGATTAATTATCACACATGTTGTGTAGAAATAGTACTGTTAAAAGATATGCGTATGTATACATATACACATTTGGACTTATAAAATAACAGATAAGTAAAATTTTTGAAGCTATGAAGCGAGCTTGGTTATCTAGACTAGTTAGAGACAGGACTAGGGTACAGGAAGCAGCGTGATTTCTACCGCAAGGCAGTTTACAATGTTGACACACACATGAGTCCGAGGGATCATGGAACGCGGGGGTCGGGCACAGCACGTGGTGAAAACCATGCGCAGCGAACCTAGTCACCATATCGGCCCTTTGCATGACTGGTTTTACATTGCTCCTGTGCTAAAGAACAATCTCAGTGCCGTTGGGATGGACAATAGCTGCGGCTTTCTAATTGTGGTCATTGCTACCAGCGCCCTTTGTGCATAGTTCCCTGATATGTTGCCGGAAACATCGTCCGTTTGACGTTAAAAGCAGTGCCAAGTAGAGTCACTTACTAACGTACGGTAGGTCGGAACCGGCCAAACGATGTCCATCGTTTGCAGCTAAGCGCCCGCCTCTTCTAAACTTCATGGCCACTGTCTTCGTCAGATTTACGGTTAGTCTAAGTTCAGACGTGGCGCGTCAAGTCTGGCTCTTTCAAGGGCGGCTCTTTCTAAAGATGATGAGATCATCTGCATACAAGATCACGTCTAATAGATTTCTCAGACCCCGGATTTTCGCGGGTAGGTCCTTAATAAGGACTGAGAAAAGTAACGGGCTCAAGTTGTCATCCTGCGTTTCTCCAGACTACAGGCGTAACGCCTGTAGTCTGGAGAAAAGGGGGCAAGTTGGACACACCGTCATTTTGTTGCCTTGCAAAATGGCCATCAACAGGTTGAGAACAGCAGGGGGGACACCAACTTCGGTCAGGATTCGCAGAATAATGTCTCTGGGCGCTGAGTCGAAGGCGGCTTTGGAATCGACGAATACGGCGTACAAGGGTTGGGATGTTGCTTGAGCCTCCCTTATGGTCCCCAACAAATTGGCACATGCCGTATCGTAAAACGATTTTCTCGGAAACTGTCTTGTTCAATAGGGATAGGAACCGACTTAGTTGTCTGGTGACCAGCGACGAGAGCATCTTGAAACACGTGCTTTTTTTCGCTCTACCGCGCCAGGAGGTCAGCTGGGTTGGGCCACCTTTACTTTTAGAGATGACAAGCAGTGTAGCATCGAGCCATTGCGACGGAATCATACCACCACGAAAGTACGGAACCACCATTCCTTGAACAGTGCCGCCCAGCATGGAGCCAGAATAGATGCGTTTTTAGATGCGCATTCTTCACTTGATCAGGGCCCGGTGTTTCATTGTTCTTTAAACCCTGGAGAGCGAGGATCACGTCTTCCACCGTGAAGGCGGTCTCAAGACGCTGTCTTTCGCTGAGAGTAATCTCATCCCAGATCGCGTCGATCAACCAGGGTTCTCGGGGTATATAATCGCTGGCCCTAAACATTCCTGCTAAGTGATTGATTAATTGTGAGGAGCTAAGCGGGCAGGGATATAAGCCACTACGAGCGAGCCGTTTATAAGGTAAACAAAAAAATGAGCTGTTGAGCGTACGTCTCAACATCAAGAGATACTGGTACGGGTAGAAGTCTATGAACGCGCCGCTGCAGAGCCTCCCTACTTAGGTTTCGTGGCAACGGCTCTAGCCCCTTGTTAAACGGCACCAGAGACTGAAGTCTCTCACCGAGCAAGGTGGCTTAGTGGCAAAGCCTTTGCCTTGCATTCGGGAGGACTGGGTTCAAGACCCAGACCGGCCACCCTTAAATTGGTTTGCATGGTTTTTAATTTAGACAAGGTAAATGCCGGAGTGGAGTAAACTTAGCCATGACATGAAAAATCCGTACACGGGCAATTGCCTTACGGGAAATCTTAAAAACAAATTGAGGGTCTATTGCAACTGGAATGTGCAACCTGATATGGGCACTTTCTCTCAGCGAGTGATTAGTCCCGACGATTTCACTTTGTTGACCTTCACGTTTGCCCCCATTCTGTAAGACAATAAATGTATTTTAGGTCTCTTTGCAAAAGCGTTATTAAGTCCTATAGTATACTATGAAATTGTATATACTCGATCGTCGCTTTGACCTAACGGCTATGTCGACAGTATTGTAGAAGACTCAAGTCAAAAGCTTTTTATGCAGGGAAAAATGCAGAAGTCACCAGCGTCGTCGATCATCACGACATGAGCTTTTTAGATGTTCTATTCTGGGCAAACTTTGTAAATAAGTTCTTCGACGTACGCACCAATATTACTTGAAGTCCGCAGTCCAAAATAGTTCAAACAGTTCTTTTTACGGAATGTGTTAGCGATATGTTTGCTTGAAGCATGCAGCGAGGATTTTGATAAACGCGAGCTGCCCATAAACAGCAATGCAAACTCTTCTCGTTCATACATGTTTTATTTGAATGTGTGTTAGATGCCCTAACTGTCCTCTACTTTTAACGAGTAGGAAGCAATTTTAATACATCATTAGGTTAAGTGTCCAGAGCTTCACATATATTACATTATATGAATAGAATTGGTGGGCTCTGCCATAGTCTCATCAATGTTTAGCGCAAAATCAGGGCAGTCCCCCTTCAAAGTACAGCGGGAGTCGGCCAGTTTAGAAACCGTTTAGCTCACCTTCAGGACAACGAGGATTGTTCCAACTCCAAATCCATCTATCGGCATAAAACAGAAGCCTCCAGGGAAATCTTCTAGAGGCTTCTGTTTTAAACGTTAAGACGTTGTCTGTTTTTTTTATGATTTTTAGTAGAACTACGTAGCAGGGATACGTAGTAGCAGCAACGTTTGTTGACTATTGACCGATCATCTCGCTCACTAAATTGACAGACCTTTTGGAAGTGGCCCTCTCTAGGTTCAATAGCAGTAGTACCACTTGTAGTAGAGATTTGAGACAGCAAAGTAATACGAAAGTGATGAAAATGTTTGCAACATATATTCAATGAAAAAATAAGAATCAGAGATCTGAGTAAGTATGAGTACTATGTTGAGCGGAATTTGATGTGCACAAATATATATATATATATATATATATATCAAGCAGTGCAGACGATGCTTCCCTTACAGCAGTTTAGAACTCTGCCAGCTCTATTCAAGTAACGTTTAACATGCCACATCGGCATCTGGATCAGCGTATCCAACATTTACGTCGTACAATTTAGGCGTCCACGAGTTCGATATTTCAAGCACTATTTAACATGGCGACATCGAGGCGGTGGAGACGATGGTCTAGCTACGACTAGCTACGAACCCTACCATATATATATATATATATATATCTTAATGGATTTGTTAGATATCATTATAAAGTCTCTAAAAAATAAAATGACTTCCCTTTTTAGCCGGAAGAAGCGGCGCAATAGTCGCTCACACATCTTGCGATCACTGGACCTAACCCTTCTAATTTCTTGAACACTGGAGAAACGTATTCCATGCAATTTTGGAACGCTGCCAGCTTTATTCAATGAGCGTTTGGCATGCCGCATCGGCAACTGGGTCAGCATGCCGCACAATTTAGGCGTCCACAAATTCAAAATTTCGAGCAATTTTGAATTTGTGGACATTAACATGTCACCATTTACTAAGCAGATATTTACTAGCTGTAGAAGCAGGCTGTAGCCCGTAACGCAATTCCGATTTTTCTTACTTCTAGGTCTATCTCGTTATAGTTTGACCATTGTACATTGCACATCGACACATGCATAAAGCATACACTTAAGCTGACCTACGACAGGTATAAGTACTTCTTTCTTTTGCCGTTCTGTGTTTGACTGTGCATACGTGTACAGGCGTGCATATGGTGTTTTCTTTTTTTGTTTGTTGGAAAAACATGGCTAGCAACATAATATTTTATTTTTAAAAAAATATGGTTTTGAGCCGAGGCTCTGGCTGCAGCGAACAGACATCGCCGTCCAGGTCGGGTTAGCAAAGACGCGCGTCGATGCCATAGCGTCAAGCTGGATAACCAATTGCGTCTTAGGAAGGGCTGCGTTGTCGTTGTCGTTGTCATGACCGTAATCTGTCTCGTAATCGCGCATAAATTCGTAATATACCATCCGGCACCACATTGCCCTATTCATTGGCCGTGCCTGCTACTGCCCGATGTCGTACCTATCGTGGCGTTGATGTCACTATGATGAAATCAATTCAAAATAATGCAAATACGTACTATGCATGCGCATGGGCGTGAGACTGCGATTCTGAACTACGCTTAATAGCCTTCTTCTCGTACTAAAACTTGTATATGTATATAAATATATATATATATATATATATATATATATATATTTATATATATATATATATATATATATATACAAGTTTTACGCAAAATGCGACAGCCAGAGTGATATCTCTGTGAAGAAAGTGAGATCTCTGTTGCACTTCTAATCTCGACAGAGTGCAAGAAATCTGGCGGCGCATCTTCAAAATCAGACCGACTAAATCTGCAACGTAATCTGGGTGGTGGGACTAACTATCCAACATAAATTGTGATCTGTGATGAGCCCAGACCTTCTTTCAAACATTTAAACAAACAGTAAACCGTCAAACGATCGTGGTTGGCTCAGAAACGATCCGCACGGAACAGGTAAAACAGAATGCACCCTTTTGCTGCCCATCGTACAGGAGAGTGTTACGAAGCCTTGGAGGCCCGCCCACTTTAGCAACCGTTTTCAACAAGATTCGGGGCTTTCCACAGGCCAAGGCAAACTCGACACCCAGTACCTCCGCGACGACGTGCCAAGGTACAGTTCGTCAAGGCAATGGAGCTTCCATACTCGTCCAATCGTCAAACCCATGAATTTTTATATATCTGGTATATTTCGAAATCCAAGGTGTGCTGCAAACAACACACCCGCTTTGAGAGGTATTGAATTAGCTATTCGGAGCTAGAGGGAGAAATTGCAGAGTGATGTTTCAGCCAGCTTACGAGAGAGTTCGTTGACTGGTTGTGCAAGGCTATAAAAGCAAAAAGTTTAAATATTGAGATTATCGATCAGTTATCTGCTTAATTTTCGTAGGAATACGCTTTAAGAGTTTAAATAAGACCCATTTTGAATTAATGGAAATATCGAATATTTTATTAGATATCAAACAATTCCAGAGTGTCCCCCATACGAAGATTGCCTACCGCCAATTATTTACAAACATTTGTTGCTGATCTGTACGTAAACTTACCCACAGCGCTAAGTGTCTTGCGTTGGTGACTGGGTTGAGTCAATGAACAGCAGCTCAGATTGCACAAGTGCGTTCGTCACTCGAACATCTGAATAATTATATATGCAAATGTATATATATATATATATATGGTATTTTTTACGCTTTGACAACCACATTCTCGTAATGGGCGTAGTTGCCTGTGACACGATATCGTCTAAATGCATCTATCGTCATCGCGTTCTCGTACTGGATTATATATAAGCTTTCTCCAGCAGAAGTATGTAGCAGCAGGGCAATAACAACCACGTGCAACAAATGCAACCAGCAAGGCCGGGGCTCGAACTTGCGATTGTTTTGCTAACCATGGTTGCCATGACAACGCCCCGTTTCGAACGGTGCGTTAGCCGCCTAAGTAGTTATTTACCCTAGTATATTATGAGTGTTAAGCTGATCACGTAGAGAAGATTGTCCGTGTCGTTTTCCCGACATTTAGCTGATCACAACTTGGGCAAAATTGGCTCACCCGAAGTTCACCCGACTCAATTTTCTCATTAGCGTGTGGTCGGAGTCGCTAATGACCTGTCTTTGTTAGACATAAAACTAAAACATCTAAGCTGACACGCCTTTTGGCAGGCTTGTTGTCTAGCAGACCGCGCTGGACCATGATTTTCCTTCTATGCGTGTCCACTACGCATACGAAATCTGTAGTGTTTTCGCATGCTTCTTTACTGTTTATTCTCTGTCTCGTCGCTATTGGAGCCCATATAACAGCTGTTCATTAGCAGCGCGCACTGGCACGCACAGTAAGCGGACATAGGGACGTCCCTCGGGCTTGTTTCAGGAAGGGGCTTGCTGCATTTTCATATGAAGCGTGGAGTAAACCCTCCACGAAACACGGAACAGTACAGCAGCTTTCAGTTGGGAAGTTTCTGTTGCATGAGGCATGATCAGCGATCGAGGCCGCCTGTGGCCGGTTTTGTACGCTCATATAAGCCACCATCGTAGATGAGTTGATTTACTGGAGCATTTTTCACGCGAAATCTAATGAGCTAAAATGACATTATTGCATTAGCCCGAAGCTGTGACTATTTTGAAGCTCCCCCTGGGTTTAGCTCTACATTACCCGCCATAATATCGGCGGGTGCGCGTAAATGCATTTCCCACGCCGGAAACAAGGCAGGGACACCAACTAAACCATTGCAGCACAGTTCGTTGTTGAATACCGGTCTTTGGAATATTTGGTATCCATCGCGTGCAACACTATACATTTAGTGTACTGTCATCTCCTTTATGTTATGCTGTGTGAAACTAGAAAAAAAAAAAAAAATATATATATATATATATAATTTAAAGGCTTATTTGCAACGGAAAATAAACCAAATTACGAAACGCCAGTTTACGAAACAAATGCATCATTATCAAATGGATTGCCTTATTTAAAAGAAGTAATATGGGCACCGAGACTACTTCTGAATGGCCAGTAGATTGGGATGAGAAAACTATACTGGAAATCTACTAACTCTTCATGGTTAACCGCCAATTGAACTGCCAGAAATAGCAGAAGAGATAGCATTCGCTATGGTGCAGTACTTTAAATAAAGCATTAGCTTATATCCATTAAAAATTAAAGCAAAATTGCTACTCTGTGAACAAAAACAATTGAGCAAAAACTGACTTGCGTGTCAATTTCGGAGAGCAATTCAACTTTTAAGAGGAAACCCGCAACCTTTTTTCGACCGATTCGTAACTGCCGACGAAATCTGGACCCCCCTTTCCATACCAGAACAGATGCCACCAGAGAATGGTGCTAGTCTTAGATGCTCAACTTTGACCACCAGAGAATACACCGCACGCAACGAAAGACCTTCCACCAGAGTAGAGGCACATCTCGACCCGACGAGTTTTGCTGACCGTTTTATGGGATATGGCTAAATCACGCAAACCAAAGTTCCAGATTGTTGAGCATTTTCTATATTTTCCGGGCCTGGCATGTGCGACTATTATCTGTTGAAAAACCTTAGAAAGTATCTCTCTGAAAAGAGATATCAGAGCAACAGTAATGTCATATGCGCTATAGACGAGCATTTTGAATTTACAGATTCGAATATTTTGCTTAAGGTAGAGAGGCTATTAATGAACGTTGGACTAGATGCGTTGAGCTTTAAAAGCACTAAACTGAAAAATAAAAAGTGTGTGGCTCTAGTGCAAATGTTGCTTACATTTCACATATTCCATTATATATATATATATATATATATATATATATATATATATATATATATATATATATATATATATATATGCTCTAAAAGACGAGCGCATCATATCGCGCGATGCAACAACCCGGCGACCTTCATGTGGAGTTATAAAGCTATGTTTGAATGCAACCATGACTTACATTATTAGCACTTAGATGACAAATATAGATGGGCTGTTTCAAATCATCGCTACTAGCAGTAAGTAGCCTTCCAGAAGCAAAATTTGTGACCATGGCCAGCGTGGGCGGAACGAGAGAATAACCGCACAGCCAATCTTTCACAGCGTCCAGGTCGTAACCACACTGGTTCCCGTAGACCATTCCGTTCATTCCCTATGGAACGAACACCCACCCACCCCCCCGGGGTAAAAACAGATGAATCGTTTAGCGTAGCCTTGTTACAGCGTGTAACAGAAGTAGGAGAAGAAGAAGAAGGAGATGTCGGGTTAGCAAACGCCGTAAGAAACGACGTCAGAAATGTTTGCGTGTGATGTAAGAGCTTTTCTCTTATTCAAATCAGTGCTTCAACACACGGTCGTATTACAACCCGTGTTTGTAAGCCGGCCATCTACCGTCGTGACGCACGTAACGCATACGACCGGCCCGCTCCGACCCGTAAAGCCAACCTTGCCGTCAGGATCAAGTGAAGGCAAAATTACGATGACGATGATGCCTATGGGATGGGTAGAAAGGCGGCAGGAGGAAAAGTGACATCTTGTTACTGGACATGTCGGCGGATGCCTCTTCTTCAGCAGCAGCAGCTTCAGCGCTGACGGCAAAGAACGCCGAAACGGAAGGAAAGATAAAGAGTAGAAACGATGATAGGAGGGCGAATGACAAGTGCGCAGCGGTATGATGCCTACATGCGCCCAATTAAGGTGTCTGGTGAAGGGAAGCAGCACTTGAAACAGTTCGAAGCAGTTAACAGCCAACATCTACTACCGGCGAAGCTCTGCCGAAGGACAGACAGCGCTTGTGTATCCATCCACACCCTTTCGGCCCGTTCGGCTTCAATCTACCGCAGCAGCAGCAGCACGCTTGTATTTAAAAGCGGCGTTCCCTATCGGTGAACGTGCATTCAATCTACTCAATTGCAGTCAGCAACTGCCTCTGTAATCGAAACGGACTAGCAGTGGTTAGCCGCAGCAGCAGTAACAATATCAACAGGAAGATGCATTCGTTTGTAAGTTCACATGCCGATGAAGTACGGTGGAGAAGGACTGGTGTTGCTATTAGAGCGGGAGGAAATCACAAGTTTCCACGCTGAGACTGATTCATGTTAGCAACGCCGAGATTGCTTTTGTGTTGGCAAGACAATTTTGAAGGAGTCAAAGCTGTTCTCTAAGGAACAGCAACATCATACATAGTCTAGTAGTCTGCGCAAAAAAAAAAAAGAAGTGTGGCGCGTAAACATTGAAACTCATCCGTTGTTGTTCAAATCTCAAACCTGTAGGCAATGTAGTTTTAATTGACCGTCGACGAATCGACGGTGGACATAAGATGCTCAGTTGTTTTTCTGCTCTCTAACTTGCGGTCTTTATTTGTTCTCGAACCTTTCGTTGATTGGCTCGTTGGTCCCGGTCGACTCTCTGCGCTGCAGTCGATCGTTGGAGCTGTCGCTCTGGCAGCTGTTGCTTGGCAGCCGTCCTTCGCTAGTGTCGTGTACGGTGCGGCCCCATCGCCGTATCGCTACGCGGCCGCCCACTATAGGCCTGCAGTGGCCTACCCGGCGCCCGCCGCCTACGCCGTCCCCGTGGTCAGGCCTGCGCCTGTGGCCTATGCAGCGGCGGCGCCCGTTGTTCGGCCTGTTGCGCCCGTGGCGGCGTATGCGCCTGTAGTGCGCGCCCCGGTGGCGTTCGCCGCTCCCGTCGTGAGGGCGGCGCCGCTGCCGCCGCCCATCACCACGTCGTACACGACCTTCAGCAAGACGGTTCACGCGCCCGCCGTCGCGTACACGCTGCCAGCCGTCGCCCCGGCCGCAGTGGTCACGAGGGTCGCGGCTCCGGCGGTCGCTTATGCACCTGCGCCCCTCCTCAAGACGGTCGCGCCTGCACCGGTCGCGTACGCGGCAGGACCCGTTGCAGCGCCCCTGGTTCGAGCCCACCCCTACGGAATCGCTCCTCCGCCCTACTACGGCAACGGATACGCGGGCTATCCCTATATCAAGAAGTAGTAGATCGTCATTCTGCGCTTTGTACTTC
This sequence comes from Dermanyssus gallinae, assembly GCA_003439945.1. Taxonomy (NCBI): domain Eukaryota; kingdom Metazoa; phylum Arthropoda; class Arachnida; order Mesostigmata; family Dermanyssidae; genus Dermanyssus; species Dermanyssus gallinae. Next base: position 415,441 of record QVRM01006559.1, on the reverse strand, counting down.
CTTCCTTCGTTCCTCTCTGTCTCTCTCGTTCTGTGTTACGCTATGAACGTTTTAGACCGTGTACAGCCTGTAAACTAGTCGCAGTTTGTCCATAATAAACAAAATGATCACTCATGCTTGCGTTTTTGCCAGTCGACTGTGAGTTCGCGCGTTCTGCATGTCCTTCTCATAATAATAATAATAAAAATAATAATAATAATAATAATAATAATAATAATAATAATAATAATAATAATAATAATAATAATAATAATAATAATAATAATAATAATGTTTTCAGTATGCTACTGTCGAGTGTATGCTTGTCTGCTATCTATTGATTTTTCCACAGTGGATGTTGTAGAAGTGCATGCATGCCCGTACGCACGTAGGCCTCTAATTGTCGTTATAATACCAAATAGGTGTTGTCGTACTCTTTTTCCCGGCATCTGTCGGCAGTCAGTGATAAGAATTGTGTTTGTCGACCTGGGCGCTGTAGCATAACCCAAAAGCAATCCAGTTCTTGTGGTTCTCAGTGTGCGAACGCTGCCATGACGGATTACACCACACATCTACAGATGCACGGTTCGGGTGCTCTCCATGACTTGCCTCAACCTATTGAGCTACTAGCACATTTCATATATATATATATATATATATATATATATAAACAAGTGGAACCAGCAATGTGAAGCAGTCTAGCCGGAGATTGCATAAAGTGAATACTCCCTGATCTCAAAATATGGTACAGCACGGCTAAACACGACTAATCCACGGTGGCTGTTTTCAGCAATACCTTCACCGCATTGATAAAGCTGACTCCACCTTAAGCCGTATGGGCAACTCAGAAGAGGCAACGTAGGGCGCTGAGCGAGAGCTACTGTGTCGGAACCAACGACTAACAAGTCCACTAACATGCCAGGCTCTTGTAGAAGCGTTTCTCAAATACCATGGATCCTGGTCTATAGTAAGAACCTTTGCAGGAGCGAAAATAGCTACCGCACGAACTCGAGCAGCCTCAATGGCAATATAAGGTGACCAGGTGAAGTCATTTCGAGAAGACAGAGCTGAGAAAGAAAACGACTGGATTTTAGTGTGTTTGTGAGTTTCACATTATTGTGACTTTAACAAGTCAATAATATAGGCAAATGGAACAAATATAAGACACATGGTGTGCATCATGGCTTTTAAAAAGAAATCTCTATAAAAAAAAAAAAAAAATATATATATATATATATATATATATATATATATATATATATATATATATATATATATATATATATATATATATATATATATATATATATATATATATATATATATATATATATATATATAAATACATATATATATATATATATACATAAGGTACTAGTGTTGCTTAATAAAAATAGCTACATTTACATGTTTGCTAATACCCGATACATTATTTGTCAAAATGCGGCCGTTAGTGTTAGTAGAAAAGTAGCCGAAAAGTACAAAAAGATTAGTGTTATGCAAAAATACTTACATACAATGATGAACGATGTAGATAATTACCACAGCAGATACCATCTAGTAAACATTGAAAACACAGAAGATAGAGTTATGACTAGACGTTTTTTTTTTAAATAAACCAGACTGATTAAGAGCTCCATTTGCGTTGTTTATACTTAAATTAAAGTAAATTTAAAAAAATAAACATACAATGTACGCAATACGCGACTATCACTGTCTATCAGTTGTTTGGGCTCTACTTTATTTGCAGCAGAAACGACAACAAAGTGTCTGTTAAAAAGACGCCCCTGCCTTATCTGGAACTGCCTTATCTGGACTAAAGCATAATTTATAAAGCGATAAAAGTTCCAATTGATAAAAAGCTGTCTATTTTATGGAGCGTTGAGCCGCTAGTAACGCCAAGAATGCGATTGATGGTGAAACGTTAAAACGTAGTAGGCTTGAAATTTGCAACGTAGTTATTTATTCCAAGCCTATAAACAATTGTATAACAATTGTTAATGGGCCATACTATTTTAAATACAGGAAATATAAGCGAATAGTATATATTATATCCCGGCTGAAAAACAATTTATTGTAATTTATTTAGGAATTTAATATATACATGTGAATGTTTAAATCCACGACACCGATGGCTCACTCCTATCATATTGTAATTAACCCCTTTTAGTATGTTAGCACGTTGAAGTGAACATTGTATCTGGGCAAACGTTTAGTCACAGGTTCTCTGACCTACAGAAAATACCGAAAATCTCTTAAAAAGCGAATAGTTTAGCATCGTCTATATTATATCCCGGCTGAAAAACAATATATTGTAATTAACCTATTTTAGTATGTTAGCACGTTGAAGTAAACATTGTATCTGGGCAAACGTTTAGGTTCACAGGTTCTCTGACCTAGGATTGACCCAGTTAAACACTGTGCAGAGTACTTCCGGCGTTTGTCGGCGTCTGCCAACCTCGAGGCAGGTATACACGGAAAGCCGGCGAATCTCAGTACATGACTAAAGGTATCATTTAAAGCAGGGTAACGTGCGTGTCGGCCTGCACTTAGGACACATGTCCGGCCATGAGGGGGTCAAGGGTTCCCCCGACAACGACATTAGTGGGGTACGACTAGGTAAGACACCAAGCCACAGGCCTGCACCAATGCCCGCCCTCAAAAATGATTGATTGACCTTTTTGTTATGACTTAAATATGTAGGAACCTTATGGTGTAAGACCGGGATAGTCCAGCAAATGCTTATTAAGTGTCTAACAAAACGTTTATAGTTTTTTCGGGGCTGGTAGACTTACACGGCGCATGAGTTGTTGAGTGAGAGAACCTCTTTCTGTTGACTGAAATGCGTGGTTCAAAAACTAAATCAAATATAGTAGGTTGTGTGTAGATGTAGATATGTAAGCAGGGGGTAATCGCAATCGTTAGGGGAAACGGGAAATCATACCGATGAAGGAGCAAAAGGAGAACAAAAAGAGAGAGAGAGGGGGGTTGCGTGAGAACAAAAGATGTATACTAGAAAATAATATATATATATATATATATATAGATATAGAGAGAGGGGGGAGGATGGACTAATGTTAACAATGAACAAGCCAAGCAAAAAGGAAGCAGAAGTAGCAGCGATCAAAACGACGACATCTAGTATGTCATAACATATGCCATAAGAGACCGCACGCGCCTTTTGATGAAATGCCCATCTAATGACCTTAGATGGGCATTTCATCGAATGATGCTACAACATCGAACAAAGCTAAAAACTAAAAAAAATTTAATAGTCAACATGACAAAAAAATTAAATTTTTTTTCATGTTTACTTTTAAATTTTACTTTAATACAATTTTTTGGGTGCAGCTACTAGGAGTTATTTCTCCTCTAATTTTGTCTTAGTAATTTGCGGTGAACGGTAGATTTGATATCCAACCAGCAACGCAGAAATACTCTTTTCGTATGTGTATCTAGAATCTGCTTACTCAAAGCAAAACATGAGCTCTGAACCGGTAGTTTTCCGCTCAAGTGATCGTAAAACCCGTTACGTGTACGTTAGTCAAGTGTCCATTAAATGACAGACCTGCTTACTTCAAGCCTTTTTGTTTTCCAAGCTCTTAAATAGTTATCAAGTTAGTTAGCTACATATGTGAAAACACAGCATTTCTCTTCATTTCTGGCGAAATTCACGCGATCAAGACATGGATCCAAAAGCGCGCAAATAGTTTTAGAACAATATATATATATATATATATGCATGTGCGCTTATTTGTAAGTTATTGGACGTGCAGTTTACTTGAAATGGTGTTGCTGAAACTCGAACTCAGGGCCGGATTACCACACTAAGGAAACAAAAGAAAGACGTTCAAGAAACAACAGGCGCCCTATTGTCACCGTCCTATGAACTCGTTTACTGGCCAAACGAACGCCTACTAATATAGCAAAACGCCCCTCACAGCCCGCTCCAATCTTCCATGTAAGAACAGCAATATTAACAACAACTATAACAGCAACAACGTCAACAACAGCAATCAGGATGGATAACCGCAACTGTTTGTTATCGCGTCAATCAACGCATCAGATTCGCTTCACGCCGTTCCGAGAGTCAGTCAGGAGGGAGTTATCGTCTTTCCTCTGGTTTTGTGGTAGCTCATCGCCAACGTATGTTAAGCAATAGGAGTATCGCTTTTCAAGCGGCGTCAGCGACAACAAGAACAGCGTCGAACTGTTGTTGTTAGTTGTTGTTGTCCTTATTGTTCTTGTTGTTGTTGCCTTATTATCATCGTTGTCGTATTCGCAGAGGGTAGTGAGTGAAAACGCAGGAGGAAAGAAAGGCATTCTTCTTCTCGCACGTCCGCACGTCTCGTAGCGAGCACCATTCGCTTTTGTCGAAGCCGACGGTCAGGCAGCCGAGCCTCAGGAAAAGGCCTCCGACGATGAAGCCATCGACTTAACTCGCAGATTGCTACGAATTCTACTCCTACAACAGCAGCAACAACAACAGCAACAAAAACAACAGCAACAACACGAACAACAACAGCAACAAAAACAACAGCAACAACAAGAACAACAACAGCAACAACAACAACAACAACAACAACAACAACAACACTACCAGCAACAACAGCAACAACAACAACAACAACAACGACGACTGCTGTTGTTACTCGAACGGTTCCTGCTTCGCCGTCTCCTTGTTACTCCAACTACAACTGTGACACCCGCTACACCCTCTATGCTCCTAGTTCTCCCCTTAAGCGAATGACTCAGCGAGCTGCTGCCAAGCTACTGCCGAGCTTGGCCTTCACCGAGCGTCGGCTCCGCCTCCTCCTCCTCCGCGCCGGTACCGATCGAGGACTGAGGGAGTGACCAGTTACCGTAACAACAGCAGCAGCAGCGGTAGATTACGATAGAGCAGCGTGCTAAAGCAATCGCAGCACATCAGCATCATGGTTAGCTGGTTGACGCTGCGCTGATCAGCCGAAGCCACTCAACAGAGAGCTAGAATGGCGACAGTCACTAATTGACGAAATCCGCTACAGGTTAATGAAATCCGCACCAGGTTGATGAAATCCGCTACAGATTAATGAAATCCGCTACACAGATTGACGAAATCCGAGAACTACAGAATTGCAGTGCGATACGAAGACAGAAGAACGAACGGCAGTCAAACTAAATACCCAACGTCGGGTCGAGTCCAACGCCGGACCTTGCGTGCGTGACTGTGCTTCTGTTGTGTGTACGTGTATTATTGTTGAGTTCAAAGGTTCAGTGGCGGCAAGCGGGCTTAGCAGTATGTCGGCGACACCCCCCGAGACCGTGGACCCTGTAGAAGCGTTCCTACAGAAAGAGAGGGAAATGTTTAAACGGCTCGAAGAAGAAGAAGAAGAAGAGGAAGATGAAAATAATGATGGTGGTGATGATGATGATGATAAAGAACCTCTAACTGCCACGATTAGCCCTACAACCACCGCCAACATCGAAGGGGTTGATCTTGAAGAGACTCATACCGAACCACCGATTGAAGTGAGCTAAAAGAGTAGGCTTAAATTGCATCCATGTGTAATATACTTATCAACAGTTATTATGTCATCCAGAAGTATATCCACAATGTATCATCACGCTCATGACTTTTATATCGTCATACTCAATAAGTTGTATTAGACTGCAGTTACTTTTATGCCACGGCAGCCATACAAACTGCGTTTCCTACTTCGTTTTTTTTTTCGGTGGCCATGCACAATAATACTACGTTAGCATATACGTTAAAATATGAAATCGCACTCACCCAAGGTAGTTTAGTCATGTTAATTCTTATCCGCCGTTGTATGTATCCGCCACTCGCTAGGGTGCAAGTCGTTAGAGTGTAGTATGTTCGGTCGACGCAAAGCCAAGTTTAGTTTTCTCAGTCGTCATGGATGTAAACCTCAGTGCTTAGAGTGGCTTTAGTGTGTGACCTAGAGCTTTTAACTGAAGAACGCCGTAGCGACAACCACAATTTAATCAGAGCATCCGAGTCATGTGTGTGAAACGTATAGAGGGCGTTATACGGAGCTGACTGTGTGTCCGACAAGTCAGTCAGAATGTAGAGTTCCACGATAGACTATCACGATGTAACGATCACTATAACGCTCATCCACACGTCTCTCACGGGTCACACAAAGTGTACTGGCCTAGTTCAAGTGGAGGCAGCTTGAACGACTTCGATCTGTTTGTACCGTTAAGAAACATCTACAATGGAGGCGCAATTGACAAATTAAAGAACACAGTGCAGGCCCGGTCTTTGCTACAACCGCGGGATTTCTGAGAGCAGGGAATCTTTCCTGCTTAAGAAACACTGGGATAGTTTTGCATACGCCTTTGGAGATTAGTTTTGAGTAAATATTTATATATACTTACAGCGTCGTTGTGCACCTTTTTATTGAAATCTTATTTATGTCATTAGCATTACCTTGTGTTAAGCAGAACTACGACTGTTACACCTTGTAGTGTCCAAAGTTAAGGTCGGCAGTGGCATGCACGACAACATCTCAAATTAAAAAATTCGAACTTTCCCGTTGTGTCGATTGCTTGAGCCCCGAAATAAAAGACACTGTGCTAAAGATGTATCGGTCATAAATGAGCCGGCTCCGTCTAGGCATAGTAAAATCGGTGTGTTTGATACAATAGCGCTACGCATAGAGTACTGCTAAGATAACAACAGGGAAACGCCGACTAATGTACAGGACGCTAGTTGTAATTACGCACATATTGTTTATTATTGCAATAACTTTGCATTTCAATGTTTTTCGCGTGTCATAATAATAAAAAATATTTTTATTTTAGTAATAATAAAAATATTGTTTATTCAGTTTAGTTGTCACAAACCTTGGCACAACATATATCTCCCGTCGAGTTGACGTTAAAATAACATTAAACATTTGCTCCAGGCTGTTAGGTTGATTGCGCTCAAGCCTCAGTAATGTGTCACAATTATTTTTCTACGGTTCAGTCACAATAGTCGGCATCTGGACTAGCGAGTTGTGTACGCCGTAGTATTAACTAATTCTACGGAAAAACGTCTTCTCCAGCCTGGTCAGTTCTCCAGGGCTTCTTGGCACCTGGATGCCATAACGCAAATACATACCTGAGTTGCGGAATTGCATCTTTTTAAAAAGTGTTACATACAATATATATATATATATATATATATATATATATTACGCGTAGGCCAGCCTGCCCGTTGAGTCGCAACACGTAAGAACGACATCGCTTACGTCTTCGGTGTATTTTAGGTTAGCCGAAGTGGTCACACTCAAATACTTAGTCCGTTTCGCGATTGAACACATGCCCTTCCATAGCAGGTATATGTTCACAGTTAATCTCAAGACTAGTGATATGGTGTGTCTATATATATATATATATATAAATGAGTCAATTGAGCATATTGTTAAAGAATGTACAGCCCTAGGGGGAAGCAGAGATATAGAGCTGTCGGATGCCCTAGTTCTAGGACCAAACGTTAGAAAGGACCTGGTCGATATTACAAAGAAGAGGCTGTCCCAATGGAAAGCAAATACTCAGTAGGTATGGAAGTGTACATTGATTATTCAGATGCATAGGTAACATATATGCTGCCGCTCTAAGCGCCCCTGATAAAAAAGGGTAACATGTGTATTTAGGTATGCATGCCAAGCGAATAATAAATCAATCAATCAATCATATATATATATATATACATATATAGCGTCACTTACCTTCCAGGCACCAAGTATCGTGTCGACACAGACGGATGGCTGTAGTCGAAACGAGCTCAGTTCTGGAACGGTACCGGTGCGCGAAGTCGTCGGCGAGGACGCGGTCACGGCCGATTGCGATGAGTCTCTTGTTGGAGACGTCCAGCAGGCAGCCGCAGCGCAAGCCGCAGCCGAGAGTACAGGCTCACGGGCAAGCATCAGTCTCCAGCGAGTGGCCAGCGTAGAGGAGATCAGCCGTGCGATGGCTCGCGCCGAGCAGGGCAGACCTCGAAGTCGCAGACGGCGCCAAGAATCCGAGACGATGCAACAGTGGCGAAGGGACTTCGAGGAACGGCTCAAGGTTAAGGATGAACTCGAGGCGGCCGCTGTCGATGAGCTGAGGAAACAGGCCGAGAAAGAAAAAGAAGAGTGGTACGTCATGCCTCGTGTTCACCATACGACGAAGCAGAAGTTTCGGCCATTTATTTTTAGTTATTTAAATATACATGTGAATGTTTAAATCCACCATACGTATCACTCTGGTTGTGCACACATATATATATATATATATATATATATATATATATATAGCCTCTTTCTTCGATTGATAATGTTAATATTGCGCGTACTTTCACGCATGGATCAAAACTTGTGCATGTGCTTTATATGTGTCGTGTCGGAATCAAACTCAGGAGTTATAACATTCGTCCTTAATATATATATATATCGTGAAATCAGTGCCCCTTACCGTATAGCAAGCAGCAGGTAGAAATCCTTCTACCTTTTTGGAAAACCAACGTTTTCCATTTCCTATTTGTACATATATATACATCATGACTGACGCTGTGCTATAAACTTCTACGGCATGAGGTACATTGCGAATGTTGGGGCGTGTTTTGCACGTGGTTTTATGTTTGTATGGTGGTCTTGTTGTTGTCCGTTCATGCTGTCCCGCCGGTCATCAGGTACGCTCAATGGCGAGCAGACTTGGAGGAAAGGCGTGAGCAACGTCGCATCGATGAACAGGAAGCGGCCGATGCCATGGACAAGAAGAACTCGAGTTGCTGGCAGCGAATGAGCCGCATCGCCAAGTCACTGAGCGTTCGAAGAGAGTCTAAGGACATGCACCGTATGAGGGCATTGCTAATTGCTCTTGAGAAGCCGCCAAAGAGAAATGCCATTATTGCATAAATGCATTGCTTTGTGCGCTGGAACAGAGGTAGAAGGTATAGGTGTATAGCGAAGCGAACAGACAGACAGAGATTGCGCCACAGACGGCGCTGCAATTTCGACAGCAACTCTGCAACCAGGTTATAGGTAACACGACGGCCAGGCGCCACGTTTGTACTACAAACCTAAAAGGCCACCTGCGACTTTGGCAGCGTAAACACAACAATAAATGCGGATCCAGAATTAGTCTCTAACAGTAATTTACGCGTAATCAGTTTTGTGTGTCGGCAAGCTAAACAAAATACTGTTGCTTTAAGAAATTGGGTACTCATTTATTCCGAATTGTGTCCCACTTCGGAGCTCGATGCCGTAAAGTCAGGCACGGGCCTGTTCTGCAAAATGCCCTTAGTTTTTATAATTGTTGAAAATGTGTAATTATAAGAATGTTTGCGCTCAATGAGGAATTTCAAAATGTTTGTAAATTTGCTGCCCGGTGAAGATGGCCCCATAAAACATCACTGAGGATGCATCTCCTAATTCACCAAACACGTGTCATAACTGCTTGGTAAAATATAAATTATTTTTTAAACGCAGATATCAAATGTGCTAGCACAACTTAATTCGTACAGCTGAGAAATCTGGAGACAAATAATGGTCTGGATTCTGTGTTTAACCATAGGAAGTCGGCTGTACTACCGAACGCTAGTCAAATCAAACTATCAAGACAGAGCGCTACCAGCTCAGAGGACAGTCGAAGACTGCTTCAAGCTAAGACATCCAATCTGCAAACGTTAGGTCTTTCAACAGTTCTCGAATTGACTTCTCAAATTTTAAACGCTAACCCAACATCTAGTTATCGAAGCAATCAAATGACATTATCTTCTCATTGCATATAACCTTTCGGAACACGCCTGGTCTGTTGGAAGCCGTCGGTGGGATTGCTAACTCTAGTTCATTCATATTGCCGCAGCATTACTAGTGGGGACTAGTGTTATGAGAGACACATCCGTCATTTGGTTCCGAACCCACGTGTCTCACTTGGCGCCAGACCGAGCACTTTTCGTTTACCATTATATATACAACATGTCATTCCGCGTTTCACTAAAATCATGATGACTGCTTAATATAATATTGTGGTAGCTCAACAGGCCGTAATCTACATAACAACAGAGATGCGTTCACTTATGATATTTGATACACTAAAGGGTGTCTAATGCCGTGAACCCTCTTACTGTTATATATATATATATATATATATATATCTGAATTTTAACAGTAAGAAGGTTCACGGCATTAACCATTCTTTAGTGTATCAAATCTCATCCGTCGATTGACACATCATTTCTACTCTCGCCAGATAAATATGAATGACCAGTGTTTGAATCATTTTGTTGAACATAACATACGTTGATAGAATAGCGCAGCTCTTAACAAAAGATGATCAATTTATTTCACAAGACTCAAACGCTCGTCATAAACGCGGTCATCCCGTATCCATAGCGTTGGCGACGCAAGCCGGCCAGCTAGTGATCACACTTACATTCTCTTGTGTAACTTGGCTTTCGTGTTTTTGCCGTGCAGACAATGGCATCTCATACTCTCACTATATACAATCAGTTAGTGTCTCTATCTAAAAAGTCTCTCTATATACCTAACATAAAAATAAAACAATGGCATCCGTAATATATATATATATATATATATATATATATATATATATATCAAGAATATATGGATAGTGATATGATTTCAACGTGCAATCACCCTAAGAAATGAATCTCCTTTTGATACTTGACCACCACCCAGCTCGGTGCACCAAAACAATCCAACCGTATTTGTTACATAACAATGTACGTATTTTTAGGTGAAAGTTTGCTACGGACAGTGAACTTGTATATGTTCGCGGCCTAGTAATCGTTTAGTCGGGTGTGGCATGATCAAGACGCCATATGACACATCCATCGGCGTGAGTTTTCGAACAAAAAATCGTGGCGTGTCGTTTACATTGAGCAATGTATGTCTCCTGTATAGGCACCCAGCAAGTAACCAGACAGGCTGACAGGCGGGCAGGAGCAGATCGACCATCTGCTGGATCGATACTATATGATGAACAACTGCCACCGAATATTGATCGAACTGAGCTGAGATGAGGTACCTGTCAAAATTTAGGCCTATCTCTCTCCTGTTGGTAGTAGTCCTTGATAGGACACTGAGATAGCCTACCAGGTAAGCTATGCGATAACCTGACAAAGGTCAATTTATTTTCTGACGATAGTCCTTAGGACACCGACGTACCCTACAGTGGGCTATAGTGCCAGCCCCAGCGAGCGTCCACGGCTCATAAACGTCATCCGTCCGGCCCAAATCAATCGCAGTTGTTGCCGCAGTTAGTAGCACAGTGCTTCAGATACTCGCAGTGGTAGTGTGTAGTTTAATTGGCAATAAAAAAAATCATCATCGTCGTCATCATCATCAGTAACAACAACAATAACAACAACAACAACAAGAAAGACGACGACCAAGACAACAGCCAATCAATCGCTTCAATATGCTTCGATGACGTTCGATAGACATTAACTAGTTATTCACTCGCATGACGTGGATTCGTCGCTTATGTACACCTATGTACAATAATAGTTCGATGATCGGTGTTGCACCGAGTTGTAGTGGAACGCAACGCGGTTAAAGCGCGCGAATAAAGACTGTGACACGCGGCAAACATTGCGCTCATAGGATGATGGTGGTGGTGGTGGTGCAGACAGACGGGCAGACAACCAACCGTCGTCAGCTTGCGTTTCTCGGCGGGTCACGCGTGTCACGCTTGATAAGGCCCCAACTACATCAAGTGAGAAGCCGTATCAGCCTAAGCTGCGTCGCCTCGAGACCACCAGAGACAGAACATACACACGACCATTCGCGCGCGCGTTCTGCCTGTGTCATGAGTCCCAAACCTACAACTCCAATCGAAGTAGCCCGCATAACAGGCTGATAACGTAAACGGCACCGCTGAACACTGGTGTAGTGTTGGTGGCGGTGGTTAATAGTGGTGATGGTAATTCGTTAGTTTCTATTCGCTACTAGAGCTACTCGACTTTGCCATGTGTTCTATGGCTTCGGTAACGAGGACGGTAACTGAATCGCTCAGGATGAGCTTATATATGTATCTATGTATATGTATATATATATATATATATAGGCTCCTCCATAGAGAAGCTCTGGTAACTGATTCTTAATCACGCCCAATCAGTACATCCGTTGTTGTAGTGTTTGTTCCTCTGGCTATGGAAAGGTGAATGACTTTACCAGAAAAACAGTGGTTACACTGTTACCTACAACAACAAGCATGTTGTTGTTGTTGTTGCTAATAGTATCAAAATAGTACCGTAATAGTTACCACATGAGTGACACAATCAACAAGCAAACAAGCTTCTCTCTCTCTCTCTCGCTCTTGATCTATCTACTATCTAATAAACAAGGTGTACGGGGCCCAATTTTACATATGTACGGCAGCACTGTGTAACAAATGTGGTCTGAAAACAACACATCTATCAGTTGTGGCTGAGAAGCTGCCTTGGCGCGCTGTTAGCCGCACGCAGCGGCACGCGATAGGCTCATGGTGCAGCGTTCGATGGCTCCCGATAGTTTGATGGACGCGCAAACGCTGACGCGAATGTGGTCGCGTGTGGTGCGCGCACGAAGTAGTGAATGAAGCATTTTGGCGGCGGGCAATTCAATGGCTCGCTATATCATTGAGAGCTTAAGTGGTATTAAGAGGTATAACCTCTGAGGATCCGAGGATCAGTCGTAGGCCCAGTAGCTGTACACGGATGACTTGGAGCTCTTGTGCGAGAGCTGAGTCGTCGAACTCTTCTCCTCGTCGAGCTGATCGCTGTCCTTCGGAATAACGTGGGCAGCGAGCAGCATCGCAACCATGATGCAGGCGAGGAGGCCGGCCGACACCAAAGGAACGACGGGGAAGATCCCCGGACGCTCCTCAATCCACCTGTTAGTCGCGAGAGAGACAGAGAGAGAAAAACAGAGGGTAAGAAGCAAGTCATTTAGTCGTTTCGGTTGGAGTTGCCAGTGTTCGTACGGTTCTTACTGCTGGGGCGGGTGTATGCAATGCCGCCCTCTCCCGTCTTGACCCCTCGGAGGAACACCAAAATGATGAACTCCTAAAGTTGCGCACTGCTTTTCGCTTAACTAATATGGGGCAGAAACCTAGGAAAAAAACAATACATAGTTGTGGACGAAAAGAGCCCACATCTTTACCTTAGTCATCATCTAGTCTAAGTTTGCAAAGAATAATGCACAAAGGCCCCGTATCAATGACAAATAGATATGTTGTTCTTGTAAACGCGTGCATGCTCATTGGGCATTACGGAAAATGGTGGCAAGTTCCCTGTTGCGCCACAACGGGGGAAGTCGTGCACGTGTCGGCTGGTTATTGTGCGTGGGCACTTATAAGCATACTCAGCGGCAATCGTTTATATATATATATATATATATATATATATATATATATATATATATATGTGTGTATTTGTAACAAATGTGCCATCGATTTAGTCACGAAGAACCGTACCTTCCCACCAGCAGTGAGGGCAGGACGGCTCCGAGGGCGGCCGCCGAGACAACCGTGCAGGTCTGCAGCTGACTTAGACGGACTTTCGAGATGAGCCACGCGTTCGCAGACCCGTACACCGAAGCGAATGCTGCTCCCAACATTACGCTATTGACATCATGTGCCCAGATGACCACGACACGCCATGCGAGGCATCAAACCGAGGAACAGGAGACCGATGGCAGATAATCAAGCGCACAGGATGGCGGGAGTTGTTTGGTTGATGCAATTAAAAAAATGTACACAGTGCACACGCGAATACACACCAATCCACACACCCCATACACAATACACATAAAAGCCGTATTAGATTAGAACGCTCATGGAAGCCAATACATTAAACATAATCTGATATATATATATATATATATATATATGTAAACACGTGCATTCGTATATATACATACGACGTATATGTATATACGACTCGTATATGTATACAAATATGTTCATTTATCAAAATATACCTAATATACATGATATATATACGTCTATAAAAAACACTATATATATATATATATATATATATATATATAAATAGTTACTTTATGGTACCGCTCAAAAATATTTTTGCATAGTAATTGTTTAGGGCGTACTTATATGGTTATCATTGTTTATATGAAAGTTAGCTTATTGTAGCGTTGAAGGCTACAATAACAGTGAACCCCCTATTCATCGGTGAACTGTGACAGTTTAGATAAAATGTGAAATTAAAAGATAGGGTGAGCCGCCATCCATGCTGCGGAATCGAAAATGAAGAAAGTTGTGACGTGCCTTGGATATTATATTTTTACTGTGCGCAGTTATGATTTATTTGGACACGTGTAACGTATTATAAACTACTAAAAAAGTTTTCGGGCTGACCCTCAGCCATACATACAAATGTGCAACGGTAGGGCTCAAACCCGCGCACCTATGTGTCTCCTCCGCTTGCGAGACAGAGACGAATGTGCCACGCCACCGGGCTTGACTATATTAAACTACTACTATATGCCACTGCGCTTTGGCTCACACTTTACTTTCTAATTTAAATATTTCAAAAATATCTTGAATGCTGTGCCTTCCTGACATCCGTATATCCTGAATGGCTTCCTGTAACAGGAAAGTTTGCTCAAGGTAACACCGAAAACGAAAGCTACAAAAAGGTTTCGATTACTGAAAGAAAATGTCAACGCATGTGTGTTACACCTCATGGAAACTGCTGCAGAGGTCCCAGTTCAAACCCTAATGATTAAACTGTAAACTGAAATAAATAAAGCCTTTTCTTAATACAGTAGTATACATATGGGTGCATATAAGTGTATGCATAGTTATGTACACGCATATATATACCGATATAGTTATGTAACTGTAAGTATACATATAAACAAAAAGAGGTTTGTGATTTTTTTGTTTAAATACTCACACGTTTGGCTCGAGCGAAGTTTTTTGTTAACTGCGAACGTCTTCCACCCGTGTGGAATGTACATATGCTATTTTACTAGTATCAGGTGTATATCTATATATATATATTTTTTGTTATTTGTTGACACCGATTGGTGTGCGTCTCTCTGTATGTTGATACAAGCGTCGGGTCCCGTTTATTGACTGGTGCGCCTGTTTAGTGTAGACGGGGCTGAGGCCAAAACGATTTGCTGAAACAGAGCTACTGTAGTTTAATACAATCTTGGCTTCATTGTGGCGCATGCGGATATTAAATTCAGTCATCAATTCATTTACTTATCCATCATGACTTCTACAGTTGACATGCTCCAACATGCTAAAGTTATGTGTAGTGGAAGTGTTTTCCTAATAACAGTTGCGACGTATTTACATATGAGAAGAAGACAGATGTAAAAAATGTAAAGAAACTTGGGTATAGAAGAGAGAGTATACACGTGCAGGATACTACGTTGGTCGAAACTGCTTATTCGTGCACATGCGAGGCTCATTGAGGTGTTAAATCGACATGCACGTTTATGCAGCAGGCAAGCAGAAACTATGCACAAAGGTTGCAAGTTCTACAACAGCATACACCAAGCAATAATAAAGAGCTGAAACAGAAACTAGGAGACAAAATCTGTCACTTCGATAACCACTTTGTTGTTAGTTAAGGTAGCAGACGTGTCGGTGGAGACTGTACTCTGACCAGTTCATCCAGTTATGTTTAGCCATCCCGCTTGGCCATCGGCAATCGAGCGTATCGAGCAATACGCCAGCGGCAGCGGTGTTTTTCTACAACGTTATCCAAACCGAAAGGCACCACACTTTCGCCGCCCCTTAGCCATTCAAACAGAACTGCCACAGAAGCTCAAAATAGGTAGAGACAAGGGGAAAAGAAAGAAATCGTGCAAGATCACGAGAGAAAGAGAGAGGTACAAAGAGGAATAGGGCAAAATCTACAGACGTGGCCGTGAAGGGTCTGTAGGCGCTTGTTGTTGCTCTTGTTGTTGTTGTTGATGATTTTGTTGTTGCTGCTGCTCATGTAGATATCAAGGTGGATGCTGACGCAGAAGATGATGCTGATGTTGGCTGATCCAATCGTTAGTTCGTACTGCGGTTTTTGCCTGCTGTGTTAGGTGATGGTGGGCTCAACGGGTGCACAACAAGACTAGTGGTAATCGTAGTAGACGTCATAGTAAGAGTAGAAAAAGTCGCAATAGCCAAACGAAACTACGGTTAACTGTAGGAGCAGCAGGGGGAGTAGTGTATGATCGTAATGGTCGTTTCGATATGATCATGAAGACGATGGTGGTGGTGATGGTAATGGTGGTGGTGGAGACGTGCTTGTTTCAAGACGACAAACGTCTTTAAGGATCTTGGTTACTTTGAGGGTCGCTTTTCGTCCGTGACTCACCTGCAGTACCAGAGATGCGCGTGACTCTTGTGGCCGACAGCGTACATGGCTCCCGCGGCGCCAACCAGCGCTACGTCGGCGAGGAACAGCACGTTGGCCGGTGTTAGCTTTACCGACAGAACGACAGGCACTAGCCGGAAGCTACAGAACGCCCACATCAGACCTGCCAACGCCACAAACCGGACAAAACAGTCAACACTTCGCCTATAACATTCGTAACGGCGTTGGCCATACTCTGCTACAGTTCATTATTATGATTTATCAACACCAAGGTTAGGTAAAATTATAAACATATACGTCAGACAGAACTAGTGCTTCCTTCACGTCATTAGGTCTTCTCTCATGTTGCTAGTTCAGCTATCGACTGAACTGCTGGACATGCTGCGGCTCTGCTACAGTTTATGCTATCCTCTGTTACAGTTCTAAGTCTAAGCGGCATAGCATGAAAAAGTGTAAGATATGTCACACTACCATTTCGATCAAAACATGAACTGAAAGCCCTGTAGACCTTCACGAACTTTTAAATGCCAAACATGATGTCTAGTTGTTTGTTTGTTTGTCGTTAATGTCGGTCGTCTGTCTTTTCTTTCATAGTTTATGTTGCTTGTTTTCCAAGTTGCTGGCAAGTTGCTTGTGCTTCTCGTGGTTAATCGTTTCGGTATTGAGCGTGTGACCGGCGCCGTATGCCGACGCCGACGGATGCAATTTATGGAGGCGGTGGGCCAGCGGTGGGCGATGGGCGGTGTCCTACCAGAAATCAGCAGAAGTGAATCGGCACGTGTCATGCCCTTGAGAACGCCGTAGATCGAAAGAAAGTCGAGGACTGAGACGAACGTGTGCACGTTGAGGAACGCGTGACATGCGCAGAGTAGAGTCAGGGCCCACTCTCGCAGCGAGTGACGGGTCGGAGGTCGCGGCTTTCCTGCTCGATCACGGCATCGTAAAGTCGTTATTATTCGGCAAGCAAACTCTCAATGCTCTCTCAATGCTAGGACGTCTGTCTGGCTATGCACGACACTATCAATGTTAGTACCTAATCAAGATTAGATCAGCCATCGGCGAACGAGAAAAGAAGAGTTTGGTTTCGTACAATATGAAGCGCACCGCGGTCAACTCCGCGATATATTACAAAGCGTCCGTTCATCTTCCTACCCCATTTCGCAAGTGTTATGGCTTTGCTAATGGTCTTTAAAGATTGGTGGCTTTTAAAATATTAAGCGCCCTGTATTTGGATGCCCATTTTTGCCGTCATTGTGCTGCTGCCTATGTGTAACAAGCATGGTCACACCTCTACTACTACGTTTGTAGTGATCGATATGTCTAAATATTGAAGCACCGAGTTAGGCTGCAGTATACCGCACTTCGATAAAGACACGGGGGACGGACCTCTCACGCCCGTTCAACAAGCTATCCGCGGTAACATTGCAATGTCTGCGTCCCAATATAGGCGCTTAACAAATTATTAGTAAAATAGTATAAAAATGCACACGTTATATATGTATGCAGCATGCAGTAAATTGTTGACGGCTTTAATATCGGCCGATATAGTGGCACAGAATTGTCGCCAAGAATCACTAGTGGGTGCGTTTTTTTTGCCAGATACACGCGGTGTGGGACAGTATTGCTATAAATCAGTACGTGAAGAGGCAAACATCTCAATGCGACGAAACTCTAAACAAACGTACAGGTCAATCAACACGGGTTTGATCCCCGCCGCTGCACAGCAGTGCGAAAGCAATTCTGTGGATGTTAAATGCTGGCTGAGAGTCAGTCTGAAAAAAATAAGGTCAATCGATACCTGGCCGACCAACACTTAACGCAATTCGCGCATCGCACGCAGATACCACGCAACTTGTACAAAACGTTTGCCAGTAATCTACGAAAAATGGTGATGCATGAATAAATGTGGGGAGTGAGCGCGTTAGATCTAGTCTAAGGATTCTCTATTTAAACAAAGGTCATGATTATATATATATATAGAATAAGAACGAGAGAAGGAGAATTACCGTATGATTATAGTCGACAAGCCTATAAGCTGCAGTCAAAGTATTTTTTAATTTTCTCGTTGTTGTTTGTTTAACTGTTATTGGTGCTATTTTGGTTAATGATGAATTGAAACAAATTCATATTTCAGCAATGCTTATATTATGTCTCGTTAATCTCGTAATGTGCCACATGAGTTTAGTTACAGCAAGCGCTTTAGAGTCTGAACTTTGATTGTACAAAGTACGCCTCCAAACTAGCAACAGACCGAATTAAATAGAAGAAAGCAGAAGACTTAGACGAGGCGACTTTTTCTATTTGAGCTGTCGGTCCCTTAAACTTTGAACAACTCATTGGCTAATTTTGGCATTAAATTTATGGCGATATCGAAGTAATTTTCTAGCCGTATACAAACAACAGTTCAAAAGTCGGTGGTGGATTTCGTTAGAATCGAAAAACCTCAGTCGCTGTCGCTGTCAACGGCCGAAGCTGCTTTCCCACTCAAGGTTGTGCCAACCGCAGTTTGTAAAATTTACATTACTTGGCTGAAGTGCTCGACATTTGGCAGCTCTTAAGTAGGTCAAGTTGAGTGGAATAAACAGAATTGATTGAATAACGTCAAAAGGCATTACTTGAGAAATCTTTGGCACAACGACACAAGACTGTATCGTGTCGGGACTGGGGTCGCCATTGGGGAGGCAAGCGAACAAAATGCACCTGAATTTGACACCAAGATGCGTACGCGGGCTCTATTTAATAACTGTGTAACGGGATGAACTAAATCCATAACTTGCTAGCGAAAAGTAACCGCGGGCCCATTGATTCATGATAATCGTGCTTGTACATCTTTATAATCTATTCGCAATTAAAGGCGCTAATGGGACGATAGAAGCTTGATGCATGTGTTAGACAGATATTTTTGGGTTAGCTGTACATATATGGCGCTCAACTACCTAGCCATTATACTGTGCATTCCCCTCCGCCCTCCACATACACAATGCGATCGCAAACAAATCCGTTGTGTCAATCTGTCCTGTTTTTCTAATAGGTCTATGTTTATTGCTATTTCACTGACACACGACATGCGTGAAGCGTAGACGAACGAGCAATCAATCAACGAGCTCAAACGAGCATAAATACACGTGCATGCACTAACGAGTAAGTTGACGACTGGGCGAGTGCTGAGCATGTACCTGAGCTTCTGGCCCAGCGGTAGGCCAAGTAGAAGCAGGTGGCGATCAGCGCGGCAAGGATCGCCACGATGATGAACGGGATGAACAGCTGGCCGGCACGAGAGAGCGCCGGGAACGACGTTGAACCGCCGGGCAGCCTGGGCGCCACGGTGACGGCTGGCGTGGGAGCGGGCGCCGCTGTGGGTGGTGGCGGGTTGCGATGCAGCTCGTAGAGCGAGTTCGAAAACGTCGGCGTTGACGGGAACGGCGACGAAAACGGGTTACGGGACGACAACGTGCGGTTGGTGAGAGCCACCCTGTGTTGTCGACACAACCAACCGAGCCGGCAGATTTCATACAAGACACATGAAAAACGCATGCACGAAGCGGTATCACCAGTCAGTGTAAGGCAATGGCCGAGAAGAAAAACGCGTATATGCATATATATTTTTTACCGAGGTTACCTGCTAATATATATATATATATATATATATATATATATACATATATATATGTATATATATATATATATATATATATATATATATATATATATTTAATTTGAGGGATATTTAGCCAACCAGACCAACCAAAAGGAAACAAAATAAAAAAAAATGTGAAATTGCTAAATAAACCAAAATATTTATTTAACAACTTCACAATGCACAAGTTCTCGTAAAAAAAAAATATGCAAAATGTGTAAACGCACCAACATTATCTATTTAACTCTTCAACATGTTTCACTCCATGGGTAACTATTAATTAAAATCGCTAGAAATTCTCCCGTTCATACATATCATAAGCTTTCTTCAACGTATTGAAAAGTAATTAG
Organism: Dermanyssus gallinae; assembly: GCA_003439945.1. Taxonomy (NCBI): domain Eukaryota; kingdom Metazoa; phylum Arthropoda; class Arachnida; order Mesostigmata; family Dermanyssidae; genus Dermanyssus; species Dermanyssus gallinae. The sequence goes on along the minus strand of QVRM01006559.1, from coordinate 395,145 downwards.
TTATATATATATATATATATATATGATTTCTGAATAGAGATTAACTGGCCAGGTGAAATCATTTCAATTGAACCCGTGTAAATGATGCACACCGGTTTTCTCGGCATTACTTCACCTGGCCATTTTATCTTATTATTAAGCCTGCTCGACTCTTTGCGGCGGTTAGTTTCCTCTTGGAGACAAGTTCGGTTCGTACCATAAACCAGGATTCATGATTCTTGAACAGCGCCTCTGCAATGGCGCAGCATGTCAGGGACTTTTTTTTTTTTTTTTGTGGAGGAGGGTTAAATGCAGTTACGCACTACTGCTACGAGTAGGAAAATTCGGTTTCCATCTCGAGCTGTGTGGGACTCGACCCTAGCGGATGGATGTTACGCCGCTGAGACCCATACCCACTAAACGCACCTCCCCCCTTAAGCTTCACTCTCTGATGGCCCAGGTCTCCATAGAACAGTGCTATGAGCCATCAGGAGAAGTGGCGAGTGCCCTATCGGATCAATTGGCCGGGGTCGCTCACGGGTTCCCCCACCTGTCAGGCGCACTTTGTCCCAGCCCTTGCGAACCCGTTTGATTCAAAGTTGCGCTTTCTTCAGCCGTGCTGGCTTCAAAAGGATTCTGCCTTTCCGTGCATCTTATGTGCTTTGTCTTTAGCACCTCCTGTGCTATTTCCGCTCCTAGTTCCCATGCTTGAGCCGAACCCAGGATGTACTCCACAAAACATTTCAGACAGTTTCGTGGAGGGTCTTGAACTTTAGGGTGGGTTATTCCCGCTCTGGACCATTTCTCGCGAATGTGTCTTATCGCTCCGGTTCTGGCCTCCTCCCATGCCTGGCACTTAAGAAGTGTGTGTTCTGGACCGTCTTCCAGGGCATCTTCGCAGAAAAGACATATTTCTAATGGGGCCTTTCCAATTCGGTGGAGGTATGATTCGAAGTTTCCATGCCCCGTGAGAATCTGTGTCGGGTAGAAGGTTAGATCCCCTCCCGGCCTTGCTATCCATGCCTGTATGTTTGGCAGCAGTTTGGTCAGGCTCTTTCCGGGGGCCCCGGAGGGAATGGCGTCCCACTCAGCTTGCCATTCTTCTAAAGAGACTTTTCTTTCTCGTTCTTTGTCGATTTCTGTAGGTGTGCCAATGTCCCACAGCCGTTGTCTCTCGAACGCCTTAAGGTCCCAAGGAATGTCTCCGGCAAGCAGCAGAGCCGCATTTGTGCTGATCGTTCTGTACCCTTGTATTACCCTAAGGGCTGCGATCCTCTGCGTTTTGCGCAGGAGTAGTTTTGCTTTCTTGGTCTTAAGAGCCGTTCTGGCCTATACGGCAACTCCGAAGAGCGCGATAGACTCTGCAACTGCCATTAGTAGTTTTCTTGTGCGAGCCCGCGGTCCGTGTACGTTTGGAAGTATCCTCGCTATAGCGTTTGCCGTCTTAGATGCTTTTTCCACAGCCTTTTTTAAACGACATAAGTCCGTCATGGACGTGTCCAGCGTCACCCCAAGGTAGCGGGCTTCTTTCACGAACTAGATTGTTTGCCCTGCAACCTGTATGTGCAGCGGTCGGACTCTCTTCTTGCCAGTTAAGAGGATGATCTCACTTTTTTTAGGGGCGAGTGCCAGCCCCGCGGCCTTCATCCATTCCGCTGTTGAGTGCAGGGCTTTGTTCGTGTTTAGCTCAAGTTCGTCCTCCGTTTTAGCCTGTGCCACAACCGCTAAGTCGTCAGCGTAAGCTATCATGTCTATTCCCGGGGGTAGACCGGTTTGCCGCAAGACGTCATCATACGCTAGGTTCCATAGCAGTGGGCCCAGGAAGACCACCTTAGACGCGCTCGTTCGTAAAAATGTTCCGCCATACCTAGTTAAAGTAATATCTGGATATCTTAAGGAAAGGTCCGTTTCAAACGGCAAGGTGGTGTTTCCAATGACAGCCGGCGTGCCACAGGGGTCAATCCTGGGCCCACTGCTATGTCAGGGACTGCCTTACATCGTCAGCCTCTAAGTTGCACACACGGCATAGGGCGGAATCCGCGTTACCATTACGGTGTAGGTATTGCTGAGTACAGCCACCGTGTCGCGTTAGCACTTGTGCGAGTAAGTAGTTAATAGAGCCGTACTACCTGTAGTTGTACCGTTTCTTTTTTTTATATCAGGGAGTATTGCTTTGGTCCACTATCCAGGGTGGCTCGGCTGGATTGCTTTCGATTGCTGGTTCCATTTGCTTAGGGCGTCTGTTCTACTGATTAGTATTCTCCCCTTCGGACTTAAGGTGAGGCACTTCTTAAAACTAGTAGTAGAAGAGAGTCTGCGCCGAGAGTCGATTGCTTCTCTGGTTTACGAGAAGATTGTTCGCTACTCTATTGAAGCTTTGTCAGCTCTTTTATTGTATTGCGCACATGAAGTGTTCCTGTGGCTTTACGCCCAGGCACTTGACTATGGGCGCGGATTTTACCAAGTGCCCTTCCAGGCGTAGGTTTAGATCCTGTGAAATGCGCCTTGGGCCATTTAAAATATTTACCTCCATCTTTTAGAAAGTCAATTCAAGACCTAATGTGTGGAGTTATCGTCGTATATAATTTCTATTCGTCTGTGTAGGCGAGGTAATAAAGGGGACCTTTGCTTACAAGTGATTTGTTATGGCGTCCAAGAAAGGCTATTAAACGTCTGTTTGACATCTTAGAAAATGGACAGACCATCTTTTGACATCTTAGAAAATGGACAGACCATCTTTTGACATTTTAGAAAATGGACAGACCATCTTTTGACATCTTAGAAAATGGACAGACGGGGTTGCTCTCGGCTCATTTCTCTCAGGTTTAAAACTTTGCCGAGAGCCGAATATGTAGGGTTTCGGGCTCAGAACTAGTACTGGTTTTCCAACAACGTCTTTTTCTCTTAAAGTTTAGTTACTAGCTGTTCGTTTATAATGTGCTAATTTGATTTGGACAGGCAGGAGAACATATTTTTTGTGTTTGTAATCCGAGCCCAGTGCTTTTTTAAGCCGTATGCCTTTGGCCATAATTCTAATTTCTTGGCTTAAGATTGGCTCGAAGGTAAGGTTTGAGGTTTTCCCAAAGAGTATTGGCTCCGGCGGAAGTCTTTGCGGGAAGAGCGCAGTTACAGTATAAGTAAATCATCTTCAGCGATGAGACCTATATGTATGGCTTTGATTATGGCTTTAAACACAAGCAAAATTGTCGTATTTGGCGTGACGTAAACCCATATAGGTTTAATGAACAGAAAATGCATCCTAAGCGAGTTAGTGTTTGGTGCAGATTTTAGGGTAAAGGCATCATTGGATTTTTCTTTAAAAGCGCTGCATGGAATGCACAAACAGTCAAGTAAGTGGTATTAGGACAGAATATATATATGTATATATATATATATATATATATATATATGTATATATATATATATATATGTATATATATATACATATATATATATATATTAGGACAGAATATATATATATATATATACATGGTTAAACCATTCCAACGATCATTTAATGCGGAACAGCTACATGACATGTTTACGATATGTGCAAACTGCTCCTAAGATAAATTAGACCAAGAAACACCGAGCATCGGAGTATCGAAAACTGCCGCCACTGTTCTGGCGTCGTCTGACCTTGACACCACACAGCTGCTTGGAACCACAAAACAACACTACAATGCGTCCGTTTTGTTTCCGTCTTGTTCAGTGAGAAGTTCTGCCATATTTTCGCATCTCCTGTAGCGGTGGCTTCAGAGGTCAGTATTTGTTCATGGTCATGTTGTTGTCAGTTTGTCTGTTTACTTCCATCGCCTACTTCAACTGAGTCGCCTGGTCTGAGTGCTGCTCTTGTGTCGTTCGCAGGCGTTATGCAGGCTGACGAAACTCATCGAAACGCAACGCTCATCATTAGTGCCCATTACAAACCGGCATTAAAAGCAATAATACCACTGGCAATAGAAGCAATAACAACGTCAATGAAAGTAACAATAGACACTAAAATAAGCAATCTAATTACGCTCAACACATAGCAGTGGCTTCGGTTTGCTAAGGTTGTCCTCCAGGCAAGCCACTTTTCCTGTGCTTTACTGATCCACTTTTAGAAACAGCGCCATCCCTAGCAATAAAGAAACGTTGCGTGACATATCGTCCGAATATCAAAGAGGATTCAGTGTTAGCCATAACGTGCGCTATGTTCGCGTTAGTCTAGTGGAGCAACAGGTAAAAACACAGCCTCGAGCATAGAACAAATGGGCTTTGTCACTGAACGGCTGTCTAAAGTCATACCCCAGTCTATCGCTGAAGCAGCAGGCCGTATCAATAACCCACTGCAAATGCGCGTATTTGAGTGGCATTTGTACAAGTTGAACTGTGTGTGTTTACAAATCCTTTGTTTTTAATTTAGGGCCAAATAAAGATATCAAAGCTCACATCTCGATTTATACTGAATGAATATAAAACGAAATCAAAGTATAATGTGTAGCATAGACAACACACCTTTATCGAATATAAAATACGGGACGTTTACATTTTCCAGGATACGGTTAAATTAAAATAGCCGTACAAGATCTACAGAAAACGAACCGTTCACTGCTTTGTAAGATAACTGGACATACGTATTACCAGGTTATCTGCATGAATGGTTTTTGCTTTGATATAGGTGACTGTGTTTATAAACATTGTAACACGATAAATGTCAACAGGTATCGTCTGGGGTACTGTTGGAAACTGCCCGGAAGTGGACACCTCCTGCGGCCGTGAAAGTCGCAGTGTACACACGTGACTAAACGTGATTAATTTCTAGCAGTCATATCATGAATAGACATATATGCATATCTATATACGAAAAAAATAATGGTATGATTTTGTTTTGAACGTATGTATACACTGAATTGTACAAATATATGAACAGGTCACAAGGAAGGGTCTGCGTTAGAAAAACGGTTTCCTTCTAGAGTTTACTGAATGCCTTTACACACATATATATATATATATATATATATATATATATATATATATATTAATAACGTGCTACATCTGAACACCTGTCGCGAAGGCCGCAATCAATCTATGACACTAAAATCGCTTGCGTGCGGATAATTACATATGACGCTGCATTCCACAGCTCAGAAGATGATGCCGATAGTTTCACGAAATGATACCGCAGTGATGCAAGCTTGCCTACCGGTCGATGAATTGGAAGTGTTCCAAAATTAATCAGAATCTGCTAATCATGTATAATATACCGTTTTAAAATGCGTATATATATATATAAACACCACCAACAACAACCTCAAAAACAACAACAACAGCAACAACAACACCAACAACCTCAACAACAACAACAACGGCAACAACCTTTGCGCGCAATTAAAAGCTCTTCTGGCGAGCGCAAAGACGACAATACTGAGAAGTAAGGCCCGCTCGACCGTTGCGCCCGTCTAAGGTCAACCAGTCAGTGAGCAAATTCACTCTCAGGTCGTTAAGCCGTGAATGGACTGATCGTACATCGCAGCATTGGCTGCTTGCTGTATTCCTCTTGCCTGCATTGAATGACCACTCACATCTTCTCTATACTGGCAACCACCGAAAACCGCCCAATCGGTCGACAATGTACTTCATTCGAGAGAATAAAGTCCGCCCTATCTTTCTGCCTATACATCTATCTATCTGTTTATACATATATCTATTTGTTTATACAAATATATATATATATATATATATATATATATATTTGTTTATACATATATCTATCTATCTGTCTGTCTGTCAATACATCTAACCACCTGTCTATATCTCTCTTGGTCTAGATTCTAAGTGGATCGAGAAGGCTACTTCGTCAATCGAATACTGTGTGGGCAGTACGCGACTTGACGTGACACTCGGTGCCGCCTGATCGTTGTAACGACATTGCCCCCTCCCGCCGCTTACGTGAGGGGTCAGTCGTTACTATTCGGGGGGGTGAAGGCCCCCGCTGCAGCGGCGGCGATGTCTGCCGCCTGTTACAGTATGTCTTGTAGTAGTAGTAGTAACTTAACGATTAGAACCGGTTAGTAGTTAGATTGCGGCTACTCCGCGACTCGCGACTCACCGACCGACCATTGACTTAACGCTAAACGGCAAACGCTAAGCCGAAAAAAGAAGAAAAAAAAAACTAAAAGTGGTACTTGTAGAACACAACGTTGTTGTTATGACAATAGACATTAGACACGTAACACTCAAACGTGTACACACGAACAAACAAACAAACACACACTCCAAATACAGTTACGCACCGCCGCTGGGCACACAGCCTTCGTGTCTCGTGCGTAGGCAGATAATTGAGTGGACAAACACAATAGCACGTAACAGGCGGGTTGTTGTTGTTGTTATTGCTACTGTTACGCCTTGAAACGCAAACAGGAGTCACGCCAATGAAAACAACGACCCCCAAAAGGGAGGAGCTATCGAAGTCGTAAAAACAATCGAGCGAAACAAAATGCTTTTAATATGTAGAGCAAAAAACGTATAGCAAAAAATAGATATGTTTACTACGAACGATTAAAATAAAAATGGAGCACTTCTAACACAGAACAGCCGCAAAGTGTTTGGCTGGTGAAATGTGGCCATCACTAATTGCTACGGTCTGTAACGGCCACACAGACAGAAAATGCCTGAAACATTTATCAAGTACAAGCAATTATCTCGTGAAACCGATACAAGCAAGGCGCATACCAGCATTACCTTAAAAAGTGTAATTTTACACTCGTGTTTTTTAGACTATGTGTTATGTGCAATTTCATTTGTGTAACCTTCGCGCCCAACAAATGCTTATACATGTAGTATAGTATTTGGAAAAAAAATCTTAGGAGGGACATATTTATATCTGAGCAGTCGGCTCAATAAAATGAATGCTGCTAAGATTTCTCTAAGCGTTGAATATATATATAGTTTTATATATATATTGTCACGACGAATATGCTGACATCGTTTGTTACAATGGCAATCATCACTAAAGCTCAAAAAGAGTCTAAATTATAACAGCAATAGATGATTACAAAATGTACTCTGTTCCCTATCACATGCTTCACGCATTGCGCGAGTACATATGTACGCACGCATATATATAAATTTAAAAAAGAAGGCGAGCACTGCCGAGTGTGCAAACGTATTGTAAATAATTAATGAATCATCACAATATTTTCTATATATATACATATATATATATATATATATATATATATATATATATATATATATATATTTATTTATATATACATATATATATATATATATATATATCAGGCGAGCACTGCCGAGTGTGCAAACGTATTGTAAATGATTAATAAATCATCACAATATTTTCTATACATATATATATATATATTTATCTTTGTGTGAATATGTGCAGTGCTAGTTCTAGTTAGTTCTGCAGAACAACGTACCGGTCGCGGATAAATGGTCGGGCGATGAGCGGACCAACACCGGCTCCGATGGCGAACATCAGATGGTAACCCTGCACGACAGTTGAGATCCACTGCGACTTGTGAACCGCCATCAGTAGCAAATAGCTTCCTGTAATCGGGAAGCGGCGGCGGCGGCAGCAGCAAACAACCCCCAACAATCCGGCACGACAGGTAGCAGTGCCCCCGGCATGGATGTGGGGTTGACACACGGCAAACAGACCAGCAACAACGACAACAACAACACGAACAGCAGCAACAACAACAATGACAACGACAGATTAGCGCATGTATTTAATCATTGACGTCAATCACGGTTAAACTAGCGTTTTTGTTCTAAGTTATCGGTCTATCGACCACTGGGTCACTGAACAAACGGCGGACTGCGATGTGTAATAGGCATATTATTATTATTATTATTATTATTATTATTATTATTTAAGTTTACTTGTTCTACCAAATTTTTCCGAAGGCCGGATAGTATCATATATATATATATATATATATATATATATATATATATAGTACAACGTTCGATTTTATACACGATATATCATAAAGGATAATAACGTAAACACATATAAATTATGTAAACAACTGTGCGCTTATATACTATATATAGTGCGCTCATACATATTCACGTTGTTTGTTTTCTTATTTTCGACTGTACTGCATATCTCACTTAATAATATTTGTATTGTGGTCTGCACTTTCCTGGATATGGATATATTGCATATGGATGCTTGCTATCCATCTGTGATGTATTCTACGTCTTTCTGAGTCCCTGTTTGCGTGGGCATACACTCTTATTTTCAGCCAGCAGCTCTAACCAAACTAACATATTTGTAAATGTGGGTATACGGTGTAACACAAGGTGGTCGCCATATCCCTCGATACACTGTTTATGATTTGAGTTACTGATAGAGTCGCTGAATACCAAAAATAATGTTATAGTTCGAGCTTCGGTTGCAGAACTTCTTGGAATTTCCTTCGCACATGGTATACGCCCGTTGCAGATTCATAACGACTTCGCGTATGTGATTTGGTTTTGTTTTCACCTCTTTAGTCATGATGTTGGCACAGACACTGTGCGTCGAATATCTTCCAGAAAACGTGCCAACTTCTACTACCACCTTACCCAGATGCGATTCCAGATACTCCGGATGCATTTTATACGAAGAAATACATGGATATCACATGATATATTTATCGAAATAGACGTACCTCTGCCGAGCATCGCGCATACAAAACTGGTATAATATGCCAACAAAGTGAACCCAAACCTGTTTCTGTAGTTGTCTATCGACAACGACAATAACAACAACAACATCAACATTAACAACAACAACAACAATAACAAGAACAACATCGTCACCACCACCTAACAGCAGCTGCAACAACAACGTCCATTAACACGGCTTAACTTGCAGCGCTTTGCGCGTCCGTATGACATGATGGTAAGCATCTGCTAATGTGTGTGTGACCCTTCAGTTTTAGAAATGTTAATTAATATTTTTCAATAGATATGTGCGCAGATGTGCATACACAGACATATAGCCATATACTCGCAATGCCATACAGTTTCGATACTGAGGGAGTAGGGAGTAAGCCGGGTTCAGTTACAGAGTATGGTGCATTTCAGAATCTATCAAACAAAAATATTTATATAGGAGCTCGTAAATGTTTTGTAAACTTTATATATATATATATATATATATATATAAATACATAGTTACCATTTTTTTAAATGTGTCTTTTATTTTTAAATGTATATATGGGGTGTCTAAATGATCAGCTGGTATTAATCAAAAGTTTTCCGCTCAACTCTGCCCACTACGACTCTGCTCTATCCGTAAGCAAAACAGGGTGCCCTTGCCCAGCAAACGACTACGTAGAGATTATGATTGTTTTGTGATCTTGCGACTTAACGCCGTTAGACGTTAGTTTTTCCTGTTGGGATTTTTAAAGAGTAATGTACGCAAACGATCTCATCATCAGCGAACTAAAGATGCTAGTACATACATTATTGCAATCGAGCCTGATTTCCGCGAGAAAAAGCTTAAAATGTGGGTCTCCCGTATACAGCTTGTACACCGAATAGCGCAATATCTCACCGATACTGTACCTCGCTAGATATGACAATCTACTAGAAGGTCACCAGAAATACCAAATAATGCAAATAAATATATATACATGTTATAAGGTATTTCAAACACGGTTGTATTTATGATATTGTAAAGATCTAAAAAAATGCTCTAAGATATTTAATATATCATAAAAAACAAGAGTGTTTTAGATATCGTATATATATATATATATATATATATATATATATAGTGTGCCTTATTTACTGTTATTAGCTAATCAGTTATATACTGCTACGAGCAGAGCGGCGTCAACGGGTACCAGAACAGGATAACAGCACGGCAAACAGCAACATATCAAGCACCAACCAGTACAGGCTCTAGCACCATGTGTGGCGCGAAACGGTATGGTTAGCAGCAGTAGGTTAACCGTGTCAGTTGACGCCAGTAACTGCTGTTATCATCATCATTACGATCATCATTATCATCATCAGTGTTGTCTCGTATTCGTGGAGCGGCGGTCATTCTCGACTGACAGTAAGCCCTCTCGATACATGGGTTGATAGAGATATAGACACATATCATCAACAGTCTCATAGTCACACAGGGCAGTCAGACAGACCGGCAGAGAACGATCTACTCACTCGTTTAACTCGTCGTCGCACAACTCGCATGGTTTCTACTGAAACAGCGACTTCAAATTGATACAGCTACCACCACTTCGTTTATTATGGCTGCTGAGTGCTCTACGATCTAAGAAGCGGCACAGCGAAACGACGTGCCGGGAGGAAGATGATTGATTTCACCTCCGCCGCCAGGAGCATCTCGTCGGTACGGAGACCTTTTGTATGAACGTCTGTATGAACGCTCATTCATCATGCCACCACAATCATCACCCTATGCGTTATGATTTCCATCATCATCATCATAGGACTATAATCGACCATTACTTTTACGCCAACTATAATACTAACAACAAGGACAGCAGCAACAGCAACAACTAGTGATACAACAACTGCTACACCAACAACGACAACAACTACAGCTACAACAACAACAACTGCAACAACAACTACTACAAAACTGCAACAACAACAACAACAACAGTTCACTGCGTATGCTAAAGGGCATCTAACGATTGCCAGTCCGCGATTGATCAGGATTGAATTTCTCCAAACTGCACGACTGACGATCATTAACGATAGATACGGTAGGCAGACGTGGCGTTGTAACGGACGCCGTAATTAGTTTCACGCACACACGCCACAAATACCGTACGCATACCGTTCAAACTAGTATAATGCCATCCTCACGGGCTGCTATTCAAATAAACGCATCCACACGGACAAAAAATATGTTTGCATACCTGTTGCCTTTCTGAGACGATGTGTACACGCACATATATATATATACATATGTATACAAGCGTGTTTGTGTATACGCCAAACGTGGTATATACTGCTGAATAAATGGCCGTTTCCTTGAATAAAAGTATAACGATGAACCGAATGGATATTTCTACGCACGCGATGTTGATAAAGCGTCTCAAATTTATACTAACTACTAAGAAGTGGCGTCATAAGAGTAGCTTGTGTGCTTGCTACGAGGACGATATCATTACCAGAAGCTATTGTGAGCAGCTTCGCTTGGCAACACTTCCGATAATTTTGCGGTTTTGGCAAATTACTGAGAATAATGAGATAGTTACGCTCATGACCGGCTCGTTGGCCGACACTGGCCGACGAGCTGTTAAAAGCAGCTTGATCTCTGAAATCGCGTTATTTTTGCCACACAGTAGTCACAAGTTGTTGCTATTCTTAGCAATTAGGCAATTTTGAGTTAAGCGTTGATGACATTAGGCACATGTAATTATTTACCATACTATATTTTTTAAGTTACGCAGCAGCTCCATCAATATATAATTAACGCCTTTAAGTGCACGCATTTATATATATATATATATATATATATATATATATATATGTACAAATACCACCTGTTTAGCGTTCTCTACTATAATGAAAAATGAGCACTGTAGAGCTGCACATGCGCTCTAGTTAGCTCTTGCCAACCGCTTTGGAACAAAATACAGAAATAAATGTTCCAAAAACAACAGAACGTGACTTCACACGATAGATTTTTAGTTTGAGCTTATCTTATTTTTAGCGGTTTTATCCGTGCTAAGTTCAGTAGCAAAACGTTGTGCTAGTTACAACCTTCCCATTAGTGTATATGCGGCTTTTTTGTACCCCTATCTATACCCCTTCTGCCGCGGCATTTTTTTGCCGATTTTTGACAGATAGCTTAGACGTAGCTCTCACTTTTCTGAAAATACGTGTACGTCTGAAAGGTTACGTATAACTTATTAGGTTACGAATCGTCTGCCAACGTGTGTCCTTATTTGCCGTCGCCCAGGTAGGTGTTAGATTCACCATTACTACGTATGGCACACAGCATAATGGTGCGAAATTAACTGCAGTTCCGTATGTCGCACTCCAGTTTATGGCCTCCGCTCAATACAGCCTGTGCAAGATATCCATCTCCATCTACGAATCTCGTTTAGCCGCTACGAGTAACGGCAAACGTACACGTCGCGAGCTTTCTTTGTTGCTTTAACGCTGTCTGTACAAACTACCAGAGCTGGCGCGATCCGCAATAGCTACACAGGGACAATCCAATACAAAAAGAAGGAATTTTTTCGAGTCACTACCACTTAATGATAGGAAGTTGTAGATGATGGTCCAGTAGAGCACTAGCATTACTGAGAGTCGTTCATTCGAAAGCTAGGAAACGCTGGAGAGCTGATACACAGTCATCTGGTGTTAATGTTCACATGCCAATATTATACTACAACGTAAATACGTAGGTTGTTGAGTTGATACCGACAGTTTAGAAAAGTAAGTCGTGCGTCTAATACCGGTACCGGCATTTTTTTGGCTTACTCTAAAATACTTTAGCAAAGAAAAGACGTGGTATTCGATCACACGCATATAGTAAATCGCTATCATGGGTACCTACTTTCTGTAGGTTGCTTGTGTATGCTATGCATGTAGGCTGTAAATCAATGTTGCGTGAATCTTCATTTAATATTTGTAAATAACTAATTATTTTTGCGAGACGAACGTATGCACTCGTCAGTAACTTTATAACTAACTACTAAACATCGTCATCGCCATCACGCGTTTGACAAGCCAACTACTGGAATTGTTTACTCTGCCATTTGGAGGAATTCCATGAACATAACGTTTTAGTGGATCTTTCCAGTTCCTCGACGTAGCAAAGGGTTGGTAGTGCAGTCCCCCCATAGGCCCGGCGAGAAAGAAACATGTGTCGCTGAATCAGCTCGAAAATAAAAGAGGTTCTCTAACTTAAATGTTCCCCTTCTTGTTTGTTTATCGTGCGAGCTCGTGTTTTTCGCTTCATGTCGCTCAACTGCAACCCACAATCGGTTTTGCCATGCGTTGTGTCAAATACGTAGTAGAATGTATATATATATATATATATATATGTATATATATATAACGTTCGCGCTAAAAAGGAGTAGCAACAACATTTTCCAAACGGACAGGCATTAAGCTGTCTGAACATGGTAGCATATTGCAAGGTGCAAAATGGCACTTCTCACGAAAAGCCAAAGGTTATAGCAATATAGTTAAGCAAGATATCACATAATATACGTTTCTCTGCTACATTAACATGCGTGTGCGGAAATATTGCACATGTTTGGATTTCAACAAACGTGTATGCTACACGCGTTCAGAATTTCCGCAATGATAATGTGTTAACTATTCCTACGGCCTACAGAAATTACTCGAACTATAAATATATATGTTTGTTATATCTAGAAACTGCTGTTATGTAGACACTGAAATAACATATTTGCTACGGAAAAATCTAGATAATTTGAATGTACAGTCTAATTCATTAAACGTGTCTATGATATCGTTAACAACGAATTGCGTCTGTGGGACGTCACAACGATAAGAAATTCGACGTGTGAATTTCTTGATCGCACGCCTCAGTAGTCGCCTATCTTTCTCATTCACGGGGTACCACACTTGAGAGGCATACGTCAGAATTTGTGTGACATAAATATCGAATAATTGTATATACAGTGTAGCATTTTTAACAATGAAGGATTTGAGGATCCAGTTGCATCTTGTTGTCGCTTAAAGCGCGACTTGTCGACATTGGTCAGAAAATTTAATGTCAGGTGTCATAATTATACTTAAAATTCTCATAGCAGTTACTAGCGATTTTTCTTCTAAAGTGCATAACTTTACACCTCGTGATTTACAGTTTCAAGGAAATTATTATAAATTATTGACAATCATAAAATAGAGGGATAACTAAACAGACATAAATAACAAAAATAAACATAACATTAAAATACAATGACAAGTAAAGAAGAGGAAAATAACTTGTAATCGTAACAGTTATTTTACAGCAGCACCAGCAAAGAAAACGACGGTACAGTAACAACCAGAGCAAAACTAATTTAGCAAGGATACAAATAACAAACACTAACGAAAACAATGGTGTCGGCACAATGCAATACAACTTTATTAAAGACGAAGTTACAAATGCCTCGTTTAATGATCAAGTGGTGTTGCCCCATCTGCACTGGTGGCGTTCTACCTACCAACGTTGCATCCAGTGAACGGCAACAAACAATCCACGTAGTAATTAACTATGTGCCCTAAGAGGCTCTAGAAAGAGCATGCAGCCAAGCTATCTCGCTCCTAGCTGTCACTGCTCACATCACAGGTGAGTTCTTGATGTCTTTAAGATAAAAACGGAATTAACTAGATAAACCGTGTATGCAACTGCTTTGCGTGGCCAGTGGGGAGCCACCCACTCATGCTGAGACTAAATCTTTCCTAGTTTTAAACCTGCCTCGGATGAGAGAGATCCACGTGTTTCTCGTAAGGTCACTTCTAAACTCTTTTAGACCAGCCTTGTCTAGAACTGGCCTATGCAGCCCTGCACGTGTGACATCGATCCTACTAGTGTGGAGTGAAGGGGTGACAAGGTCGGGCCGGTCTCTTTCTAAATAATAATAATAAATTGATTCGGTGCGTCAATTCTTAAACTTAAATGTGTAGGAACTAAATGTAGGGAACTTCTTACGTAGATACAGTAGGTATTTTACACGAATGGGGTGAAATAAATGAAATTAAATGAAGAATGCCGTGGGAAGGTGTAGGCGATCAAATGTAAGAATGGCCCTGTTCGTTAATAATAATAATAATAATAATAATAATAATAATAATAATAATAATAATAATAATAATAATAATAATAATGGTAATAATAATAATAACGCGCGCAAAGGCGAATATCTGAGACAGCTTCTGTCTCTTGCGGTGTGTAGAGGCAATGCCGCTTCTATAATCGGCGCCATGGGATGAGCAACTAAATACGTGCTTGAATCGACGCGACACGTTCGAACCTCACAACTGTACTCTGATAACACAATTACAAATTGAATAAATAATAATAATCATAATAATAATTCGCGTATGCGCCTATGTTGCCGCACACAGAGCCAACGAGCAAGGTTCTGTTCTCCGCTTGCCATTGGATGCCCTCTAATCCATTCGACTTTCCTTCTTCGTTCTGCGGGCACATTATTGTGCCAAGACGGTTGTCGGCCGGCCGGCCCGGCTGTGCACGCACGCTGGCCGAATGACGCGCTGACCGAATGAATACTACTAGACTAACCCGCAGACGCAGCGGGCTGGCAGGCGCCATATGGGTGGCGCTTGCAGCACGATCCGTGAGTGATCAGTGACCCCGACGGGATGTATCCGTTTCGGCGTAATGGCCGCCGCTGTCGATGCTCCCCAGTGCAGCCACCGCCGCCACCGCTGCCGCTTCAATAGGCGTTCTTGGTTCGGCTCAAGCTGATGATCGGTGCTTACATAAGATGAAGAAGAAGAAACAGCAGCATAATAAACGGTAATAACAATAACGACATAACGGTCACCAGCTGAAGACGAAACGCAGGCACAATTTGTTTTCTGCGCGCCTAACGGACGCCTGTAACAACGGATCACGGGGAGCCGACAGCGTATTCCTCCTACGCCTCGTGGCCGTATCGTTCCGATGCCAACAGGCAAACGATGATAGACTTTTTACTAATTTATGGCCGGCTGCGGAGGGAAAGAGTCTCTTCTGAAATTCTTCTGAAGTTTTCTAAGCCAGCTCATGTCGCTGTCATCAGCAGCAGCATCATCGTCATAATCATCATCGTTATCATCACAACCACTACTAGAACGACTATTACATACATACAGACAAAAAGCACGTAGATAGGTATATATATTCTTTGTTCCCTTCTCGCAGTATAGTACGGCCGCCCGTTCAACTGTGGTGGATAGGAAACTCTGCAACCTTGGTCCCCGAGTCACGAGCGCTCGCGGCCGGAATCATCTGAGCTGAGATATTCGATATCTCGTTTAGCCAAACAAAAATTGCGTTCCACCAACCGATGCCAGTTTTCCTGGTGATCGTCATCCTCGTCCGCGTTTGTTGTTGTTGTTGTTGATGGCTTGGTGTCATTTTTGTTGTTGCAGTTTGTTGTTGCTGTTGTTGCACATTTTGTTGCGTTCTGCCACTGACGCTGGCTGGCCAGTTATTGCCAAGCCACGCGAGATGCGGCAGTGTTAATGATGGCATCGTAAACGCCATCAATTCGCCGGTGACGGCGATCACTTAAGGTCGTCGAGCTACGAACAACGCATGTACGTATGCAGGTGGACCGTTGTGGCTGATCTAGCCAAGTTTCTGGCCCTCCACCATACAAATTCGTCTAAATGCCAACAAAAATGCGATGACCCAAACAGATATCTATCATGCTTTTTTACTCTGCCCCCACCATCGACTCCCATGCGTATATTGCAATACAGTATGCGCTATGATGATACTACGCAACCGTGGAGTGCCTGTTTTTCAGGCACTCCGTGGTTCAGCGTGAGCTAGGCATTGGCCAATCCCAGCTCTTACAGAAACTCAACTGCCGAATTTGGAGAAGGGAGTGAGTAATTTGTATACGGGTAACGCTTCCCTTCAGCATTAGCTGTCAATAAATAACCTACACGCGTCGATGCTGCGGTTCCGCTAAGTAAACGGCTATTATATTTTGCAGACAACGGCTTACTTAGTCAGTTCTTGTTTGACAATGAACGCTTAGACACTGTATTGCATTTTTTTAATATTTAACCATTAATCCTCTCAGAAGTAGTGCCGCTTATGTATTCTACGAACTTTTTAAGGATTCCTTAGGGAGGTTCTGGGATATTTGCTCCCCTTCCACTGTATTGAACGTACCCATGCTCAGTATAAGTTAGGACCACTTAGATATCGTTCCTAGCAAAGCGGAGGTATTGCTTTGCTGGATGTCAATAAAGATCCGCTCAAAAATAAAGCTACATGCCCTTTTTTACTGGTGGAACCTCTTAGTCGTTCAGACACCTTGTAAATTAGTTGTACAGGGAATGGGATGAGCCCCTTAGTGTCTCAACCGACAGAGACAGAAAATGTGCATTCTGTTACTTGTACTTGCGATTTATATTTTTCTTTTGGTGAGATTTTGCTCGCCTAGAAAATGGTGATTCTCAACTGTGTGTAATTTTCAGAGGGACCTTGACCAGCCGGCAGGCAGATTTTATCATGGTGAAATTAAAATATTTACTTGATTACATCCTCATTATACCGCACATTGACGTCACGGGTTTTTGACTGAGTTTACAAATGCATTTAATACATACAGCCACATATATATATATATATGTATATATATATATATATATATATATATATATATATATATATACACAGGTACATTATCTTTTATATCTCCTCTTTATACCAATTTAAAGTCTGCCGTACGATGAAGGACCGATTAGGAGATGCATTCCTCATTTCATACGTTTGCGAGTGCAGACCTGTAGAAAATCCTACAGATAATAAAGTGTGGCAGAAATATTTTTGATAGGTTTGGCACCTTTTATAGAAGCTTGGTCAGCGCGTCCAAGAGCGTTACCTTATTTACACGTCTCCGATCACTTTCTGTCAAGTGAACCTGCATTGCATTCATCTATTTTGCGGAGAATGAGAACGAGCGTTTCATATTCACGCGAGGCATGCCAGTAATAGTACAAAGCCATCATTGCCATTGGACTGATGGAGAATTGAATAGCATTGTTACCGCAGATGTAAGTGTGCACACGCAACATTAATAACACAATGCACAGCAACACCCAAATAAAATAAGCGACGAATAGCACAAATGTCGTTGATTAAAAACATGTCACTAGAACGCGCCCTGGCTGTACGAGTCATGGCGTCATGAGTTTTGAAAACAAATCAAAACTGCTGGATTGACAAAATCGCACAGAACAGCAATTGAAGTGACTGACAGTGACACCGACCCGTGTCAATGATGACACGACAATGACCATAAGAACGACGAAGTTCTACACGTGAGAGAAAAATAATCATGAAGACTGAATTATGACCCCAATTACAATCGCAGTTGTAACAAGAACAACACCAATAACAACACAAACAACAAAAGCAAAAACAACCAAAGAGGCTGCAAAGGGTAACTGCAAACGATACGTTTGAAGGCAATTCTCTCATGGTCGCATTCTATACCATGCTAAAAGTAACAAGGTGACGAAGACAAAAAGATGATAAGGCGATCACAACAACGCTAGAAACAATATCTCAACAACGCTCATAACGGCTTTAAGCTTTGTGTTTGAGTTTCGGTACACCACGGCTGTATGTATGTATCTGAGCGGGTGGCAGTGAACGATGAACTAACATAATGGCATGGCGGCCATAAAAAGCATAATCATACTGCAATGACAGCAGCAGCAGCGAAGTGGGGAACACGCGACCCATCGATTTTGTTTTGCCCATAGAAGTTGTTCCACAATCAGTCGGCTATTTTGAACCGACCTGTGTTGACGTCAGCTGAGTGAGCTAGCTTTTGCGGACGTCATTGTTCACGACAATGACATGATAGTTAATTCGGCAACGGCTACAGACGAAGCAGCAGGATCACCAGCTGAACTAGCATTAGCAACAACAGCAACAACAAAAGCAACAAAAACCACAAAATACGGTCGTGCTGCGTGGGCTGGTGTGGTGGCCCTTGGTGCTTGTGACGATTATCATGCCGAGATCAATTGCCTTCATCATCGTCAGGTACCATTCGCTTCAAATGGTTTGCATCATCACGGCCAGCCACCATCTGACATTGGGCACCTACCTGCAAAGAGTTTTTATGTAAGTTACTACCTACCCCCATAGAACTAGCTATTGCAGGCAGGTGTTCCTCTCTCTATTCCTCTGTTTGACAAGTAAGTGGAAGGGTTATCTGCCCTCTGTCCGGTTCTGGATCTCTGGAGAATGGGACCCAGTTGCCCCGAGTAGCACACTATGGCTATAGGCTGACAACAAAAGCAGCAGCAACAACAACAATAACAGCGGTGCTGGTGAGCCTTCAACAGCGTTCAATTCAAGCGTTCCTATTCAACAGTTGTCGTTGTTCTTGACGGGATTCTATTCCCAGGCGACAATTTTAATCAGACGCTGTGTTTCAGCTTTTTCTGGCTGCACTTTTCTACCAGTGCGTTCAGCTGAGCCGAGCAGGTCAACGTCTCATCGCGTTCGCGTCACCTTTTGATCGCCAACAGAAATTGCCTTTTAGTTACAGAGCCGACTGAGTAAACGATGGACGATGGAAACGCACGAAAGATTTTCGTGCGTTAAATGACACGAGTCAAAGAAAACATCAGGCGCCTAGACGACTTAACGAGAAAAGCACACATACATATCTGAAAACGCACCAGAGAAAAAACAGCGAATCGTCGACAAATTTCATTGTTTTGTGGCGACTAGTTGCTGTTGCCTGCCTGAAGGTCTTGTGGCTGTAGTAAGCGCTGTTCCGAGAACCTTGAGAATCGATTGCAGACGCTTGAAACATAGTAACACTCTAACAAAGGCTGAGGTCAAACGAATTTGTGCCCGTCTCCGTGTTTGTTCCGAACAAAAGATTATGCATTCACCTTTCGATTAGGCTTCATTTGCAGCCGCTGAATGCTCTTTTACGTCATGTGGATGCGTGTGTGCCGCAGTAATTCGCTCGTTCCTAATCTTGGTCATTTTGCGAAAACTTTACGGTTTGTTATTTTTATTTACCAAATACCATTTACTAAATTACTCTCTTCAAATAGTTTTTTTTTCTAACATCAAGTCATCGAAGTTTGGCCATAGACCTTTCTCTTTGTCACTCCCATCTTTCCCACTAATCAGTATCTGGGAATCATGAACTGTGTGCTCATCAACCGAGTCATAATTGTGCTTACACAATTGATTATGTATTATTAGGCATGCGTAGATTTAAGCTTATTTATGCACGTGCTTTATATAGGTCAGTCCCTACAATATATTAGGCTCTCCTTTTAGTTCAGAAGCAGGCCCAGTAGAATTGTCCACGATCGTTTTGCCAGCTTTTTATTTGATTCTGTTTTTGGTCCAGAATATAAGTATTATTACTTTATATATAAATTAATAATATAATACCGCGCGTGCCCGGTCGTGCCTTTCTTCGGATCGACCCGGACTATGACGTAGCCGTCAAAGACACCGTGCGGCCTTGTCTTCCGCCACATATTATATCATGCATCAGCTCTTTTAGAGTCTTTGCACTCCCGTAAGACATACACTAGTGCCATCTACATAGGACTAGTGATACAGATGATAACTTGACTCGTATCACAGAAGTATCCCGGTACACCTGATGCATGTTACATTGGCCGTAATATCCCAAACTATGTTTTGTTTTCATAGTCGTCCTAAACCCGATTTCCGTTAAACTTGTATTTATCTTTACTATATATATATATATATATATATATATATATATATTGTTTTTAATAAATTATCCCCTTGGACGTTAGCGTTAACCTAGCAAAATATCTGTTTGAATATCACCCTTTCGGAGAGTTTTAGCGCTCCCAGCTTTACACGAACGAGCGCAACCTTACTTTGACGTGATCTAGTTAAAGTCCAGACAGCATGAACCAACTAAATCTTTCCGTCTCGATTTTCACACAGAAAGACGGTAGCGGCTTTGCTTTAAACTTCCCTAGCCTGAAAATGATGCCAACTCCGTTTGCCCTCAACAAACCTCATGGCGACAATATTGGCGTACGTATATGAAGGTTAAGCACATGTTTTTCATTAGATAAGCTTTCTTGTTGTGCGTGTGTTTGGTGCCATGTGTCGTTCACGAACCCGCTTCGCTGAATCGCAGAGTGAGTCCCTGAAACGCGAACAGGACGTGCGCGATTCGAATATCTCCACAGACGGGCACGAGTGCATAGGATAAGCCGTGCAGCAGGGTTGCGCCGACGAGTAGGTAATGCACCTTGACAAACGAATATAACGGACCACCTGAAAGTACAATGCCGGCACACAATCACCAGCAGCAGAGACGGCGTTAGAGATTGCCGACATCAACAGTGAGTAAGGCTCAGATCAGTTCAAATTAACTCGAAGCAAATTGTTTTTACGTCACCAAAAGTCCAGCCGGTATGGACTTAGGCATACAGATACGCGTACATATAGCATTGCAGATATACACACGTCTACAAGTATAATTGTGCAACTCCTGTGGGCTTATGACGCAAACACGTAACAGCACCTGACGTGTATAGCCGTTTTAAAATTATGAAACGCACACACACATTTATTCTCCTTAAAAGATTAGCTGCACATGCAATGTATAGTACAGTTGTCTTGACCATTGGTTAAGTCATTGGCTTCGTAATGAACTCGGATTTTAAAACTCAATAAGGGTTAGCGTTAACGTCGACCAATTTCCCAATATAAATGTGTATACACATCACCGCCACGACATCGCCTCATGGTGTTCTAAAAATAGTGTGTATAACTAAACGGCTGGGGTAGGCAGCTTCATCAGCCCACTAGATAGCCGTGTAAGATTTCAATTTTATCTCGCTTTAACGGACTTGTGGATTTTTGAAATGTTTTCTTCATCCGGATATAGTTGTTCAGATTCAGAAACGCCACACTGTAAGCTCCTTCCCACCTAAACAAAATGTGTGGAAGAAGTACAAAGTTCATTTTTGCCATGCTTGCGCCTGTGCTACACTCGTGACGCAACGCCTGATGTTTCGTCTTTCGGTAATCTATTGTTTTTTGCTTGAAGGAACTACTCTAATCAATACGGCTGGTATGAAAACGACTGTAGACCTCCGTATGAAGGGACGATCTCTCTCTCTACGTGCATGTATCTGTGTGACTGTGGTGATATTGCTAAACATACAGACATAACGGTTTTGCCAATAAGAAAGCGCATTCAGTACTATCAGGACGCAGTGGTGTATATATACATATATATATATATATATATATATATATATAACGAAAATAAAACATGGTTTTGCCAATCAATCTAAGCGTGTGTTTAACTTTGGCTCGGTATTGGAGAATTAGGGCAGTGTCGTTCTGTGGTTGCTGCTTCTGCTTGACGCGCAATTACGGGGCCCCAGAAACAAAACAAAAAAAATAAATACGCCCTTGCAAGCAACGGCTTTTCCGACACCCTTGATGTCACTTTTCACTGGAGACAACAGGTCACACTAAGATGCGACGACAGCATCCACACTAAAGGATTGGTGGGACAGGTTATTTTCGCTCAGATCGACAAAGTTCACCCCTCAAACGCGGCGAACGAGCCACCTAATAAACTATCCTGACTGCAGGTTGAACTAGACATAAGAATGGTATACGCCTATATGCGGTCACACCTTTTTCTATTTGACTAACGAAAGCCATTGGCACGTTAGCCAGTTCTGTTTGTTTCGATCTATCACAAAGCGTTGTCGCATATGGACGTGTAGACAGCCACAACTCTCGCGCAAAGCTCGTATCAAAGTGTCAGCTAATGAATCTGCTGTGAGTAGATACCCACGCAAAAACAAATCGTTCTACAAATCTCGATGAAACGTTGAAAAGTGATACGGGCTTGCTCCGGAAGTTTATTACTAAGGCTTGCGGTAGGATAAATCATTTAGTGGATCTATCTTTTACTGACTGTAGCTTTCAATCAGTTCATAACCAATTCGATGGACATCGCCCACGAACCAATGCGGCAATTGCTACCATCATTTTTTTCATTTCAATTTGAGGTTTATTCACGGAACCGCAATTTCACAATGCTTAAGTTCTCGTATATAAAAATATTTAAAATGTGCATTACAAAAATGTGTGTAAAAAGTGTGCATGCAAAATGTGTAACACCACTATTATCTATTTCATACTATAATATGTCTCACTATATACGAAACTAGCAATTGAAGTTGCTAAACACTTCTCCCGTTCACACAATTTCAACCTATTGACGGGAAACTAGTTTTGACTGGAGTTCCTAGACTAGTTTTGACCACTTTGAAACTAGTTTTGACTAGAGTCCGTTCCATTGAGCTCTAGCGTTTGAACCTGCGTGACCCTTTTGGCAAGGCGAAACAACGTGAGTCCTGTTTTGGTTGCATTTATCACCAGACCGAATTTGTCAAACACAAGAACAGCATGCTCTACTACTTGCATAGCCTTCTGTACATCAGCCTGTATTGCAGATGATTGAATACGAAAAAGTAAGGTCGTATCATCAGCATAGACGATGGGCGTACAGGACCCTTCTGACGCGATCTCTTCAATAATGAAATTAATCAAAATGATAAACATAAACGGTCCTAAGATTGACCCTTGCGGCATCCCGATGTTTACTTCTTCTAAGGTCGATTCAAAACAACCTACCTTTACCGCTTGCTGCCTCTCCGCTAGGTATGACCTAAACCAAGACACAACAGTGCTATCACAACCAAGTTTTTCGAGCATATGTAAGAACAACGAATGATTTACACAGTTGAAGGCGGCAGAAAAATCCAAAAAGACGCCAAGGCAAAGTTGGTTGTCTTGAAAAGAATTGGCGACCTCCTGATATAGATGAGCGAGGGCAAGCTTCGTTGAGCGTGCCTTACGAAATCCAAACTGATTCCTCGAAAAGAACCCAATCGAACTAAGGAACCCTTCGCATCTAGACTTAACTACCTTTTCAAATATCTTTGAGAGGTAATCCACTAAATAAATTGGTCGGGAATTATTCGGATTTTTACGATCGCCCTTATTTTTAAATAAGGGAATAATTGTGGACACCTTTAGTCTAGCGGGGAAAACGCCAGTAGTCAGGGAACGGTTTATAATATGCGCCAATGGATGAGAAAGAGTGACGGAGGACAGCTTTAGCAATCGGTCTGGGATTTCTGCAGCCCCAACTCTCCAGGAAGCCTTCGTGGATTCTAACTCGTTCGTACTTCCGGCGTACTTACTGGCAAAAAAAGGAATGACAAATCTCTCTTAAACCAGGTGGCCTCCAGAGCTGGTTGAACGTTTTCCTTAACTTGGAGAGCTTTTACTGTATTGGATCCCACCGTAGCAAAATGGTGATTTAGCTCCGTCACTATATCCGTTGGGTCAGTCACAAGCCCAGAACTGGCTTCCAGAGTAGTGGGAAGTTCCACTGACTTTCTGGCTCTGCCACACGAACCATTAATAAAGTTCCAAAGTTTGGAAGTGTCACCCTGGAGTTTTCTAAAGCACGTCTTATAAAATTTGTCTTGGCGTTACGAAGTTCACGCTTGTAGCGCAGGAAGCTACGATAATACGAAGACTTTGATTCTTCCGACTGCGCTTTTAGATGCCAACGATAAAGCTTGTTAACGCTTTGCCGCAAGCGCCTTAACTTTGCAGAAAAATTGAACTTTGGATGCTGTTTCAAATTACTCTGGCAGAAATTGTTAAAGCATCTATTATATTCATTGACTAACAAATTACTGAAAGCTTCAAAAGACTCGGTCAAGAAACAAAGTGACACTCTTCCGATCGTGTATCCTTAATAAGGTTGTCGGAGCAGGTACGGCTTCTGTAGCCGGAGAATACTTTCCAGATAAGAACACTACCACAGGGTAGTGATCTGAAAATAGCCTGGTGCACCAAACGACCGGGCAGATTTCCAGGAAATTCTCACAATTTCTTACAGCAACATGGTCAATACATGTACCGGAAGCGGGGCGAGTCACTTGCTTGACGACATGAAAAAAGCTTCTTTTCGAGAAAAATGATATATAGCTTTCCCTGTCTGTATTAGCCAGCAAATTAATATTTGAGTCACCCATTACTATACATGGGAGAGCTGAACCCATTGGAAGTACCTCTTCCAACAAATCTAGTAGGACCTCCTTATGCGTGACCCTACTGGAATACATACCGATAATAACTCCTTCAAAACCGCACTTCTTTAGTTTCTTTAGATCAGTTTAGATACTTCTCTGTGTGAGAAGATGTTTCACGTTTATTTGAGAGGAAGTTCTCTAACACGCCAAGCCCTTGCAGCGGTGCTCCTCAAGGATCATGAATTCTGGCTAATGGCAAAAAGATTGGCGCAATTTGTCTCCTAGGCGAAAATTATCGCCGCACAAACTCGAGCATCCTCAATGAAAAGATAAAGTGGCCAGGTAGAGCAATCTCGAGAAGACGTAATACGGTGAACAAAAGGCAAAGAGAACGACTGGATTTTAGTGGGTTTGTGTGTCCCACACTAACCACACTACTTAGCTGACGATACTGCGATGCTCCTTTAGCTCACGCCTCTCTATACTGACTCTCAATGACTACGCTGGCTTTCGCATAAAATCGAAAAAAAACTTGAATATTTATAATACATTTAGGCTTGTTGTCAATGCCAGTAAGACAAACTCAATTTTATTTCGATCACTTCAGATGAAGCTTCACCTCAATAGCAAACTATTCCTTGCAGATAGAGTGTGGATATTGTGGAGGCCACGAGGTGCCTCGGTCGTACGCTCTGTGAGTGCGTAAAGCTATATATTGTGCTCACATTCTACACCATTATCTCGTATCTGCATCATATGAGACGAATAGGTGTACTCATTGACTGATTGTTACTATATTCGATGTGACTCTTTTCAATGCTTTGCTACGAAGTGAGATGAATATGAGCTACCTCTTCGCAGAACCAGGTTAATTCACAATAAAGCTCTGAGAGCCATGTTCGCCAGACGATGTAGGGATACAGCAAAATGTATCTAAATTACTTATAAATACATACTCAGGCTTTTTTCCGGGTGACTCTATTTATACGCCTGGGATTGCAATCCTAGGTTTTAATATTACTAGTGGAAGGAGTCCCATTAGTACTATTATTCCTTTGGTTCCGTCGTGCCTAACGCTCAAATTGCCTCTAGTCTATAGGACATCTAGCAACCATGCAGTGACGTCTGGCTCACAGACCATCTGGAGATGCATTTCTCAAGATATTTGTCAAATCACTTTCCAAAACTCCCTATTCGCAAAGTGAAGAAATGCCTGTCTGTCTTTTACTGGTCACGACCGCTTGTTCCTGCGTTTGTATAAAACAGCTGCGATGATAAAATTATTGTGATACGTCGTATAGTCCAATTTGTGATTTGTGGTAAACCTTTTTTTAGGAGATTTCGGGAGTTCGTATTGCACATGCGTAAATGACAGCCAGCAGTGACTAGTGTGCAACTCACACCCCCACTAAACTCGGATTCCTCCCCACTTCCTCAGATTCGGGATGGCGCAGAATTTCTTTCACAAATTTGTTGTAAATTTGTACAGTAAATTCTGCTTTTAATGATAGGTGGCTTACAATTCACAATCTTATTGTTTGCGTTGTTCACTTATGTTATAAATCTATCTTTACTTATTAGTTCTAATGATAACTTGAGCGTTGTAAAATGCAGGTTGTGCCGAAAACATCGTCTCAATTCGTTGAATATATATGTATATATATATATATATATATATATATATTTTTTTTTTTTTTTTTAATAGAGGTAACTGGTAAAATGCGTTATGCACACCGGGCGACGTTGTTAAAGCCTCGGTAGTGTGGGGCTCGCATCCACTAAAATCCAGTCGTCCTCTTTGCCCCTTGACGGGGTGGCCGCAGTACTGTCTTCTCGAGATTACTTCGCCTGGCCACTCTTCTTGCCATTTAGGCTGCTCGGCTTTGTGCGGCGGTTATTTTCGCCTCAGAGATACCTTGTGCGAATCTTCTTACTAGAATCCAGGATTTGTGATCTTTGAGGAGCGCCTCTACAAGGGCCTGGCATGTCAGGGGGTTCTGCAGTCCTAGGTTCCGGGACAATAGCTCTCGCTCAGTGTCGAAGAAGGAGCACCGCTTATAGCAGTGCCTAACATCATCCGGCTCCCCCGAGTTGCACATGCGGCATACAGGGGAGTCAGTTTTACCGATGCGGTGTAGGTACTGCTGAAAACAGGCACCATGACCTGTTAACAGTTGCGCGAGTGGATAGGTAAGCGAGCCGTATTTGAGGCTGTACCATTTTTTAGGATCATGAAGTAATGATCTTGTCCAATATCCAGGATGGCCCGGCTGGATTGCTTTCCATTAGTGTGTCAGTTCTGCTGACTAGTGTGCCCTCCGTCAGAACGTTGGTTACAGGGTTTCTTGATGCCAATTCTTTTACTCTCAAGTCCCAGGGAATTTGTCTGGAAAGTACCTGTACGGCTGCTGTGGAGGCCGTGCGACTTGCTCGTGTTAGGTTAAGCGCCATAGGTCTTTGGGTCTTGTTGAGGAGGCGACGTGTTGTAGCTCTTGTAGTAGTGCGTTCCCATAAGGGTGCGGCGTATAACATGATGCTGTCTATTACTGATGCTAAGAGTCGGCGCCGAGAGTCGCTTGCTCCTCTGGTCTGTGGGAGGATTTTCCGTAACTCTGCTGAGGCTTTGGCTGCTTTTTTAGCTGCATAGCGCACATGAGGTGTTCCTGTGAGAGCTCTATCCAGGATCACGCCCAGGTACTTGACCACGGGCGTGGG
The DNA here is from genome assembly GCA_003439945.1 of Dermanyssus gallinae. Lineage (NCBI taxonomy): Eukaryota > Metazoa > Arthropoda > Arachnida > Mesostigmata > Dermanyssidae > Dermanyssus > Dermanyssus gallinae. Next base: position 367,647 of record QVRM01006559.1, on the reverse strand, counting down.
TATTATTGGATGGCCTCCCAGGTGTAAATTTAGGTTGCGTGGAGGACGCTATATATATATATATATATATATATATATATAATATTGTATTGCGTCCAAAATGAATCAAATAGTTGTGTTTGATTACGCGTACACGAGGTGTATACATCCTTTTGTATATTAATTCGTAATTTTTGTTTGGTCTTGTGGTCGCTATGATCGTCGATGACGTAAAGCACATGGCTGATGGCAAATTTGTTGGCGTCAGTTTCACGCCATTCAACCGGCATCAGAGCCGAGTTTCAAAGAGCTTTCTCTATTCACTCTGAGACAAGGAAACCTGACGGGGGCACGCTACATTAGAACCAGCATACACGAAATATCAAGATCGGCATGGCGCTTGACAAGTCAATAGATGTCCTTCATTTAAGTGTCGGGGCGCAAGCATAGCAACGAACAGTAATATCGCTATAACTGGGCAACACAAATGAAAGACGCATCATTTTCGAACGCTATGAGCGCACAAAAGAGCAACATGACGTGACACACAAGCGGGATATGTTTTACACGGACGACTTTGTCGTTTGTAATTGGCTATCATATTGATGTCATAAACTTAATCTAGCTATTCCTGGCACAGTTTGACTTACTTTGAAAACTACACAATCTATCAGGCAGCGAATCTATTTTGCAATCTAGAAAAAGCTTGGATTGGACTTATTTGTCAACTTTTTATTATTCGGTTTTTCTTCTGTATATTTCTCTGACTATATTGTTTTTAAACGATATGTGGCATATAGGGTGGAGCAAACTGAATTTAGGCCTGGTTAATCGAAGAACCTTATATATATATATATATATATATATATATATATATATAAAAAAAATATATATATATATATATATATAAAATATATATATATATATATATATATATATATATATATATATATATATATATATATGTGAATACTGTTGCTATCGTATGTAAACAAAGCTTGAATATATTACCAATGATATCGACTAGGAATGGCTGAATTGTGTTACAATATTTATCGTCGTTCAGATTTCGGATTTCGCCTGGAGCATTTTTTAGAAGCAGCCTAGCAACTGCTGCTACACGCGGGAGGGATGGGGAGGGGGGGTAAGAAAATGAGAAGATAAAAACAAGCAAAAAATAGGGGTAATTGAGCGAAGGTGCACACACGCTACACACACATATATACATATAAATACTGGACTATCTAGGACAACAAATTGCAAACAAAATATCCGCCGCAAAATCAAACGTTGGCTATTTTCGCAACAAATTTAGTAATAAGTAATAGGCTGAATGAAATCGTTCCGGCTCTCTTTTGGCTAATCTATCTCTCTTCTAATCTTGCATAGCCTTTTGCTGGCTGTTTTTTTCTGCTGTCGCTCTCGTGTAACAGCAGTACACAGTTCAAGCGCTTAACGTAAGTTGCTGCCGCTTACAATATGAGAAAAACTATATATTCATATATCGTTCAACTTGGAAAACGACGTCGAACGCACATAACTAATTGTTTGTTACGAACAAACTTGTGCAGCTTTGTATGTCTATAACACCGATTTCGCATATCGTCCCGCTAGTAGACATTAGTTGTCGCTAACCAAACACTCGGGTGCTGTTACATCAACATGGCCGATTTGTGCTGCGTGAATTTCGGGTGCAATATTTGTGGCTTCGTAGCCCAGTCGGTTGTAGCAGCCACATTGCATTCAGCGGCAGCAGATGATATCGACAGTATTGTTTTTCTTAGCAATATATAGAACTAGTGATCATAGTAATTATAAGATTATACGCTAACGATGCGCACGATGCTATGTGGTGAGGTATTCTCGTGCTTTGGAAGTCAACAAGTGAACACGTTTTGTCATAAAACGTAGTTAGATACGTAGTTGTGGTCGTGTGAAATCTGCTAAATACTTATTACGTTGTACGTTTTGCAGCAAATGGGGTGCATCTGATCAGAAAATTGGATTTGTCACAGTTTACGTTTCTATGGGAGCCAATATTTGGCTTTTTATAATACTTTGCTTTTTCAAATAATATGGGTTAAATAAAACACGTGCATCAAACCAACTAAGATGAATCCTTTCTAGCAAACCAACAAGTAGTCCGTCATCAGTGTTTACAGCTAGCTTCGTATAGCAACACGTAACAGTGTAAATAAAAACTCCGAAATAATGTTTAACTTCATTGTGTACTACTGATAGCTGGTTCTGCACACGTTGAAATGATCGTCCTGATTATAAGTTTAATGTACTGATGACGACTAAAGGTTGTTGTATGTAGTTCCAATAGTTCCCGCTAATAGTTCTCCTTAGGGGGACAAATGAACCTACAGTAGCTAAGCTGGGTTCTTTAAGAAGACGACGCAGGTAGAGTAATTTAGATTGTTTGAGAATGAATACACTGCGCTACAAGATCGCACTGTGGACTGGGTGGAAGAATTCTTGCCAAAGAAAACCGATTTTATGTATCAAGGCAAAGGCGGGAAGGGAAGTCGCGCCAAAAGCAACAGCGACGATGACCGTTTCGGAGTCGTCCGTGAGACGGCAATATATGACATTGACAGGCAAAGAGAAGCTCGTCAGCGCTGTCTCTGCAGCGCGTCGAGAATCTTCAACCGTGACGTGACGTGTCCAACAAACGGCCTACACAAATAACCAACGCTAACAATACCTCCGCTCAGACACAGTTTTCTTCTTTGTTCGCCTTCTTCGTATTCTTGGCTTGCCTTTTCATCTCCCTTAACGGTGTTTCCATCTGACTAATTTTCTGCACTTAGTTGATTGACAGAGAAAGCTGCACTGCAGCGGCGTTTTTAGCCGAATTTAGTTGCGATCTTTTTCTTTCGTCTAAACACGAGCTAGATTTAAGTCTCTACTTTGCATTCTCTGTTTTCCTGTAATAGTGTCTTCTTGTCTCTAAACGACATGGGGATGGCCTTGGGCTATTTTTGCGTCTTTTCTAAGCAAGCGTAACTAGCATCTGTGCACTCTCTCGCCCCAGCCGCCGTAGTAGTTGCACATTATTTTTACCCGGGCAGTAATTGACTCAGTTACATGATACGCGGCGCGGCAAGTCAATAAAATTAACGCTCAGAGGTTCTGTGCAATGAACACCTGTTGAATTGAATACAACGTACCCGGGACTCGGGAACTGTCATGTAAAAGTCTGTTTTTTCCATACAACTTTGCTGTTTGAGAAGGCGAAGATGTCGGGCCGATCATATGGTTGGTTGCCGTTGAACTCTGAAGACAATCCTATTATTCCTATTATTCCAAATCCTATTATAATTCCTATTATTTTTGTTCACTCTACATTTAACTATATTCATACTGTTGATTGAATTATTCTGAACATAGACGAATGAGAAATTTTGCTTTCGGAGCTTCAACATGTGGCAATCGCAAATTCGCAGGCGTTAGCTCTCCACGCGTCTAAAGAGGCTTAAGCAATAGTTCATCTCACCGGCGTTTGCCAGAAAGCCCGCTTTTTGGTGTTCTTTCTCGCGCCGGCCGCCACAATAGAACATGAACTAATGAAGTGGTATATGATCCGTTCTATGCATTTCCCTTATTGCACACGTGAAGTATATGGTGGTGCATTGATGCCTCGGCGAAAAGTTTCTGCTGCCGCTGTTCGAAAGCAGATCGGCCTAAGGCCGGTTAAAAAAAAAAAAAAATATATATATATATATATACTTTCTAACGTGCACATCTTGTTGCAGCCAATACCGCATACTGTTGCAGCGTGGTAAATTGTAACTGCTAGTCAACCTGTGAGTAATAGCTTAGTAATAGCGGGAAGTTTCGTAATCATGCGCCGGGGCGGAGGGAAGTAGAAAGGACATCAGGTTCTTCAGGAACGCCACACGGACGGAACAACAGAGACACTGGAGCACGTAGGGGCTCACTCGTTACGTATTCCGGTTTGCCGCGTCGACCCACGACGTGGCAACATAGGCAGTAATCGCAGACGCAGTGACAGCAGCTGCAGGTCTAGCAACAACCACAATGATAAGAACGCTACCCACAAGAACAACACGTACATCGACGACGACGACGGCAACAAAAGCAACAACAACAACAACTAATCCTCGTCCCAGAAGCAGCATAGAGACGAGTAGATTAAAAACCGCAGTAAAACAATAGTGACAGATAATCATTTCAAACATCATTACATAAACAGCGTTGTTATAAGCAACACCCGCAGCAGCAGCACCACCAACAACAAAAGTCACAAATGCCAGCAAACAGCGACAACAACAACAACGACAATAGCAACAACAGGTAACCATAGCAGCAGCAACAACAACAACAGCAAGTAGCCGCAGCAGCAGCAACAACAACAAGTAACCGCAACAACAACAACAACAACAACAACGTCGACATCAACAGCACCGCCAACCACAACAACAGATCGAAAAACCATAACACCCGCCACGTATACAGTACAAATATATGATTAACCTTGACACGTCTTGTTCGGATGAGACGACGACGACGATGAGAGTACGATGCTGTTCTCATTGTCAGTCCGGTCCGTCATTCGATCGGCTCGGAACTGGTTATTGTATTTAATGATACACCCCCCCTCCCCCTCCACACCCCCCACCCCTCGTTGCCTCCGTCGACGACCCCCCAGGTGTAGACTGATCCGACGTGCCCAGTCCGACCGCCGCCAAGAAGATTCGCTTTTTTCTTCCCTTCGCTTAGCTTTTTCAAGATCTGCTCTGCCTACGTTCTTCTTTTTCGATGCTATTCCCTCTACTGAACTGTTCCTTTTATTTATAAATATTTGTTTGACACTCAATTATGACTTAAATAAGTCTTACACTTAGTCTTCATTTACCTATCTGTACTCGCTAGCCTAACCTGGCTTTGCCAGTTGGAATGTAGTTGAACCGCCGAGCTTTGGCACGATACAAAGAGAGAAAGAGAGATAGAAGAAGAGATATCGAGAGAGAGAGAGAACATGCGAATAAATGAATGAGAGAGAGGGAGAGAGAGAGACATAGAGAGAAAGTGGACATACCACCACACACAGATCTATCGCGCATTTAGCAGCTAATCATGTTCGTCTAACCAAAGCCTGATAAATGAAGATGGCCACCGGTACAGCGTCGACACGATGCGCCGGCATGATATTGGCCAATATGGCCCTCGGCACAGTGGGGCTCGCTCGCTCACGCGGCAGCAGCCAACGTTGTCACAATTCGCTTGTCTATATACGCGTTTACTACACGTTTGTGAATACATTATTCGCACGTTTCGTAGGTGCTCGACGAACGAGCTGTACGGCTCTACGGCGGGGACCACCGGGGGTGGCGGGGACCCCCGGGGGTGACAGCGACATCGATAAACGTCGTCATCTGGTCGCAGCACGAACATGCATACAGAAACGTTAATTTTTAAAGTTGCTGCTGCTGCTGCCGCTGCAACAGCAGCAGCAGCGGCAGCAGCAGGTGATTTTGCTGCGCGATCCCGCTCGATAATCCGACCTTTCACCTCATCATCAGTATTGTTATTATTGTTATTATTACTATCCTATCATTACATTACCGTTTTTCGAATCACTATTACCAATACCGCCGTCTGCTGCCACGCACCCCCACCACCACCACCACCACCACCACCACCCTACTCTCACAACGTCCTACCCACGACGTCACAACGGTGGTTTATTTCAGAAATATCCCAGCCATAGCCATAATGGTGGCGCTCACCGTCAGCCGCGTCATTAGATATGTGGTTTTCTCTTCTACGCGTGTCTAGCAACTAATGAGCGACAACAAAAACAACAACAACAACAACAGGAACAACAGCAAAAATAACAACAAAATCAACTGCAACCGCGGCAGGTTGATTTTCAGTGGCCTATTGTTGTATATATATATATATATATATATACATATAGAAATATATATATATATATATATATAACTGTAGCGATATATCCGTGTTGGCGCGTGTTATACTGCTTCGGCGTTCGTCAACGTTGTCGTTACCCCCGCGTCCAGCGTCGTGGTGATCGGCCGCAATCACACCGCGACGCAACGTCGAGGTCGCCAAACAAATAAACAAATGTGTGTGGACGTACAACCATGTGTGTGTCTATGCGTCTGCCGCCTTCAATTCTGCTCTAAATGAGCGAGCGAGCGAACACTGATACGCTATTAGCTCGGCTACTACAAACCTCACGTCGCCTACATCCCCCTAGCACCCCAACCCCGCCCCTCCACCCCCTTTCCAGATCGTCGCAATTTGTTCAATCCAACGCAGCGTTATCGTGCAGAACGTCGTGCAGTGGAGCAGCGGTTCGTTCTGCCAGACGGTGGTGAATGCGATCGCGTTCACGAAAACCACATTGATCCAGCTGGCCCCCTCAGTTAAGAGCTGCTGAAGATGACGGTGATGGTGATGATGATGCTGATTGACGATGATAATGACGATAATGATGCTACCACAACATTGCGGGCAACTATAGATGATTGATGAATCATGCGAATGCAGTTCACCAATCAAGCCGATCGCTGCATGTACTACATAAGGGTGAATTGCGTTACGATTGCACGCACGACATGCATGGTCGAGTGCTTGCTTCGGCTTAAATCAATAGCGTTCATGAGGAAGTATAGCTTTCATACTGGCGTTGTTGTTGTTGTTGCCGTTGTTGTCGTCGCTGCCATATGGACATACATACACACAGTTCTGCCAGGTGAACATGTACATATATATATATATATAGAGAGAGAGAGAGAGAACTTTAATAGCATGAGCAGTTAGTAAACAAAGGAGGTTGCTTGTTTGAAGCTGCGGCGTTCATTAGTTGTTTGTAGTTTCTGGCCATGTGCAAGCAGACTAATATTACATTCGATAAAAGCACACAAGTAATGATAAACAATGAGATGAAATCTATGAAAATAGCAAAGCAAAGCTCTCACACTGGGTAAGTGATTTGTGAATTGTTAAAAACCAAAATAAATGGCCCTAGTCATTACGGAAGAAACGCGTATGGAATTAACTGATAACAGTAAAAACTCTTCTTCAATAATAATAATAATAATGAAAAAACGTAATTCTCTGACCTAACACAATACTGAATCTCTTCCGAAAAACAGGTTCTACATTTAACCCTCTGACTCAAAAATGTTCTGAACTAGACGCTAATAGGAATAGGGAATTCTGTGTCATGACTCCTGTTGCACGGGTGTTGCTCATGAAGCTATGCATGGTGTATCGTACGCTTAATGTACTGCAATTTAAAAATTACATAAAAGTCAAATTACAACGAGTTTCAAACGGGCAGCTACCAATAACCGGTTAGCAAATTATACAGTCTTTCCAACCCTTGTAAACGTGTGTAAATCAGCTGCGTAACGAGTGTCTTGTGTGCGTTCAGTTGTGCTTTAACGACCCTACAATACTATAGTAATGTTTATGAATTATTTCTTAGTTATGATCGGTTAAATGCTTGGCGCTATATATCAGCCCGCCTCTTGAGCGACTACGAAGTTGGACCCAGCCGCCGTACGAGTATGCCACCAGCGGGGTTGGGCGATCTCTCCAAAGATGTGGGCAAGACACGACAAAGTACATGTACATATTTTGGCTGGAATATTCATAAAGCCCCCCCCCCGCACTACTGTGTGTGAGTATGTATAGTTGTGTACATGCTTCTCAGTGGGTGCATGCGTATTTGCTTTAATCCACTCATTTGACAGGATTAAAAAGCAGGGTCATCTACTCTAAAAGCAGTCTCTTGCCTTGACTTGCCTAGACTAGTCAAGAGGCGCGCGCGCGATGGTTTGGCCTCCCGCATAATCGCCCCATCGTCACCAGCTTCATTAGATCCGCGTTATTTATTGCCGTTATGCTATATCACGTTGGTTCGTCTTTGTTGTTCTTCTTCTTTTTCTTCTTGCTGCTGCTGTTGTTGTTGTTCTTGTTGTTGTTGTTGTTGTTGTGTGTTGTTGTTGTTGTTGCTACTGCTGCAGCTGTTATTGTTGTTGTCATCAGGGCTCCCTTCAGGAATCAGCATCAGCGGCGAAGACCGCCAGACGTTTTCCGGAATTTGCGCCACAACAGGTGTTCTTGTTCGGCCAAGGTCATGACTGCTCACCACCACCACCACCACCAATGCCGTGAATGCGAGGCAGTTAGTTGGACGGCGGCTACCAGTTGTAAATCCTCTAAGCCGCGTTTTGTTTCCGCGCGCGTAAATGTCGACGTTAATGTTTGGCAGGGCGCATGGTTCAGACAGCGCCACTATGCTGTGCCGCTGAAGCTGTTACCACTACTACCACTGCTACTACTACTAGTTTCGAGGTGAATCCTTCGCCGTTAAGTGGCTCTGTCTGCGGCTACCGCTGCTGCTGCTTGTCGATTGTACGCTAACCCGCCAGAATCACGGCTTAACAGCCCAATGACTGGTCGTCGGGTAACGTCGTAAACGTTATGTAAACGGTTGCCCGTCTGTCTTAATCCACCCTTCGCCAACCCGCGCGCCTGCTGGCCTCCGTGACGTACGGACGTGCCCACGCAAAACCAAGGTAGCTTTTCCCTTTGTGCTTAGCCACTGCCATTTTTTCCAGTTCGTCCAATTAAAGCCAACGATTGCTGAGCTGGTGTTTAGCTATTTTTTTTTTGTAGAGGCGGAAAATGCTATACGCACACCCTACGATGTTAGTGGAGGGTAGTGTGGGACTGAACGCCGGGGGAGAGTATAATACTCGAAGTTATGGGGTTTAGGTCTACCAACTGTGACCGTGATCGAGATTTAACTGACGAGTTCGCCAAGAGTCGTAGAATCACCCAATCTTCTGAGTCCTGATTCCTCTTCTACTCGTGAAAGAGCAGCATCTAGTAGCTTGGCGCGAAACACGGTGCTATTACAGGTATCTTCTTTTGGCACTCGCAACTTAACGCAACCACCATTAAATGGATCATTGAATTTTCATACAATCTATTATTTAAAAAATAGCGTTCAGCTTCAATTCGGCAATTACAGCGGCGATAGATCGGACACCGTGAATTGGGCCGTGAACTTTGATTTTTCGCGAGCATTCGACAAGGTAAATCATAAGACTCTTTTATCTAAAATGGCTTAGAATTGGCTCTCGAATCCTGGCTTGGTGTCGCTGATATCTAACAGCTTGCACTTTTGCCGCAAAAGTCAGTGACTCGGTCTCGGAGCGCCCCCCATGCCCGTTTGGGGTTCATCAGGGTTCCTGCTTAAATCCACTCATGTGTATAGTCTTCGCTCAGGACTTGTGTGTACGCCTGCGCAGGCTCCCAAGCGTCGCGGAGTAGCAGCGTCGTGTTGACTACCGCGTTCTTAAGAATCTCGAGCGCAATGATCAGATGTATAGGTACTACTACGTACGATCAAACAGCCTACGGAGTCACGGTTCCATTCAACCGCCTGAGACTGCCAGTGTGACTCACTCATTTCATCACTCATTTGTTTGGCGAACAGGTCAACTAGCCCACGAATGCGAGCAATTAATTTCCCTTGTTTGACCCTTTTTAAATTAAGAAGATATATATATATATATATATATATATATATATATAAACGTATATAGTATCAGCAGTAATCATCGGAAATCTCAGAATTTTGCCTATAGCCCTAACGATTTTGCGTTAGTAGATCTTGAACTGAGGTGGTGTTGTCTAGTCTAAAGTCAGAAAAACTTTGGCCTTATTATCGCTCTACAACGACATAGCCCAGTTTGTGATCGACTTCACTGTGGGCCATTAATTAGATCGTTAAATGTACATACAATATATCACTTAAGTAAAATAGTTCAGCATCAACTCGGAAATTGCAACAGCGATAGGCCGGACGTTATAATTTAGGGCAACTAGTGACGTCTAAACCATAAATGACAAATGCATGCCTCTGGAAAAACTGATTGAGCTTTTCGATAATATCGATATATAACAACCGATATATATATTTATATATATATATATATATATATATATATATATATATATATATATATATATATATATCGATAATATCGATATATAACAACCGATATATATATATATATATATATATATCTAGCCTGCAATCATCGAAAATTCCAGAATTTTACTTATTGATCTAACGATTTGGCGTTAGTGGCTCTCGAATTAAGGTGGTGTTGTCTAGTGAAGTTAGAAAGGTTTCGGCATTACTCTCGCTTCACCACATTTCACAGCGTGGCCAAGTTTGCGGTTGACTTCACTATGGGCCGTCAATCCGCCTGCTCGGCTTCGTTATTGACGTTATGTATTACAGATATGTGCAAAGGAGAGGACAGCTTCAGAAGAAAGCAGAAAAGGGAGAAATCGAATCGAAAATCTAAGACGATTTGTTAGAAGCTTGTTACGAAAGCTTCACAACACTAGCGGCGGAAATCACGCCGCTGGTGTTGGCCGCAGGTATGTGCGGTATAACCTTGACGCCGCATCTGCGCGACCAAGCGCTAGACGTGTCGTCAATCACGTCAATTCGATCTAGATATTCTCGTCATTGGCGCTTCTGTATTTTCTGTTACGCCTTACGTACGCCTCGTGTTGTATGATCGACTTGTATCATTGATTGACGAAACGAACGTCAAAATTGTGCCGTCTCGCGCTGTGGCCCGACGACATGTACATTTATGTCTAAGCACAACTGGTTGTCGTTAGTGGTTCTTTACGATTCTCGATCACCCACAAAAAACCACAAAAACGCCACAGGCAACAGACTGGGCTCACACCAACCAACCAACCGACCCCAGCCGAACCGAAATGCTGGTTTCTCACGCTAGTTTGGCCTGGTCAGTTAAATGAAAGTGGGCGAGCACCGACGCAGTTCACAGTTACGTGGTGGGGCACGCCAACATTCGTTGCGCTCACCGTTATCTGCTGCACAAGATGAAGATGAAAACGCGATCAGAGCAAAAGCAGTAACGACAACTACAACGATACCATAACGATCCAAATGGGACCAAAAGCAACATTACCGTCGAACCTGAAACCCTTGTCAGTAGCTAGGCAACTACGGCGGATCATGTCGAATGTGCGTGTTTCAATACACAAACGTAATTCGTTGGCCCATTGTTGTTAGTGCGGTTTACAGGGGCTCCATAGTAGAAACGCATTCATTCAGTTGATTTGCTTCTGAATGCCTTTTCCTTCTGCTGTTTTGATAGGTGAATATATTTTGTATGTATATTAGTGCTTTGCTACGATGATGGAGATGAGTCTTACGAAATTAATTGTCACGTGATTTTGCGAAACTAGCCGTATATCTGGCATCTTCGTATCTACGTGTCAAGGCTTCTTTTAGATGGGTCGGGCTTTTTGTTAATCTGTTACAGCTGATTACAACTTTGATTTCGCTGTTCAGTTTTCTGTGTGTTGCACATCCCAACGTTTACGCTCATTTGTTTTTTAAATATGTGTTGTTTTTAAAATGCGCATAAACACATAGTTTTCATTTGACCGCGCGCAACGAATCAATGAAGAGAAGGCACTGTTTGATACCTTTTTGCGAACCCTCGGGGTGCACGTATAAAATTTCAACGATACCGAGCAAGCGAACAACAGAGAAGGTATCTTGCGTAGCAATTCTCGTTCGTCCAACCTGTAGCTATATCCATCTCCATTAGCGATAATTTAACAAAATATTTAGAAAAGCACTGTATATATATACGAGTATATATCCCCAATAATACAGGCAGACAGAATGAAAATGAAATCATTATTCATGTGTGCTATTTTAACCCGGGTCTATTTTCTTCCGACGTGACGAACACATAGATGTAAGACGAGTCTTGGTTTCACTCTGGTATGTGCATGCAAAAATGGAACAACAACATACAACTATGTAAAACAAAACATGCTTAACTATGTGTTTCCTTAGATTGACGGTGTACACTTGAGCGCATACATCAGTTGCTTCTATAACGTAAACGGGCGGCTACGTGTACCCTTCTCACGCATGACAAGCTAGATTAGAACGGTAGCTAGCGCCCTTTTGAATGTTACAGGGGTTTTAGTTGTTATTCCGTATAAATTTGATGTTTGAGTAGAGTGCGTTCTGAACACAGGTTTCTAACTAATATTTAATAAATATATGATGAGTATATAGTTAAGCTATTACAAGCAAAACCGGCGTTTAGTTCTAGTCAGCAAGCTGTATAAGAATCGAATGAACAAACTATGTGTTCATGTTCGTCATGCATTGTGTCTATGTCGTGCCGCATGTTGGCGGTGCCCAGACGAAGTGCTTCTGGTTGTAAACTCACTGGCAAGGGCGCCTATGACCGCGGCCACCGCTTGGGTGAAGCTCAGTAGGGAGACTTCGGAGACGGTTGCGTTGAACGCCTCCGCGAGGTCCAGAGTCGTTGTTGTGAACATTGACGAACTGACACCCTGCAACAGACCACCGTTAACAGGCAAACAGACACACGCTATGTTAGCATCACGATATCAATACGCACAGCAGCCAGATAGATAAAGTATTAAATAGATACGTCACACTTTTCCACCGAGCAACAGGCTGCGCTAAGAACATAACAGCCTCCTTTCTGACCCGCTCATCTCTTAAACACTACACTAATTGTGTTTGATTTTCAAGGAACTGCAATTTATCGACGAATAAGTGCTCGGTACAAAACGGAACAAAGAAATAGGTCAAACTTAATTGTAAAAATTACACCATTTCAAAGAACAACAGCAACACACTTAAAACTATTGTTCATTCTGCAGGTTTTTTACAGTTTTACGTCGAAATAACTTGGCGGATGTGGCTAAACGAGCTCCTCGACGAAGGGAACTCATGATTGTCGGTAACCGTCGTATGCAAAACTTGCATGGCGATTTGGCTCTTTGCTAACGCTTGGAACTTCAAATGATTTCGATCAATGGGTGACGACAGTAGTTAGCGTGCATGCAATTTCAGGTAATGTAGATCATCGCAACTTATTAAACGTAAGCAGTTTAAGATGCAACTCTCAGCTTGTATACTTTGTCAATGAGAAGGTGTGCATGCGTTATAAAGGCATCATGGGCGTTGCCGCTACGGCGCCGGGCAAAAATCGCTCTTAAAGCATAATTTTGAATTTTTTGCTCGTGTCATTATTTTTTTGCCGGCATCTCAGACAACAGGTATGGATTCCTTGGTTGTGGGCCGGGCTGGCCTTCTATACATCGTACACAGGCTCCATCACCTCGTGTACTCCCGTAGGAGTTTCATGAAGATTTTAGTACTCAGTGTATTTGTCAGTTCTGCTCGCCGCAGTGCGCTAGTACCACCCGGTTGATCTTCTGGCACTGCAACGAAGATCTTTGCACGTTTTCTCTCGGTGGAACGGCAGGACAACAAACGAGTGTGTTTAGTAATAACATTAGCCATCTCGAACATTAATGAGTTGTATATTTAAGTGAAATAATTATGAAGCCATTGCAAGTATGAAGAATGCAGGTATTTGGGACATATTGTACACCAAAACGATTTCTTGCAGTGGAGAACTACACTTTTCTTAATCGTTTCACCGACAAAATCATGAAAATTCTAATGACATAGAATCTTGACGCCAAAGCATTCAGATATGGCTATCCTCGTCGCGTCTCATAGAGTGTTAGACCTAAGCATTTAATCGTCGGTGATGTAGGAATCGTACAGTACGACAGTAAGGCTGAACAAAATTGAATTAACGTTTGCGGCATTTGGAACAACGTAATTGGCAACCAGACCGAATGCTTGAAAGGTTTCCACTAAGGATACTCTCTCTGCATTTCAGTAAATGTTTGTCACAGTAAATCCAAATATATATATATATATATATATATATATATATATATATATATATGTGTGTATATAACATACATGAAAGAGGTGTGCGAAGTTAATGATAATGCTTCGTTTGTGAAACTTTAGCTTGTTTAAAAGTTGTGTCCGTAGCGATAGTTTTGGTAAACATTGCACTGTATGTATGTTTTAAATGTGGCAGATGCAGCCTAATATTTTATAGCACGCTGTCGTGGCTCATCTTTCCGATTTAATGTATATAACGAAGCCTTAGCTAGTAATAAAAATGTAAACAGTTAAAGAACCAATCAGCCGGCTTGCGTTAATCTACTATACAGAGCATCTTGCGCAAAGCATTATTGTAGGCAAGCATGGCTGCCACTTGAATATTGCCACATCGCCAAAAATTGGCCCAATTAAATTAAATGATTTTTCCCTCTCTCTCGCCCTCTCTCTCTCTCTCTATACGGATTTAAAAAATCCGCCGTTTGAAATCCACGATCGTGGCCATGCATTGATAAATGAAGTATAAACAAATGCTACAGACTTTCGAGCTACTTGGATGTCAGATGTTAAATCAAGACGCATGCACTTCTTAATATATATATATATATATATATATGCACTACTTATGGTTGCTGTCATTGGCCAAAAGTAGATAAGGATGTTTAGCGTTAGTAAAAACATTAGCTTTCTCTTTCCATCTTATTGCCATTGTGGCATATATGCCTGTGCAATTGTGAACAAATTGACGGACTGCAAATGGGATTGGGTGAAAACAAATGTGAAACCACCAAGGTTTTGCACGGGCAACATTGAAACCACCGACTGATTGTTTTACTCAATATGTCGACAAAACTTAGTTGCAACAAACAGCTGTAACTAACAATCCAGAGTGACGTGGCGAAATATGAAATGCTAATGCCTCACAGTATCAACGCACAAATCGTTCGAAGAATAAACGCCGCAAAGGCAACCCATGGCTCGCACGGCCGCCGATATTATGTAGTATATGTTTTCCGAACATTGGTTTTCGAGATTTTATGCACTAGATGGGTTTTTAGACTTCTAAACGCTACGTGTTTTCGTTAATCTAAAACGTGAATAAGGCTGCTACTGTTCCAGCTGTTGTATTGTTCGGGTTCGTGTTTGACGTACTAACTAAATCTGCGTTAAGAAGATGCGGTAGAACGGAGCCAGTAGCTTGTTCATTTTATCAAAAGTGCACATTAAACAACAATGCACATAATCGTTAGTTAGAACACTAGTAGTCCATCCAGTGGCATCAACTTTAACAGTGCAGTCTAAAGATAGATACAGCAAAGATTGCCAAGCTTTAAATATGAAGCACAAGCCCCACTAGAAAGTATCATTGCGACACATGACCGTATATGTAAATGTTCTCTGCCACTAAATGCCATGATTTCACTGAAGCCTTGCACATGACCAATTGTGCCAATACTGCGGACGTTTGTTGCCAACTTCCTTTATCGTAGCGCTTTACTTAAGTAATTGCCTTTACAACTTATCACAAAGTCAAGCCAAATCTGCGTTCTATAGATACACATATAAGAAATATTACGTCGAAAGTGTAGATTGATCAGTCCAGCGGCTCTCAGTGCCAGTTTTGCCTCTGGGTTGTCTTCATTATTCGTCCAGTCGACCGATTTTACTTGTTTGTTGCTGTTGCGATTCTAATGACATGCTTAGACATTACGAGGAGCATTATGCAGACACCTCAGATACCTCAGACAAGTAATGATACCGGCTTCTTTGCGGAAAGAGTTAGTCGCCTCTAGCAGCCCTTAATAGTAGGTGTAGTACCTACAAAATTATTTCCAGACAAAGAAATCCAACAAAACGAGATATATACGCACATGGTGATACTTCTCATCAACACTTGTCCACAGTACATGTATGTTACCAGAGACAGTGCCAATTATATATATATATATATATATATATATATACACACACGTTCTGAGAAGACAATTATCGCTCCATTTACATTCTTAATAAAATGTAATATAATATATATATATATATATATATATATATATAACATTTTGACATCCTTGGATCAAGCATGACGGGTAAACAAACAGTGTCGTCGACCGATGTTAGATTCGGATCTAGGGAGGAGCGTAGGGCACTCAAAATAAGCGAAAATACGTTTTGCTTTACGCTGTTTGCCACCAGCAATAGGATCTTGCCATTGGTCTACTAAAACTACTCGGCGGGAACCATTGGGCACTTTTTTGCCGCTGAACACGGTGGCGTGACGCGTTCATGTTCAGATCACAACCTGTAGTAACAGAAGAGAGAAATGACCCGAATTTGTTTTGTTTTTATGTTTGCAACGCTTTAATGCTTTGACGCGTTGATGCTCTACGTTAAGACAACAGACATAACTGACCACGTTGGCTTGTCGCGTCGAGGCGAGATCGCGTCAACTGCAATATAGATTTTTATGAATTATATATATATATATATATATATATATATATACGATTTAAAATTATGTAATGTTGCAAGAGCATATAATGGAAACTCAAAACATTGCTCTATGTTAGGCGCGTGTCTTTGGCGTGTATTTTCAAATGATCTTGCAATGTGTGTACACCCATATCCTGGGTAAAAAGTCAAGAAACGTATATATATATATATATATATATATTACAAAAGCGCACAGATATTCGCGTCTATGCGTATAAATGGAAATTGACATGCTTGTATATATATAAGTAAATAGTCTGTCTTATGAGTGCCCGAAGCGGCAGCAATCAAGGTTTTGTTTTTCAACGATTGCACAACAACCTGCACGACAATAGAGCTAAATATCCATTTTCTGCGTGCCCTTTGACGCCGGGTGCAGAAACGAGTGAAATGTCTTCTAGTAGGTTTTTGCGTAAGCCCGCTTGCAGAATTGCTCACATTGCTCACCAGCCTGACGTTTGGTGGTGTCTCAGGCGTTGGAAGGCCAATAGGTTGTGGCAGTATCATTTCAAGCTACTATAATGCTTCTCGTCAAATTCAACTGATGATAACGACACAACAATAATAGCAACAACAACAACAAGACCAGCACGTACAACAGTAATAACATTAACACCAGTAATCGTACCCTAAACTGATAAAGTAGCTGAAGTAGAGCTGATAAAGTAACTAGCAGCAGAGTAGAAGACTTCAGATATAGTGAAGCTCGAAGTTCGCTATCGACACACGATTACAACAATAGGCATGCTGACGACACACAATGACCACGAGGACAGCTATGAGGGTACTAGCAACTATAGTAAAGATGACAACAACAACACAAACGACAATAACAACTTCTACGACTACTAAAATCAGCAACAACAACAACAAAAACATTCATTCACCTCTCCTCTAATCGCTACAAAACCACGACATATCGTGAAGGTCGCTCAAAAGGCATCTGACGACGGACTGTGTGTGATCGATGTTATGAACACCGTGAAAATCACCATGAACGAGAGTAACAGCGACACCAACAGTCACAATGGTCTAATTGTGATGACTGACAATGTCCGGCAGACCAAAAGAGATTGCCGGGCAATCAATCACAGCCCCGGTAATGCATCAGTCAACCGAAAACAAGCAATCTGTGTGTCCGCATATTTGCTAATGTGTGTATACGTGTGATCGTGGGTGCGACGTTCGGCGTTGTGTGGTCAGGGCGCCTATAACCCAATCCGACGACCCGCTAGCTACAGTGCTTCAGAACGTAAATCTCAGGGCAGGTCTCAATGCGCTCCTGGTTAACCTTGAAGGAACTTGCACGAAGAAGGAACAAAGGTGTTGTTTCACGAGGGAGCAAAGGGCGGGCTGGGACAGTAAGCGAGATATTCATATATGGTGTGTCTGAATGATCAGCTTGCACCTTCTGCAAAAGTTCCCGTTTTCAGTTCTGTCCTGTCTACAATCTGCTCGCTTCGTAAACAGAGCAAAGTAGGATTGCCAAATCCAAGATAGAGCACGACTCAAAGGACAACACGCGCAGCATCGCAGCATAACATTGTCTGTAGCCGAATTTGGATGAAATCGATGCGAGTGTATTCTGGTTCCAGCCTGATGATGCCGTAAGCCACACATCCGGCGAAACAGTTGGGCTTTTGAGTTTGATTTGTCCCAACCGGGTAATCTCGCCTAATGGGAACATTCACTGGCCTTCAAGACCATGCAAACGAATGCCGTTAGCCTTTTTATGTGGGGGTTTTTGAAACGTAAAGTATACCCTAATAAGCTTACGACCATCAACGAACTAAAGACTAACTTTGAAGCGCGCATAAATGTACTTGAGCCTAATTTTTGTGAAAAGATGGTAAAAAGTTGGGTGTTTCATACAGTGAGGATTAAAACAGGTTAAGATATTGTATCTCAATATATAATTCAAATTAAAAAAAGTCAAAATATCTGACTCACTTTTGTTGCTCTGCATAGCCAAACTATGTTTCAAATACTCTCTATCTCTCTCTCTCTCTCTCTCTATATATATATATATATAAGAGAAGTTAAGGAGACCCAATTATGTATGTGTGGAAAGGAGCCGACGCGTGAGCGTGTTATGACCGTCAATAAATATAAGCCGGTCATCCAATTATACAATTAATCGGATTGTATCATCGGATGATGACACAGTCAGTAATTACGAAAGTAGTCTGTATCCATAGCAGCAGCAGCAGCTATAGAAGCAGCAGAAGACCAATAAGAAGGCCTATAGCAGCAGTACGGCAGGCAGTTTCGATATAAACAAACGTAAAGCGATGAGCAAGTGTTGTTGAAGTCGCTGATGTTGCTGTTGCTGTTCTCGCGGATATTACATTGTTACAGAGTGATCTTGTTCGTTTTTCACTGATATTGTTGTTGTCATTGTTTTTTTATCGGCCGGTCTGCGACCAACACCAGCTGTACGAATGTAGCTTGTGACAACAGTTCGCGTCCTCAAGCCCCCGCAATCACCGCCACAGCGTAACCTATCTCTATGTCTCTCTCTTCATACATAGTATACAAGGCCATTCGAGCTTGATTTGTTACCACCACTATAAGCATTGTCGTCACGTTGACTAGGGGGCAATTGTTTACATTCTGTTATGAGTTAAATAAAGTACTATTATCATGAGCTTATATTGAGACAAACAACTCATATATATATATATATATATATATATATATATATACGCCTCTGTTGCTCTCTCACGCGGAAAAAGATACCCAGGTGTATACAAGCAGATCAACGGAACCAAAAGGCTGGATTACTGATCAATCACTCGATCGACTGGGCGCGCCAGGGCGTAACACGCTTCTCCTCCCCCTCCTTCTTCACCTCGTCCACTACAGGCACTACTACACTAGACTTGATTGACTGCTGTGTGATGCCGGGGTGAAGCCGCCGCCCCGGCAGTGGGTGACCGCGCCCTATTACATTGAGAGTAAATGTTTGCCTTCTCGTTCGTTCGTTGGTATGAGCTTCACCTTTCGCTCGTTGTCGTGCGCTTGTTTTGATCGCGCCGTTCATTCGTGCTTTCCGGCAGACAGAAGTCAGTCGACAAACAAAAGACCAGACGCGCCAGCAGCCATGGACAGACGACGACGAAGATGATGACGACATCATCATCAAAACCACTATCAATACCGCATCGATCAGAAATAGCACATTTTCTGTTTTAAGTCTCATTGCTTTTGTAGTTTCCGCAACTTTTAAAAGGGCTTCCCTTTGTCTAGCTATTGTCGCGGGCTAGTTCGCCAACTAGATCTATCATTCGCGCTTGATCTGTTACCACCACTCGAAGCTCATCATGGCTGTTTTCGTCGAACAAGAACGAAATAGTTTTTCTAGGTTCACTAGATTGTAGGTGACAGGAATTAGGGCAGCTTCACTGGTAGGTTCAGGCAACACCTTGTTCAGAATCCAACGATGCCTCGTTCATTCGAAAGGGTCGTGATTTGCATGTGATAAAAGTCCGAGGGCCGGATACGACGGAAAAATACGCCAGAAGAACAAGGCGGCTGAGTGTAGTTTCTATTTAGTCTAACTGCGTGACGTAGGCAAGGTTCGCCAAGAAAAATGGCCCGATCGGCGACGTAAGACCACACCTGCGTCGTGACGGAGTAGTCGAGACCCACTTTTTGTAACCACCAATGTTGTCCTCTAAGCTACTAAATGGGAGGCTGTTTAGTACTCTCCGTATTCTCTCTGCTGCTTACTAAATGAATCCATTGATATTTGGTCAAGACAAGGTCAATAAGATGATCAAATAATCGAAGTCTTAATTTGTATGTCTGCCTTCATGTAAATAATGCTCGGCAAGAAGTACAAATGTATAATGGCGTATAGTTTCATTAGAGCGGCATACAGAAATAGGTTATCTAACGTGTTGTCATCGTTGTTTTCGCTGCCGTTGTTGTTTCTGTATCACAAACGGATTTTAGAGCAAAGGGGTACAACTACAATAAAATACTAAACGTATAGGCTGAGCACCGTAGAAATTAGGAGCGCAAATAGTCCGCATGTTTGGCTTTAACGTAAATTAACGGCTAGCAAATTGATGGGTGGCGTCAAAAGCGCGGTCTATCAGACGTAGATCGCTATTCTCGTACGCAGTTTATACCAGTACTAGTTTTCTGCATATGCACATACGCTGACAAAGCGAACGTGACAAGATAACAAAACAAACAACAAACAATTGCGAAATCAACCACATTTTAACGGAATCACAATCATGACACGATCTAACGGTGAGGCCGAAACACGCATTAAGGACAGATATACCGAAACGTGTACGTGTTAAATTATTAAGAGGAGCAAGAAATCTTCGTTCGGTACGACTAACCACGTTGCCAACGTCGTTAGTATTAATAAATAGTAATATTTTCAGTAATTTGTGGCCAAACTAAAAATGATGACAGGTAGGGATCATTACCACCGCGTAGGGATCATTACAGCACCGAATATTGTCGCCGCTAGCCGTGCCACTAAAATAATGTGTTTTGCTTTTTGGAAAATGCACATTTTTTTTTAATAAATACTGATTTGTTTTGTTACAAACGTTTAGACAAAAGTAGAATCAAGCATTCCATGCCACTTGTCTTCTATATTTCGGTTCTTCTACGGTGGATTGCGAATTAAATAAAGCTCAAGTATGAATTTTATTTAGAACTGTTTGAATTCAGACGCAGAAGATAAATTAAGTATTAAATAAATGGTTGCCAACTGTACTTCACCATTAGAATGGTATTAGGTACTTACAAGAATCTTAGCAAGAAAATTCTCTGTTTATTTGAAAGTCGTGATGATCGCAACTTTTCTGTTACGATATACTGCAGGTGTTTCTCTTCGCTCAGGCCAATGAAGAGTTCGTTGAAAACGGAAGCCTCCAAATAGAAAAATCAAAACATTAAGTAGTACTAGTAATTTTTTTCGTATAGGTTCATTGAGAAACCAAAAGAGTCATCCAGCCCTTATATGAAATGGCCAATAGTAATCAACTTTTTACTATGCTGAAGGGACAGAATGGAGAGAGCCGCCGGTGATACGTGTATTAGGGGTGGCGGGTTCGATATTTACGAGGCACATACACTTTCAAGCCGATCTTTAAGGTTTGCTGAATTGATCAAAGTTCTCATATATATATATATATATATATATATATATATATATGAGAACTTAGATATTATTTTTATGAAAATTCTAGCCATACTTGAAGAAGATTATAAAACTTGTTGAATTGAGAGTTTTTTCCCCAAGTGGAGCGGAAACGTCTTGTTTAGAAGTGATAGTGAAATTACTTATATTTTATATAACATTGATATGGCTGACCGTACATAACCTCGGCGGCCGATAACCCACCCACGCCCCTCCTATTAACATGGAACATCGGGGGCCTGAGAAATCAATTTACTTTTTAGCACGGTAGTCATATCACGAAACGAACCACCATCGACTTAGGACTAAAGGGACTACCATAAAATGCCCATTTTACTGCTCCTACTTTTTTTCTAGACAATGTCTTTCACATGAAGCAGATTTCCGAAACATGCTAATATGATTTTCTTAAATACATATTTAGTCATCTTCGTCATTCAGGCAAACATAAACTTTTAACGCCGACTCGACTTGGCTACGGCAGAAAGGCGAGCCCATTTCTTTGGGGAGTTTTCGGAAATGTTAATGCATCATCACGAGCAGCTAGCGTAACTAGTGTGGGACTAGTTACGCTAGCTGCTCGTGCAAATCCACTAAAGCCGTGCCCCCCCCCAGGCTCGGTATTGCTTTGGCATTACTCCGAAACCACGGGAGAGGCGTCTCCGCGCCTCTCCGGTTCCGGAAGACCCTTGTGACTTTATCAGTCACATATTTCACATGCGCCGATCCCGAAAGTCTTGTATCGAGGATGACCCCGAGGTTCTCTGCTTCCTTTCTGATCTTCATCCGGTGGCCTGCCATTGCGAGCCTTACCCCTTTTGTCCTATTTTGTTCTGTTAGGTACATCGTCTCTGTCTTGTCGGGTGCGAGCGTAAGATGATGGCGTTTGATCTACTCGTTTACACGGGTCAGAGCTTCATTAGCGGCGCTCTCTAAAACTGACTCGGTCCTAGCTGTAACCGTGAGTGCGAGATCGTCGGCGTACACCAGCGTCTCCATCCCGTTCAGGACATTATCTCTCTCGAGCACCCCGTCGTAAACCAGATTCCAGAGCTCGGGCCCCAAAGTCAAACCTTGTGGGACTCCAGCTGTAACCTCGTACTCCTGCCCCTGCAACCAGACTTCGGTCACCCAGCTAAGATGAAATCATCCGACGAAGGTAAGCGAAGATTTACTTCCAGTTCATCGTTTCTTCATTGTGTTGAAGGCATTTCTGGAATCCGGGAGAATGAGGAGTTCTCGTTCTCAAGATCCGCGTAGTCTCCTCACCCGCCTGTTCCAGTACGTGTTTAGGTTTCTGAATATAGAGCGATTTTTCCGAAATCCGTTCTAAGGCTCCAAAAGCGCTCCCTTGGCTTCGATCTTCTTGTTGAGGCGGTAGACTAGGACGTGCTCTACCTGTTTGCCCAAAGCGTCCAGTAGGCTGATAGGCCGAAACGCCGACGCCTCCCTTCTTCTAGACTCTTCCCTGGCTTTGAATCCAACACAAGGCTTGCCCGTTTCCAGGTCCTTGGGGATCTTCCCTCTTGCAGAAGTGTAGCCATGAAGGCTTTAAAAACCCGTGGCCTAGTGCACTCCTGTTGTGCGAAGAGATCAATGCGCCAATGTTTGGCATGCTATTTTTGAGAATGATTTTTTTTCGATTAAACGGCGCTGTGTCAAGCCTATGGCAATGGGTCTAATACAACCGTCTTTTTCTCGTAAGCCAATAAGAGAGGCGTCGTAGAAGGCAGGGAGCACAACGTTTGGTAGCTTACCATTAATAACATCATTGAGGAGGCCTACAAGGTTACGCAGTGGTCGGTTCTTCTCGCCGACTGTGCTGATAAGGTCATCCAAGCGGCGCGGCAGAAGGCAGGCGAGTGCACTGCTCGAGTCGTTGGGAAAGCTTCGGATGGCGCTGATTACACACACAAGCGGTAATATTATAGGTCTGCCCGGCAGATATGGGAGGCAGGAAAAAATAAGGCAAGCGACTTAGAGGATGCTTGCCCTGAATCGCTAGCCTACATTCGGCAAACAGCGGGGCGACTGTATCGGTAGCCAGTAGAACCCTTGCTACAGAGGTAACATCGCCGAGAGCGAGTTTTTCTTGAACTACAGAAACCATAGAATAGTTTATATGCGACGCACTTTCTAGTCGAGTGAATAATGTCAAAACATAGAGGTTAGTTTCAGGTTAATTTTCAGTTAGGCATTGGTTAAGCTTCTTGCGTAGTACCGTTGTGAGAGTTCGAGCGCGTTTCTTCTGAGATTGTATGTAGAATAATGCATTTGGGAATTGCAGTAATTTCTCATGTAAAAATCTGCTGGCTGTTGAGCTTATGCTCTAGAAGTTCTATAATGCCCGTCAAAAATTACTAGAACTTTCATAAACACTCTGTTTATATATATACAATACGTACATTGTATATACTAACCCTGTTCATATGTATACATGTATGCATATGTACCTATTTTAATACTTTATATAAACGATTAACAATAAAATGTACTACCAGGTTTTAAAAGCAATTCACCGTCGAAAAGCGTCTTGAACTGTGTAATCGTTGATGTGTTGTATTTGAATGACAACGCCCTCCCATAAGTATATGGCGATCTGCCAAACTTTCTAGATTTACAATGAGGTGTTCTACCACACCAATTTGTAGTTCTAAGTGTTAAAGAAAGCAATTGTCATATAGTGATGGAGTTTTGTGAGTGGGAAATGTATGCGAGGGCTATAAGAGTGGATACTGTGAATATATATTAAAGACTGAAGTGACACCCTATTTATGCATTAACAAATTCGGGATTAGAAAAATGTATCTATTTGGCGTACGTAAATTATCTAGCGCGTATAATAACAAATATAGTAATAAAAAAATAATAAAAAATAACAAATATAGTATGTACATTGAACATATTAAATAGGTATAATCGAATATCACGCGCTTACTGTACCTATTCACTAGAAACCTGGTTTGCGATAAAAGCATTATCATGGTTCACTCTAACAGTAATCTATCATGTTGGCGATTCTGTCGGTTATCTTAGCAACAAACTAACCTGAACCATTGACGAGGCATACACATTTCCAATCTGGAACATGTGCAGAAGCACATCGATAAGTGTTCCGAACATTGTGACGATAGACGAGAGCGATCGAGGTCAATTAAGATCTGATCAGGATAGATGAATATGTCGTTGATTGATTGAGTCCAATTGCGGAGGCAATTGTTTGTGACTGCTGAGATCTTTTTGTCTGAGTGGCGGCGACCACGAGACAAACGTACCACGTTCACGAGCACAGCGGAAACAACTCTCCGTAACGTAGTCAGGGGTCAAATAAAGTTAATTAAATAACCGGGCTCTAATAAGTCAGGATGTGTCGACAACTAACGTATCGACCACGTACGAACTTGTATCCAACGATTGCGTGAAGTGTCACTTAAATCAAACAAGTCCTTGATCACAGACGATGACGGTGATGATGGTGATGGAGGTGGTGGTGGTGATGGAAGAGATGCCGATGCAGACCATGAGCCGTCAGCTCGCGGCTCGCGGACGCATCGCTTGCTGACTGCAGCAACAGCAGGCGATTTTGCCGTCCGAATTAGTCAGGCTTGTTTTACTCACGACCTGGTGGGCTAACTGAGCTTCTCAGTTAGTTCCTCTGTGGGCCGCTGCTGATTGCATGGCGTTGTGTTCTCACACTCGTCCTCTTTTTCTCTCGATAATTAATGTCGAACTGTTTGTCTCCAGCACAAAGAAGTTCAACTGGTGGCGATGATGGCCAGCAATTTCCGAGAGGCGCTCAAAGCGCGATTTGCAGACGAAAAGAAACGTCTCCAGGTCAAGCAACTGAACACGTGCCAAACGTATGTCTACGTGTGGTGACTGTTGTTGTTGCTGTCGGGCTGGGAGGGACGCGGCTCAAAATGCAATCTCTCGGAGAACCATTAAACTGGCCTTCTAGAGTTGTTGTTGATGCTGTGAATGCCTTTGTTATTGATGCTGCTTCTGCTGTCGATGAGGTTGTCTTGAAGACGTTTTCATGCCACTATCTCACAAATTGCAAGGTTGTAACGAACACGTTTAGCAGAGGTACCAGCATTAGCAACTAGTCATCCAATCAGCCAGAAGTAACGACGATTGTCATGAAGTCTACGATGACGACAATAACAACGAGATGTATGACTCTGTTGCCTCCCAGGCGAAGCTAATTACTGTTTTTGCCCGCAGTCGGGTGTCGAATAAACGCAAATTTCGCGCGCGTGAACCGTTACGGTGATCGGCCCGTTATTCTGTTCAGCGACAGCGGCGACGGTAGCAGCAGCAGCGGCGGCGACATTGGGGGAAAGCGTGGTTAGCGCGGCCCTCTCCTTCTGCCGATCTGCCAATACCTCAATGAGCCGAAGAGCCGAAGACTTTGGACTGGGGGGTGGCCAGGCACGTTCAGTCACCGCGCTTGCAGAAGATAAGCGGCCGACCGTTGCGACTCGGGCAGTTTACCCCAGCTCTGCCCTCCCTAGCGAATCATCTATGTTCTGGTGATTAATTGATCCACAGAGGTTCTCTTACGAGATATATCTCTCTCTATTTGTCTCTATTCCACCATTTTTCTTTCTCCCTTCTAATCTGCCCACCCCCCGCTCCCGCCCGCTCTTCCTCTTTCTGTCTTATTCGCCGTTTACAGAGAGGCGCACGTCCGTGCGTACGGGCCCGTACACTACTCGTCTACGGCCAGACAAATACA
Source organism: Dermanyssus gallinae (assembly GCA_003439945.1). NCBI lineage: Eukaryota > Metazoa > Arthropoda > Arachnida > Mesostigmata > Dermanyssidae > Dermanyssus > Dermanyssus gallinae. The sequence continues at coordinate 341,439 of QVRM01006559.1, read as the reverse complement.
GAACGAGAGCGAGAGAACAAGGTACCCTGCAGAAGCACGAATAATTTCCTATGAAGATTCAGCAGTAATGAACGCACGGACAGACGGCTAAAGTCAAATGAAGCAACGGCGGCAATGGCTACGACGATGACGATAACGCCGATTGGCTGAATGGCCCAGTGCGAGCGATCGTTGCGTGAAGTCGCCTCACGTCGCCTACGTTGAACGAAAAATCCCGCCAGCGATCCTGTCATCGATTACGTGTCTAGAATTTAAAAAATACCAGTACATTTTAAAGAAGTTGCTTTTAATTCCAGACAATCTTCCGTCGCCTACGGGCTCGGAACTACTGCTGTGTAGTATATCTTCAACGCACTGAGGGGGCCGGACATGTTGGGATATCTAGGGTTTTCCGCTACCTTTCAGCGGTATGGTCTATAATCTATTATCAATGAGCAACCCTGGTGAGGCTTTCACAGCGTTTTGCTGCGTAGCGCATAAAGGCTGCTCCTGTGTGATGAGCCTTATGCGTGTGATCACGCTTAGGTACTTAACTATGGGCGTGGGTGTTACTGGATGCCCTTCCAGACCTAAGTTTAGATTCTGTGGGGAGCGGTTTAGGCTGTGCGTGAAGTGACACTTCACGCAATCGTTGGATACAAGTTCGTACGTGGTCGATACGTTAGTTGTCGACACATCCTGACTTATTAGAGCCCGGCTATTTAATTAACTTTATTTGACCCCTGACTACGTTACGGAGAGTTGTTTCCGCTGTGCTCGTGAACGTGGTACGTTTGTCTCGTGGCCGCCGCCACTCAGACAAAAAGATCTCAGCAGTTACTGGATGCCCTTCCAAACCTAAGTTTAGATTCTGTGGAGAGCGGTTTAGGCTGTTTAGAGTAAGTCGTTCAAAGTAAGCCAGGGCTCTGGTGAAGGAGAAGTTGAGGGAAGTCACGGTCGTTCCTAGTTGGTCTATAACGGAATGCCTAGAAGTATAGACAGAGGAGTCGAATAGACCAAGTGCGTGAGTTGCTGTGTTGTTGCAAGCCCCTTGGCGCAAAAACCTACTTACTAACTATCAGGTGTCGGCTTGACAAGCCAAGGTGTTTAAGATTGCTGTCACTAGTCAACGCATTGGCGTCTCGCACGATGCGGGTCATATCCACAGCTGAGAACTCGACCTTCACCGCGCATTATGGATAATCTACAATACACATTTCTTTACAAATCTGCAATACACACAAATTTACTACACTCTCTAGCGAGGTAATGAAAACATCCTAAGTACACCCAAAGCGGAAGACCAGTCTTATTAGCAATAATTTCCTAAAGGATGGGGGGATCCGTTGGTGTTTTCGGTGCTGGTGAGCAACCTTCTTAAAGAGATTCAGGATCGGCACTTGCAAGTGGACGCCCTTATGTATGCAGATGACTTGGTGCTAAACTCTCGCAACTAAGTTCACTTGCAGCAGGCTTGTGCGATCTTGCAGTATTACGTCGACCAAAACAAATTTCAGACAAATATAAATAAAACAGACGCAATGCAATTTCGGAGTAAAGTAAAAAGGCTGAAACCGACGAACTTCTATTGAATTCGAGAACTATAGAACTTGTGTCACACTTTTCTTACCTGGGAGTCATCTTCTCATCTTAAAGTGCAAACTTCTCAAGGCACAATGATGAAAGGCCTTCAAAAGAACTACATTTTTTTCAGAAAACCCAAGAATCGTATAAACTATTAACTTGCGTTCTCGTGAATCTCTTTGGTAGCTCTCAACGATTACATGTCTCAATGAGAGAACAAAATGGCCCACAATAACCCGCTGTAGTATGAAAAGCAGGCAATTACGTGTAGATCGTGGAAGCACTGCAATCATGAAAATAGGCATCCGATGGCACAATTAGCTGTACATGGATCTCTTCGTTGCACCTGTGCAAACCGTGCGGGCCACAGTGTGATTTATATTACCTCCAACAATGCGATAGAGGAGTTCCGTTGACACGACCTTTGGAACCGTGAAAAATATACATGTACGTAAATTTGTGTTTCCCTCTACGTGCAATGTGTAAACCAACCACCAATTAATAAAGTTAAGTAGCTAATTTGTTAGACACGATATTCGACCCTTCGTTAAGGGGTTTCTTTGTTCTTCTCACACAACGAGTTTCAGTGGTCCACCTTGCTATTCTTAATTGATTTATGTAGGGTTCTTTGGACTTTTCTGTACTCTTTCTATAAATAGTAAAATTCTTCCCGGTACCTTGATCTGTGGCGAAAACATACCCATCGAATGCAAATTATTCGCTTTTTGCCAATCTGGTCGTCTATTCTAAATGTGGACGGAAGCTGTTCCCTCAATAGGCATCTAGTAGTGCATAATTTCTACTGAGAAGCATTTAATGAGGTAAGGTGCTTTTCGTTTGAATGCGTTTCTCCTCGTAGAGTTCTCAGTCGGTTATTCAATAAGGTTTTGCATCTGCTGCAAAGTCAAATCTAGCGTTGAGATGTGTCTGCCATTATCGAAGGTGTACCCAGGAGTTGTGTGTTATGAGTTGTGATATATAAGATGCCCTCAATAAATGTAACTGCGATTGTCAGGAAGAACCCGTATCGACTGGACGATTCTGTGCAGACGGTTTGTGACTCTGACATTCGTAAGTTGCATATTCGATCCCAACACAATACATTGTAGGTAGCCGCCGAAAGGTAACGGTTTACGTACCACAGTAAATCACAATAAATGTAAGCATATTTTGATAAAAAGAATAAAACTTGTAATATGAATTGATAAATAAAAATGTACGTTACATAAAATAATAAAACACAACTCTTACGCGAATAAAAGATAAGTCAAGTAATTGGTATATTACTGCGAAATACTCGTAACTGGGATGTTTAAAGGCGTGGATCAGATATGCTACACCAAGACATACATTTACTACATGGGGCCGCGCAATTGGGGGCACCCTTGTAAGCGTCGCCCATGAGAACCTTCAGTATCCCTGCAGGACCTGCAGAGCAAGGACTCGCACACGGGAGCGCCTGCTATCAATGCGGACATGACGCGACGCGAGTTTGCCTCCAGCACGTTGTCGAACTAAAGTGAGAGTAAGGTTTTGAGCCAACCCTTATTAAATGTACCTTGTCAACTTAGAACATGGAGCGATTATTCTGCCAAGCGAAGTTATCTAAGAGTCCTTGTCGTTCTGTCTGCTTCTATGACTTATGAATACACATTTATTGGGCTATTTCTTAAGTATACCAGGGTTACTTATGACATTTATGGCTTTCTTCGAACCTTAAAATTAGTCTTTTTCCCAAAGGTTCGTGCGGAAGTTTCACGAATGGTACAGGGGCACCAAGCGTCGCTGAGCAGTTGCCGTCTGCGTGCCCTTCCCACAAAGAGAGAGTGCTTTCTATGCTGGTGGTCTGTATGGCGCCACTGCAAGTTGGCTTGGGAATAATCACGCACGATGAGGGAAAGTCTTAATGTGACTTTGAGCCGTACCAGGCTAGCAGCGATGTAAGCCAAAAGTAGTTCTGATAAAAAAAAATCTCTAAACAAATCATCTACAGGCGTCCTCTCGCCAGTTATATTTGTCTTGTACTACGTCGCTCAACAAATTAGTCAGTGAATTCAACGACGGGAGGAAACACTCTTGCTTTATTGATAAAGAATCATGGAGTGGCATGTGCTCAAGACTCGCCAAACACCGCCGAGATGTAGCAGTGCAGAAGACAATTCCAGTTGTCTGCCACAGCCAAGTCCGTTTTTTGGACCGCCTGGTTACGTGCTTTACAACAAATTTTGATGCGAAAAGAGCAAAACATTCTAGTCCTCATGCATATATAGCACCTGCATTGAACACATACGAGATACATACTAGGTTATGTTGTACCGTTAGTAGAAATAAAAATTGTTTACATTCCGTATTATAACACCATACGACGAATCGGTTATAGGAAAATTTCGTTGCCTAAACCGTCCTTGCTTGAACAAAAATATATAAGATGTCCTAACTTTCTGAGAGTTATACTAATAATAAACGCTGGGAACTAACTGAGCGTCACCATATCATCTAGATCTTGGACCAAATGGCTAACATTTTTTGTTTACCTTTACCTGAAAGAAAATTAACCTCTCTGAACAAAATGTATATTGAGGCGCAACATTTATTCTATACCAGCTACTTCGAACGATCAATCTAGAATCGCGCCGCGCGGACAATCGGCCAGTCACTGGCCAAATGTTGTAAGCTTTTTGAGCTATTTAATTTAAAGATGGATGGCAAAGTGGTCAAATTGGTGCGCAGAAGAGACGACTAGAATTAAACATGCCACACGTACATGCACATGCTTCGTTGTATGTAAAAGTGAGACAGAAAAAAAGTGAATTTTTAGCTTAACGCACTACGTTGCGCTCCACCTGCGCCTAACCCTCGCGGAGAGTGTCTAGAAGGTCTGATTGCAGGCGACATGACGTCTGTGAAGACTCAATGAACGACTCAATGTCTCTTTTTGCCCCGACCTCTCTCTCTCGTCTATCTCTCTATCTGGTTCGATCTCGCATAGGACCGTAGCACCCCGCTCCCCCATTACTCATCTAGAACCTGATCGAGAAGCAACTTACGCAGACAGTAACGCAGCAGAACGTATGCAGACAGAGCAAACAAATCACAGACGTACTAATAAACCATCGGTTGATATGCACAGCACATCGCATCGCAAGTGTGTGTCGTCGACACTATCTTTATTACAGCGAGCAGAAATCAAAATCAGTCATCAGCGGAAGCACTTGGAGTAATTCATTCGCAGTATTCATAGTAGCAGTAGTAGTAGCAGTAGGTATATCGTGGTAGTAGTGAAATCAGCTAGATACGCATGTGAACGTAGTGGAACACCCCAACCGCTTGGAACTTGAATTTGGCACAACCGACAGTCGCGCTAATCATCATTTATAGGTACGTCTAAATACGTTGTCGATAAAAGCTAAACTTGATATTTCATTCACGACGCGCTTGACGCGAGACGGAGGCGGTGAATGGCGCGGAGCATCAACACCAATATTTACTGGATCACTCAGTCACGTACGAATGGTAGTCGATACGCGACACGTAATCCGCGAGTATGCTGAGTAGCTTGCCTATTTCATACATCGAGATGAGACTCGCGGGCGTAATTGGCGGAGGCAAACGGCGAAATCGTTGTTGTTCTTATTCCCCGCGCATTGTCAGAGTCTTCCGCTCTTCTTCAGAAGACCAAAGATTAGCTAAGGAAAGGGGGTATTATTATTATGATGGTAGGCGATGTTACGCCATCCGATCCGAGAGCACAGATTACGTCGGCCCGTCTCGGCCGTTATCAGCTGTTACAGCCCGACAGGAATTAAATAACTCTTTGAGCACGTATGATTTCCTGCTGTCGATTCACGACACAGGCGGCGATAAGTTGCCCGCACAGCTGATGCAAATGCTGTTCTTGTTGTTATTTTTGCTGCTGCTGTTGCTGCCTCTGCTGGCGTCGCTACCGCTCATCTGCTCAGCATAGATAGCACATGAGTGACTACGCGATTGTCACCATCACTTCTACTCTGTACTTCCGTCGCTACAGAACGCAAACGGCGACCGACCAGCAATGGTAGGATCTTGTTCGATACATTTCTCGCTCTCTGTGTCTCTGTGTCTGGCGCTTTACTCATTCCTCACTGGATTTCTGGCTTCGTTTCCACTCAGGGGGGGGAAGCGTTGAACAAAACGGATGATCGCAGTTGGCCACAAAGTTATGTGAATTCGTACAGAAAGTCCGGACGATTTCTACGTGTCACCATGGAACGGCGATAATACGACATATCGGTAGACTGCAAGAAAGCAGGATGAGAAATAGAGAGAGAGAGAGAGAGAAATGAAGCGGGGGGGGGGTAGAGGATGTGAATGACAAATATGAGTACCTTCGGTGAGGCGCTTATCTGCGAGCAGACACTTGGTTGCCGTTGGTTCCGGTGAGAGTCTGCACCATTCAGACTCTACTACCCCCATGGTGGTCGCTCGTACGGCTCTCACCGTTATCGTAGTGTAATTACTATTACGCAACGGCATTTGTCCTTGGGGAAATGCGCCATTGTGTTATCGTACGACTGCGCGAAACGGATAGAAAATTCGATCCTCAACGACAACGACGACAGCAACAACAACAACAAGCACCACTACAGCAACATCCAACTAACCATTTACAACAACCAACAACAACAACAACGATGAGAGCAGTAACCAAACAGCATCAGCAAAAATCTGTCTTGCTCGCTCTAGACTTTTACAAGGCTTCGCTTCCACTGAGAAGGATATATTGATTGAAGCAGATGATCGCAGTTGGCCTTTCATAAAGCTAACAAACACAACAACGACAAAGAATAGTGAAAGCAATAACGAGCGTCACAGCAAAAACAACGACTATTACTAAACGATAGCAAAAGGAACAACATAACAATGGTAATATTACAACAAAACTTTCGCTATATATATATATATATATTATCTACTAAACGTTGCAACAACAACAATATTTACGAAGTACGTATATTGACTAAACTATCACGTATAGCCTATTCGTTCATTTAGCCATATATACGGAATGTGTTCAAAAAGTATCGCGACTTTTGAATTTTCGCGGGTTACGTATATTCGAATTTCGATTTTTTGTGGCGTTATGTTGGTACTCATGTCTCTCACTTATGCCGACAAGCTCGGCCATTTTGAATGTTCACTTAATTGTTGACAGCTGCTTTGCTTGCACGTGTTTTGGATCGTCTTCGATTTTTACCTATTCAAAAAAATGGATCAAAGAACCTGTATCAAATTTTGTGTGAAAAACGAAATTAAGTGCGCGGATGCATTCCGAATGTTGGCTGTGGCATACGGAGAAGCTACCTTGGACCGAAGCAACGTTTATCGGTGGTACAAAATGTTCTCAGAAGGCCGAGAAGATGTGAACGACGAAGAGCGTGCCGGACGCCCGAGCACTTCAACAACAGACGAAAAAATTAATGAAGTGGAGAAAATGGTATTGGCCAATCGTCGAATCACCGTTAGAGAAGTTGCTGAGGACCTAAACATTTCGTCGCCGCGAAATTTGTACCAAAATTGCTCAATTGCGACCAAAAACAGCATCGCATAAACATTGCTAATGAGATGTTGGACTCTGTCCGCGACGACCCAAATTTGCTCCAGAGGGTCATAACTGGTGACGAATCGTGGGTTTATGGTTATGACGTGGAAACCAAAGCTCAATCATCTCAATGGAAGCTGCCGCACGAACCAAGACCGAAAAAAGCGCGCCAAGTTCGGTCGAATGTGAAAGTTTTGCTGACAGTTTTCTTCGATTGCAGGGGCGTGGTGCATCATGAGTTCTTACCACAGGGTAGAACGGTTAATAAGGAATATTACCTGCAAGTTATGCGCAATTTGCGCGAAGCAATCTGCCAGAAACGCCCGGATTTGTGGAAGAACAAAAATTGGCTTTTGCACCACGATAACGCCCCTGCTCACACATCGTTGCTTGTGCGCGAGTTTTTGGCCAAAAACAACACACTAATGATGCCGCAGCCACCGTATTCCCCAGATCTGGCCCCCTGTGACTTTTTCTTGTTCCCTAAACTAAAGAGGCCCATGAAAGGACGACGTTACGCTACGCTTGACGAGATAAAGACGGCACCGAAGGAGGAGCTGAACAAGATAAAAAAAAATGGTTTTTTGAAGTGCTTCGAAGATTGGAAAAACCGTTGGCACAAGTGTATAATATCTCATGGGGATTACTTTGAAGGGGACAAAATAGATATTCATGAATAAATGAATAATTTTTGAAAAAACACAAAGGTCGCGATACTTTTTGAACACACCTCGTACTTTTCAGGCTGACACTCAGCCAAGATCGTCTACGGAATTGTTTTCGCATTGCTTCGTATGGCGGGTCGTCCCTACCCATATGCATGGGCCACACCTGACCTTTCTCGTACCGCATATATAAGAAAGGTACAGAATTTTGTATTTCTGCCTTCCTCACAAAATCTTAGCGTTTCTATTACCATTGACACGTTGACGTCGTTAGGTGACCTGAGCGTTTGATAACTTGCCTAACGACATGTGCACTAAATTAATTAAGTAACGTTTAGACCTGGTGAACGCGAATACTTGTCGATCTCTCTATCGACATCTTGGCCTACACGAGGCGCCTCAGTAGGCGGGTTCAGGTTCTCACAACATGATCTTGCACAAAAGCTTAAGACGACCATAAAAAAGCTCCAGACCATGATCGAGACTAGACAATAATTCCCATACTCAATGCATCTGAATCCGTTTAGAATGCATTTACATTGGGTCCCATTATGACCACTACCGATATTCGATGACTGATAGAGAACTGAGCTCCTAGCCAAACATTTCTCGACACTGTCGACTGATTTTACCTCGAACTGTTTACCAACCGAATTTATGCTTACGAGCTCATACGACGACTAGCCAATTACTTTTTCCCGAGTAGGAAAGCCATTTTCTGTTGCCTAACTTTAAGATCATAGCCGTTCGTGCTCCAGAGAATATCCCTGCCGTTTTTCAAAGCAATTGCAATTTTGCCTGCGGGGTCTAACCTTCTAGAGATCCGGAAACGTCAGATCAGTTTAGACAATAATCTCGTTGAGACTATGTATAACTACTCCTGTTCACAAGAGTGAGACCTTTTTGCTCAAAAGACAATGCCAAAAACGATCGACCTCACAACCGTCGATTTGTAATCCACCTCTTAAAGTTACCTGGGGTTGGGCTTTGTTTTTAAACCGTCGTTAGACGCTTCAATGCATCTACTTTGATCAAAAATGTGCCTTTGTCTGACTGTTTTATTCAAATTTTCTTCGCCAAGCCAAAACACTTATGTCATATACTGGAATTAATAAATGCATTTTTAAGAAAACGCTTTTCCGAGGCGACTAAAGGAGTCATCTACATTAATTTTCTTCTGGGATCCCAGAAAAAGATTTTGTCTATTTTGTCTTGTATGCACGGTTTTTGGAAATAAGTGAACATTTGTTTTTGTCTACATATATTCACAATACGTAGCCACTGTGGACTATTGTGAATAATCGGTGGACCTTAAAATTTGCCTTCCTCTAATATCTAAAGATTCCCACTTGGTGTTATAATTAGCAGCAGGAGTCGCCTAAAAACACTTGACGTGTTCTTTTTACCGAAGAAATGCGTTGTCGCAAAATACAGTGCATTATATACAGGTAGTTCAATAAGTTCTTAGAATGAAAACCAAGAATTTTCCAAATCATGTTTTTAAATTTATCTTATTCGATATACTCCCCGAGATGCTCAATACACTTTTCCCACCAAGATTTCAGAGCTTTTATACCTCTTAAGTAGAATTCCGCGTCTTTAGACTGAAAATAGGCATTGACAGCAGCCTTAACCTCTTCATTGCTGGAAAAACGCTTTCCACCGAGACTATTCTTCAAATGTTCGAAGAGGAAATAATCAGAGGGGGCCAGGTCTGGAGAATAGGAAGGTTGTTCAATAAGTTCGAACCTCAGTTGGGCCAGTTTTGCCGATGCTTGCCGGAACTTGTGTGCAGGAGCATTGTCCTGGTGAAACAGGACAACCTTCTTTTGCAAAGCGGGCCGTTTCACGTTGAGTTCTTGCTAAAGGCAGTCCAACAGTCTTGCATAATATTTTCCTGTGATCGTTTTACTGCTCTCAAGGTAGTCGACCAGCATTATTCTACGAAAACAGGCGCGTTTTTTGGCCTTGGTTGAGCAAATGCGGCAGCCATTTTTCTCTGAGCTCTTTCATCTTCAAGTTTTCGTATAGGATAAAATGCACACTACCTAAACTAATTCTTAATGCTTCCGCTATCTCCTTAATGTTCATTCGCTTGTCTGTGCCAACGATGTTTCGCACTTTCTCTATGTTTTCCTCATTAGTTGCCGTTTTTTGGCCTCCTGGACGTAGTTAATTCTCGGTGCTCCTGCGACCTCATTTTCCAATCCCCATATCCTTTTGAGTGCTAGCAGTCGAAAAGTTGCAGTTCCTAATAGCGGTGGAAGCGCGCCAAAATTCAAATTCTAAAAAGCTCATTCTAAGAACTTATTGAACTACCTGTATAGATGTATATTTTTATATATCACAGTGATTTTTCTCTGATCTTGTTTACCATGCATGCTCATTAACTAATTCGATTGACGTAATATCCCCACTTTTTCAAAAGTCTGCCTGCGATCACTCTTGACATTCCTCACGCTAACTGCGCTAGTAAAATGCTCCTTGTGTTACCCGCGCTGCCGTAAGTTTCGAATTCAAGTGAAACCACTTCGATGTAACCTCTCAGAACGATGTTTTGGTGAGGCTTGTAAACAAGCTTTGGACTTATCTACGGCACAGCCTGCCTTGCGCGATGTGTGCGCGATTTAAAACTTAAAAGTTAATGTTTAACTTTTGAGTTTCAAATAGTTGGGATGCAACGACAAACGATGCCGTTGCATCCCAGACAACATGTTCCAAAGGACAGAAGATTCACCTCATTAGGCGACACGATTTGTGTTGCAATCCAAATCATGCTAACCCCATCTCTTGCTCCGCATTGAACGAAATCATGTTCCTGGCGCACTTTGTCGCATATATATATATATATATATATATATATATATATATATATATATATAATCATGTTTATTTAATCGTCCAGACTTAAGTTGCTCCAGGAAATTGTTCGTTGTATCCTTTATTAGTCTCAAAAATGTTTAATCGGTGGGAATACGAAGTAGTTGCACGGAGCTAGGTTTGGCGAATAGAGATGTTGCAGAAATGTTTAAAAAGTTATGGTATTGTGAAATTTTATATTGATCATAGAACCAGGTAATACAAATTCGTGAGAGATGATTCCCTCGTAGTTAAATAACACAATACAAATGACTTGATGTTCGATTTGGGGTCATCTTAACATTCATTTTCTTTACATTGTACACAATTATCACAGCAGCATTTAGCAGTTCCGCTACTTTAGGACATATGAGTTGGTTTTAACACACATTTTGATGCAGATTTGTTGTCCCCCTATTTTTAAGTTCTTAAAAATCGCCAATCCTTGTTTTCTTTATTTTCTTGCCATATATATATATATATATATATATATATATATAAAGCATCGTCATCTCAAACTATATGTATCTACAGGGTCTCCCAGAATTCGTCCAACAAACTTTGGGGTCTAGTACTCGGTGAAAAAATCATTTTTCTAATGAAACAACGGGGAGGAAATGACTACTACTACTACTACAGCTGCTGCTACAATTGCATTTGTATTACTCCAAGAACTACTCTATCATTGAGGCAATTCTTACGCTGCAGTCAGTGTAGGAGTTGTGGTAGCAGAGATATACCTGTATATTGTTCGCTCATCCCTCGGCTACAGCTCGAAGCTGTCGTCGCCTTGTCGGAGCACTGAAAAAACTGCCAGACCTAATTACTATCGTCTATCGGTATCCGCTCACGCAACAACACAGCTCGAGTTGTTGTTGTTGTTGTTGTTGTTGTTGTTTTTGTTGTCGTTGTTGTTGTTGTTGTTGTTGTTATTGTTGTTGTTGTTGTTGTGTCGTCGTCGTCGTCCTCTCTGGCTGCGTCTTCTGAACGCGCATTATCGCGCATTGTCGCACCGCATCGAAAGGTGCTCGTTGAGACGATTCGTCATACGCCTCATCTGCGTGGCTAGATATTCTGTTTGTATAGTTTGTTCTTAATATTTGTCATCGTCGTCGTCGTCGTCTGCACTACCACAACTATGTACTACTTACTACTACCACTGCGGCTGCGCAATAGAGACGTGTATGACGCAGCACGAGCGGATCGACACAACAACAGCGGCCGCTGTGCTTATCGGCCTCCAGCAATGCTGATGATTACGACGATGGTGATGACGTATGGTTATGTTGATGAAAGAATTGGGGGTAGGTATCTGTGTAGGTGGGTGTTTGGTTGGGTTTGCGGTGGGGCTTGCCGTGGGGGTTTGCGGGGGCGGCGGCAGTGGTGGTGGTGATGATAACAACAATGATACGACGACACTGTGATGACGTGACCTTAAAACACAGATAAACCTTTCTGGACTGACTAGCTCTTCATTTTTTGTATATCCTAACTAAGATGGGCAACGAGAAGCAGGAAAGAGGGGGGCGACGGAGAGAGAGCGAGAGAGGAAGGCAGACCCAGAGAAATACAGAGGGAGGGAGAAAGATACTGAAGCAGAAGATGGACGCAGGCTTTATTTCGCTACGTAGCTGTCTCGAATGTCGCAGCTCTGCTCTATTTGGGGTGATGTTACTGTAATCAATTGGAGGGTAGGGTGATCTATACTATACGTGGTTGAAGACGTGGTCTATAGAGAAGTTGATGTTGTTGTCTAATTCTGTTACAATAATCATAATTACTGGATGTCATCGACGATAGATGTGTTTCTGTTTATAAAATAATATAAGTTGCGCCATATATATTTACGCTTATTACTTTTAGATATGTTGGTGTCGTTTATTGTATGTTAGAATAGTTATTATTGTTATTATGCATATAATTTCTATTTTCGGTGGTATCACTACCTACCGTTAATCCAGCTTACAATATAATTCCTGTCGGATGTGAGAAAGAGAAACCCTGTACGCCTGTATGACCGAACGGAATAATGTCTAACCAGTGTGCGAACGAACGAACGAACTCTGGGAGCTTAAACCGAAGGCCAGTAAAATATAGCCGCGAACTTGGCCTCCTGATAACACAAATCTGGGTCAGGGTGTAGCATGCAGATGTACGACCGACAGATACATACACTTATATATATATATATATATATATATATATATGTATATATATATATATATATATATATGACCTACTTACTGTGTTTTATTGGTAGATGTTCCTTGATCATGACCGATTTTACTCTGCCTCAACGTCTTCGAACCGACTACGCTAAAAAAATCACTAAAAGAGCCTGTTCGGTAATCTAAAATCTACACAGCGTAGTAAAAATACTCCTTCATAAACGTACGCACGTGGAGAATCCCTTATTACATCCAGTTAGAGTACTGTTTTTGGTGCTCTTGCCAATGTGTCGTGAGTCCCGTTCATACAAAGAGCTTTGATTCATTAGCGGAGAGCTATCGGCCCATTGCACAGGTTCTGATTTGCAGAACGCCTATAGAACAAATCAGCCTTCTAGACTCGACATGATATCGTCTTATTAGTGTTTGAAACTCTAAAACTAGAAAAAAACTTTAAAACTATAAAAAAAACTAATACATGTCTATTGGTCCGGAAGTCAGTCGTCGACCAGATCATTCATGAACGCTGCGCACTAAATTGCGACGAGTTGATAGTCAACTATGTTAATTGGTATGATGTTTTCTTAGAAAACACTTTTTAAGGTAAAGTTTTATCTTTCCCGCACTTTCGGGCGGTTCATAACGTAATTGCCGAGCACTAAGTTTGTGTATAAACTTCTGCCTAGATACGGCAACAACAAATGTACATACACCCTACAAGAGTCTAAGGCTGCTACAGTCAACCACCATGGGTTCTCACGCTAGTAAAAATAAACATAATTGGCATGTCGATTCATGCATTTGTCATGCTTATATTTTCCCGAACGGAGCAGAAAAATCACCAACATAGACTACGTACATATGAGGTTTAGAGGAGACCTTGATGAGCTTGTGCCTTCTAAGCTCAACTTCGAGCTTATATTTTATTTTACATTTTTTCTTAACATTGAAACAGCATAGTGGTAAAAACTGCCTGCACATCATAATATATATGCATGCTGTCGTTTTTCTTGTTATACTTGTTTATACTGTAGTACAAAATGATAGCAGGAAAAGCGAGAGCCGACTTTCATTTACGACCAGGCTTCCGCACCTGGCCTAGCGCAAGGTAGACCAAAAAACCGTTCATTCGAAGGTGTTGAACATCATTGCTGGAACGATTTCCGCTATCAATGCAACGCACACCTCATGGTACTGCTTGCCCGTTTGCAAAAGGTAAAAACGATTAGCACTTATTCTGTGCGGGCCACAAACTGAAGACGCATACGTTTCGATTTACGGCTACGACGACGCAGTTGATCTTAAACCTTTTCGAGGCTGACAGTCCTCAGCCAAGATTTAACGTCCATGGGACTGCTTTACGCATTGCTTCACAGACGGACTACCCCCATAAATACAAATGTGGGGCAACGATGGGGCTCGAACCCGCGCACCTATAATATGTGTCTCCTCCGGTCGCGAGGCGCAGACGCATGCACCCACCACGCCACCGGGACAGACGACGCAGTTGATCTGGCTTACTGTTGCTCCTGCTGCTATGCCTACAGCGTCACAAAACGCACAGTGCAAAATGTGCTATAGAAATATTAATGAAGCTTCGTCTGCTCCGTGTTGGACACGGCATCGTTGAATCTCTCATCATCTTAGGCGTTTTCTGTTTAGACCGGGGTGCAACCTTTTTGCGCGAGCCACCGTATATGTGACTCTCTTCATAACGGCAATGTTGGCTATTTCCTCGAGGTGGAACATCTTGAGTCTAAAGCCCAATTTCTGATAGAATCTGTGCGCATACTCTATAATTAGGTAAGCCATGATACTTGATCTATGACTCACCTAATACCTCAGAATACAATAAAGGGGTGAGGAGTGTTATCAAGCTAAATTGTCAACAAAGTAAATGTACTTAACTGTAGTCACTACTCCATAAGCGGTTGTTTGAAGTAGTTCAACAGATCGAGCAACGACCGTGACAGCGAAGCGAAGTCCGCTGACGGGAATAGTGCTTTAATTTGGACGGCGCGTGTTGATTAAGATCGTCGAGATCTTTTCCAAAGAGGGGTGCAATCGGTTTTATATAGACACAGAAAAGCTCCAGACCGATGCGTCAGGTTTCTTGCAACTGTCATGACTACTAGGTTATTTTAATAAGCAGACACCATGAGGCTCTTTTGATATACGTGTTTAGTATTGAGTGGAGCTTTGCTGGCCGCTCTTCATTCAGCAACTCTTCGAAATTTGCCACATATGACACAGATTTTTATACGTTGCTATATTCGGTCATTAGCGTATTCAGAGAGCATCCGCTTATTCATTTTCTTCTGCAAATTTCGTACAAGCCTCTAATTTGTGGACACAGATATCATGAAGATTATGCCATTGAACTTGTGCTTTTAAATACGATTGCGAATTTTTTATTGGGTGTTTTTTTCATAACTTGATAAACTGAACTCGATGAAGAGCTCAATTGTCCTGATTAAATTTTTTTTAAATACCCATGGTCTACAGGTATGAAGTACCGGCTCATGTGCGAAACTTACTATATATATATATATATATATGACAGGGCCGGCAAAACGATACTTATGTATATTGGTCACTTAAGTTTATATGTATATTTATATATGCATGTATTTGTCCTGTATTTATTGGCTAGTTACCGTATTATTTGCCACCTATGAGCTGCGTATAGATCCCTACCGAAAGACTGCACCGTAGCCCTTCGGTCTTTGCCGAGATCAAAAACTCGACGACTTAGCGTAAATTAAGCGCGCGTCCGCAAACAAACGCCCAGACCTACGCACAGTCAAGCATTTGGCAAAAATCAAACGCAAATTACGTTTTTCTGTGATGGCTTACGCGGCCGCCGCCGCTGCAACAGCTAGTATCGCAATTCAGCCGTTCCAACGATTTACAACAAATGCTTTTACGCCACAATCGGACAAAAACTAGTCATCGTTATGAGCTTTTGTCTGCCGAATGATGTTTTTAGATTTCTTCGACGTCTGGTAGATGTCACTTCCCTAATTTGCGCCTGAATAATCTCCCACTGGCAATGTATTTGTACGTATGAAATTATCGCTGACAAAACGGACTAGAGAAGATAATGGACGACACTACAAGCATCCGGTTTCTCAAAGCGATCATTCTTAAGATTTGCCGACTGGGTTTATAATTTTAATTGATAGTTGAGTTAAGGATTTATATATACATATATATATATATATATATACAGGTAGTTCAATAAGTTCTTAGAATGAAAACCAAGAATTTTCCAAATCATGTTTTTAAATTTATCTTATTCGATATACTCCCCGAGATGCTCAATACACTTTTCCGACCAAGATTTCAGAGCTTTTATACCTCTTAAGTAGAATTCCGCGTATTTAGACTGAAAATAGGCATTGACAGCAGCCTTAACCTCTTCATTGCTAGAAAAACGCTTTCCACCGAGACTATTCTTCAAATGTCCGAAGAGGAAATAATCAGAGGGGGCCAGGCCTGGAGAATAGGAAGGTTGTTCAATAATTTCGAACCTCAGTTGGGCCAGTTTTGCCGATGCTTGCCGGGACTTGTGTGCAGGAGCATTGTCCTGGTGAAACAGGACAACCTTCTTCTGCAAAGCGGGCCGTTTCACGATGAGTTCTTGCTAAAGGCAGTCTAACAGTCTTGCCTAATATTCTCCTGTGATCGTTTTACCGCTCTCAAGGTAGTCGACCAGCATTATTCTACGTTGGTCTTAAAAAAACTGTAGCCATCACCTTTCCGGTCAATGCCATTGTCCGCACCCTCTTCGGAGGTCCTTCATCAGGTGCACACCATTGGCAAGATGCTTCTTGGGTCTCGGGAGTGTAGTGATGGACCCAGCTTTCATCGACGGTCATGAATCTGCGCTAAAAATCCGACGGATTGTTCGACATCTTGGCCAAATTTCGCTGTGAAGCGAAAACAAGCGCATTTTTTTGGCCTTGGTTGAGCAAATGCGGCAGCCATTTTTCTCTGAGCTCTTTCATCTTCAAGTTTTCGTGCAGGATGAAATGCACAATACCCAAACTGATCCCCAAGGCCTCCGCTATCTCCCTAATGTTCACTCGCTTATCTGCGGCAACGATTTTCTGCACCTTTTCCACGTTTTCCTAATCAGTTGCCGTTTTTGGGCGTTTTGAACGTAGTTCATCCCGGTGCTCCTGCGACCTCTTTTTAACTCATTAATCCAGTTGGAAACAGTGGCAAAACATGGCGCAGAGTCACCGTACACCTCTTCTAACTCAGTTTTCACTTGGGTCGCATTCCAACCTTTGAAATAAAATGCTTGATAACCACTCGAAACTCTTTTTTCTCAATTTTTTAAAATCACGCCGATACGTTGCACGGGAAAAGCGATCAAACGAAATCGCAACGGCCAATCACCATAATATTTTGACTGCTGGCAGTCGAAAAGTTGCAGTTCATAATAGCGGTGGAAGCGCGCCAAAATTCGAATTCTAAAAAGCTCATTCTAAGAACTTATTGAACTACCTGTATAGTCGTGTGATCATATACGGATGCATAATTATTTAATTGACCCAACTTATAAAAAACGAAAGTGACAGTCGTACACTCTATTAAATTATTCATATTTATTTCATACAATATACCGTATTGATAATTATCCTACTGTTGAAATGTCTTATATCACTGTTACAATGTGATTATCTATGCATGGTGACTATCACGTATCCGATTCGTCTAGACAAATACCAATTTAAAAATGAGTGCCTTAAACGCAGGCGTCGTTTTCACATCAGAATCCAGACGTTGCTTCAAGGGGTAAGAGGATCGTTTACTATCTGCTATTACCGGATGACCGATGCAGCGTAACAAAGTACCGCCTCAAGCATAAGCTGTCTAGGCTGAACGCAAGGAACAGCCAAGGTTTCGAACGCAGGAGGGCAGAAATCATGAATTCGGGTTTTTAGTGGGTGGGAGTCCCACGCTGGTTGCTACTGGTTGGCATCACGGATTGTGCCTTAGCAGTTTCTAGACCTACCAAATAAATTAAAAATCAAGCTCTGATTGTGTTGTCGGGAGCTTCGTCGATAAAAATTTGTAACATTTCGTCGTGCAAAGGGACACCCCAGTGTCTAACGAGAGCACCTAGTAGCTCCAGGATACCACCACTAATACAATCTTGCCAGACGCCTTAATAATGTAATGTTGGAATCTACACGTCTACGAAGGAACCGATTTTAATTTTGTTTTCAAATTTTGTCAAGTTACACTAAGGAGTACCGGTAAACATAGCACATACGTGCTACCGCTATATTGACCTCATCGTCACGATCTCTTGATCGCATGGCAATTTTTATAGCTAATAGAATTAAAGCAGTTGTCGCGTGATGACTTGGCGTCACTTCTCAGAACGATATGTATAAATCTTTAGTACAGTTGTAAATAAGGCATTCAGCTGGTCTACTACATTTACGCATTTACGTCAGTTTCGCGTCGTAGGGTGAAAGCCATACCATTTACCATATGTTAAGTATACAATCGGACATACATCGGGTAAGATAAAAAGTACATTGTAGATAGGAAACAAATTCACTTGAAGTTCATGGTAAGGCGTGTCTCATGAAAAAAGGGCTGGAAATAAACTTACGCAATACCAAGGCAATTAAATTTCGTCGCGGAGGCCGTTTAGCTGCAAACGATGTTATTCGTTGCTGCCGGAGGCCACTGGAGTTTGTAAACTCTTACTCATACTTGGGTCTCCGGATTTACTACAGGGAAACATCGTTCACTGCACACATCGAGGACATCTTCAACTCGGCACTGGCAGCTCTCTACGGAGGGGTCGGAGATGTTCGGCGACTATCCGTCGGTACGGCAGTGAGCTTGCTTATGCTAAAGATCCTGCCAAGTTAGCGTATAGTTTAGACAGGGTGTGGCAACACTTATCTTAAGCGAATTTGAATTTGTTTAAAAAGTGCTTGACTCTATATATGAAGCGAGTACTCTGCCTTTCAATCAAGGCGAGAAGCCGTTTCGTGTATGTATTGTCGGACCGTGCGCCGATGGTGGAGATGCTTCGGCTTAGACTGCGTATGCCGGTAACGGAGCCTCTTGACCATTTCTTGGGAGAGTGGCGACGCAAAGTCACGGAGGCAGCGACAGAGGTAAGAACGCTCGACACCTTTAAGTCTCCTTGGTTGTGGCCTGCGATGACAGGCATGTATATACCAGGTACATCGTACACGGGTTCCATCACCTCGTATGCTCCCGTAGCGAGTTTCATAAGGACTATAGTACTCAGTGTATTTGTCGGTTCTGCTCGCAGCAATGCGCTAGCTACCACGCGGTTGATTGTCCGGCACTGCAGTGAAGATATTTACACTTCTTCTCTCGGTGGAACGGCAGGACAACAAAGTTTTATGTTTAATAGTAACATGAGCTATGTTGTACATACTCTATTGGAGTAAAATAAGTATGATTACTTGATATAATAGTAAAGGGCCGATTAAACGAAATAACAAGATACCATTTCATTACCAGTTTCCAGAATTACCGTCAACTCTATACGCGTCTGCCTGATAAAACAAACAACAAGTGAGTACGAACGTAAAAGGGCAGAGAAAAAGCAAACAACGAGTACATGCTGTCAACGTTTGTGCTTGAAGTTTTGTCGATTGAACTGTTTCAGGATTGAACTAGGCTCAACCCATTTGCACGAAAACCTGTGGTATCGCGGTAATCTTATGTTTGTCGCCATAGGCAGAACCGATCGTGGTAAGCATTGCTTTGATGCAAGCTGGTGATTCCAGGGTTATAAAATAGTTTTTGTCCTGTCTAACTAAATTTAAACCGACAGGAAGCTACTCCACTGACACTTTTAAGCTAGAATTCACAGTCCGGCGAATTCTACATCTCACACCGTGTTTTACAACGATACGCCATATATGTGTTTTTTGTTTTATCAAGCAAATGCTTGATACTGCACATAGAGCGCTTGCAGCACAAAAACAACTTTGTATTTACATACACACATATATATATATATATATATATATATATATATATATATGTATGTATATATATATATATATATATATATGGTATCAACTACCATCTAGTAACAACACCTGCTCATCGCTCCTTCCTTCCTGGAGTACCTTCCAGCGTGGAATCAGAAGATACTCATTTCTTGTCGTAATTAGACGCTACATTACAAGACTCGCTGGTGTGCTGATGCGCACGGCGGCACCAATTATCTACTCGGACCGGACAAACCAATGAACGAACAAACGCCTCTCTCTCTCTCACTCTCTCTTTGCTCATATTTGTTTGGACTATGATTGCTGCTAATTCTGCTACGGGGTAACTGAGCGATTCAAACTAGCCAATACTAGGCAATACTATCACTACAGCTAGCCAGTCTGCCAGCCAGCTGTAGTAGTTACAGTAAGCCAGCAGCTGTAAGTAATAGTCAAATCGTAGTTATAGTATATCGAAACTAATAGACGACAGCAAACAAGCGTTATCGATCAGCTGTCGTATTGCTCTGCTTCGACGATCCTCTCCTCTCTTCTTTTCTTCCCCCCTGTTTGTGTGTGGTTTGCGTTCACCCCTTGTCTAGCTCGTTCGCATACTTGTCCTGCTCTTCATCGTATCCGTTGGCCAGCAGTTTATGAAACTGTACAGAGTTTGGCTCATCGTACACATGGTTAGTCGGCCGACTACCGACGAATGGCGACTGCGCGGCGGTGGGGCCGACGATGGTTAGGAGTTAACTACTACTGGTTATGGAGGTGAGCAGTCGGCATCCCTCCACTGGCTCGCCTTCCTGCCTGCCCCCCCTCCTTCCCGCCCGTCAGTTAGTTAGCTGGGTAACTATTCGCTAACCGACGGGCGATCACGGTCATTATATCGATTACAGGTGGTGATAGTACTACTATATTGGGCTTTCTTTGCAATCAGCATCAGCGGCAGCCGCAGCAGCAGCACAGGAACTACGACAACATCTATGAGTACGATGGATGACTGCTGAACCCAACCCCCATAAACACAGCCCTCCCCCGAACAAAGAACACCCCCCCATCCCCCCGAACAAACGACGGCCACAGTCATCAACACCGGTAGCAACTAGCAGATAGCGATGCCAGAGACAGAAAACTAACTCGTGGAGCCATTATGCAGTGGTGGTGGCGGATGGTGCCGCCACTGCTGCTCAATACACTAACTTTTCTTGCAAACATTCTTCCTCATCATTCTCCGCCAATTATTCTGGCAGACACGGTTAGAGGGAGCCGGCATTGCTTCGCCAATGAAGGCGTCGGCGGCCCGCTCAGACTATAACGAACAACAACAACCGTTAGACCCACAACCAACGACAACAACAACAACACCAATAGCAACAGTAACAACAACAGCTGCAACAACAACAATAACAACAACACCAATAGCAACAGTAACAACAACAGCAGCAACAACAACAACACCAATAGCAACAGTAACAACAACACCAATAGCAACAGTAACAACAACAGCAGCAACAACAACAACAACAACACCAATAGCAACAACAGCAACAACAACCATAACAGCCGAAGAAAAAGATGGACATCGCAATTTGGCTGCTTTGGCAGTGATACAGCAGCGGCGGCGGCTACGGCAGCCACGTAACTGTGGGTACATTACGTAGCCACAGTGTAAAGTAAATCATATTGATTAGCGAAATTGCGATTGCAACCACAACAATGATAATAGCAGAAACAACAACTACAACAACAGAATCGATTATAGGTGTCGACTTTTCAACTCTCAAAAACGCTGTAACACAGGGCGAAAATGGGCAATCTCGGCACTCGTCACGGCAGCGGCCGCAAGTACTGTTACCGGTACGGTTTCTGTTGTTGCTGTTGTTGTTGTTGTTTTTTTTTCATACCGTTATTTGTGTTATAGCTAATTTTGTTGTTTTTCTTGCTATTGCTGATGCTGTTGGCAATAGTGGCTGCAACAAAACTAATGAAAAGACATCTGTGAAACGATAGCGACGCTAATTAACACCGCAACGGTATCCTGGTCATCATCATTAAACACGGTATCTGATGCAATTGAACGTACTGCCGAGTGCCACCACGGCTCTAAGTGTGATACATATGGCATCGTTGGCACTCTTACGGCATATTAGCATTTCTCGAACTGAAACGCATAGCGCAATGCGGAGAAAAATCAAACGCGCATGAGGAGGGTCACCTTCGCCTGTGTATGCATATTTATATATAGCGGTAAACTCATGGCCGCCGACGTCAATCTCTTCTGTACAGCGCCGGGAATAGAGCCAACAAAATAATGTATGTATATATATATATATATACCTAGGAAAATACATAATACAATGTCGCAATTTTCCTGCCTTGTGGCTGCAGAATCCTCCCGGGTCAACAATACACCGTCGCACATTATGCTGAAAATTAGGTATCAGTCAGTTCTCTAGACTTAACGTAATCGATCAACGGACGGTATTTACTGTATTTACAAAATGCAGATATGGCCCATTACACCTGCGCACCGATAATGAGATTTAACTGTGGCCAATATGCTTGCTCCCTAATCAGTTTTTGAGGTCATCTGCGGTTCGTACAGTATGCATACGGCTCAGCTTGTTATCTGCTTAGATACAGCGACTTAAGTTTGAGGTCTCCCTGTGCTGCAAAACAATTATAGCAGGTACGTTAGAATCAGCGCATTTCGACCGTTATTTGTTGAATCGAATTAAATAACGCTTACCTACATGCTTAGATCCTTAACACCTTCACAAAACCCATATGGGTTTGTAAACTCTGTGATTAATTTGCAAATTACAATTTCTAGTATTTTTGCGTATATATATATATATATATATATATATATATATATATATAGTAGCTAAAATATCTTAATAAGCATCGGAATGTAAATCAATATTAGGACCTCTATCTGCTCTGAGTGCTGTTCCGACCTTCAATGACATAAAATACATAATTTGGCAAGGTAGCTAATACATGCAGCGGGCAAGTAGCTACCTTTGGTGAATACGGGGAGCACGGGGAAGTTTGAATAACTTTAACGCTACCTCTAAAAAGCTACATTGTTTAATAATACATGTAATGTATATATATATATATATATATATATATGTATAAGCGTATGGGCTTTGAATGGATTGCCGGTAACAGGTGCTGTCAAAGAGTGCATTTGACAGGACCTGTTACCGGCAATCCATTCAACAAATGCTTGCAACAAATATGTTTTATGTATTTATTACCAAATTGAAGGTAATAACCTGGGCCCAAAAAGGATTAGTGGAGATAATAAAAAAATATTTACGCTTAAGAATCATGAATTAACAGGAAGCAAGCAAAGTATGGTGAACTTGGCTTAAACGTTTATACCTCACAATTATAATAACTGAGCATTATAATAAATGATGACAAAACACAAATAATAATAATTTTAATGACGATGATGATTATTATTTTATGACATAGCGCGTTGTAACTGTCGCTTGCGTATGAAATAGTAACGTCCTAGCAGTATGCCATTGTTGTCGCCGATACGAGCGCATACTCGATGCGCTCAATCTTTCCCCTCCTGGTATTGACTAGAAAGCAAAAAAGAAGATGGAAGAGAGAAATAGGGCCACCTGTAAAACCAACCACAACGATGATGATGATGATTATTATTATTCTTACAATTCCGTGCCGCCAGTGGCCTCCGATTTCGCATTGCCATGTTTTAGAGAGAGCAACCTCCATGCGGTAGAACGGTGGATGAGCGTGGCCTGCACCGGCTTAGCTGAACTAAGCTGGAGGGGCTTACGCAAGACCGCCATGATGCCATGAATGACATTCTCGGGCGCGCTTTCAGACAAGCCGGCTACCGCGTTACGCTGGAGCCTGGTGGACTGCAGAGGGACGACAAGCGTCGACCGGATGGCCTTACCAGCCGGGACTGGGATCGTAATCGGCCGCTGGCATGGGACGTCAATGTTTCGCCCTCGGCTATCGCGCACTAGCCAGCGCGGGTATTGGCCACGTTACTCACCAACGGGAGATGCACATACGCGCATCTTCTTGAGGACCACGTTGTTATGGTGTTTAGTCTCGAGTCGTCTGGTGTTTGGGGCAAGGATGCACTCAAACTGACAAAAGAGGTTAGGAAGAAGCTCTTTGAGGCCACAGCGGAGCGAAGATTGACCGTGTTTCTCCGACGGAGGGTGTCATTGGAGCTTCAGAGAGGCAACGCCGAAAAGATGTTGAGTGGTCAGCGACACTTGAGCAATACTAATAATATTATAAGCAATATTGTAGATGTTATAAAATTGATATATTAGTCATTGTGACACATGTACATAATAATAAACCCGAGTTAAAAAAATGTATTATTATTATTATTAGATTTGTTAGCTCTGGTGTCATCCTCATCCTCGCTGTTTTTCTTTTAATAGTCCTCTTTCATCTCGTCACTCAAAACCCTACGGCTGTTACAAACACTGTGAAATTCAATCAATAGTCGTGTCCCCACTTGAGAAATAGGGACCGTAATTTTGTCTAAGCATCGTGTTAACCTGAAGACATCGGCTGTAGCAGTATGTAGCGTATTCACTCTGTTTCTCACTTTTAACTCAGAACGAACAGCTCATTTCTATTTTTTACTAGTCTCTTGGCACTTTTTGCACTTGAACTAGCTCAAAGACTCAGTCTTAGGCTACTTTAGCTAGAGATGCTATTAAAAAAATAGCGTAAGTCAAGCGAAAGTGGCTGGGAATATATGGCAAAGCTGTACAATTGTCTCACCTATATAAAAACTGTGACAGATAGATCCTGCTTCCCACGCCAACTTAAGACATTTCTGGAAAGCATGTTGTTTTGAACTGCCAAAATTAGCTGGGAATTGAATAGCATTGGCACTGCCTCGCGAAATGGTACAGGGTCTATTTTGCCGATAATACGTTTTCATCACAATTTATCAAATACAGCTACAGTAAGCTGTAGAAGATGTAAACATAGCATGGACAATATGTATGTCATAAATAACTAGCGGCAGTAATTATTGCAAACATATATGTCAGCAACTGTACTATTAGAAACGGCGTTTACAATGACCTTAAATGCTAGGAAAGTAAGATTACCTTTTTAAAGTTAACAACAGCGAAAAAAATAGTAGCAGCAACAACAACACTGGGAATATTAACACTAACAGCACAGAATCGCAGTTGATGGGCAAAAATAGCAATAACAGTTAGATCAAGTGCGTTGATGTACGGGCAACCTATATTAGAGAAGCCCGGGATAAGAACTAGAAATAAATGCAACAATAGAGTGAACAGTACTATCAGCTTGTTTAATGTGTTTTTCTCCAATAGTAAATGAAGTAATAAATACATCGAACATGAAACTACAAATACAGCAACACGACGGCAGAAAATTACGATTAAAAGTATCAGAAACACCTACGGCAACCATAGAAATAATGAGAACACTAAAGCAACAGCTTTTTGTTGCTTTAGTGTCCTCAGTATTTTTTTCTCAATAATCTAAAATGCATAATGCACCCTCTTTGTCTTGGTAGTGTGGGACTCTCAAATCCACTAAAAACCCGGTGGTCCCCTAACTTAGATGATTGGGATATTCGTGCACCCGGATACATCGGGATAAGTTCGTCGAGTTTTGCGAGGTTCTCTTTGATCTGGCTGATCTTGTCACCCCTGCGGGCCTTGAAGCCGAAACGAAGAAGGTGGTTCCACGCTTCCAGGGACTTCGAGTGTGGCACAGTTTCCAGGACTTCGAGAAATGCTTTGTGCCCGTAAGGCTGGACAGTACTTTCTTGAAGGGTATTCCGTGCTTGCACTATGAGCACTGATAGAGATCATGGGGCAAACACGCGGCGGGGCCTGGCAATTGGGTGGTTAGTAACGGAGCAGGAGGGCTAATGAGGGCGGCTATAGTCAGGTGTGGTTAAGACTTCTGAGAAGTTCCTTGGCTGGCTGGTTATTATATATCGTTGCTTCGGTGAAGGGGACGGCGTGGGTGTTCCTGGAGGACCAGCGGGGCCACTTTGCACGAGACTCGTAAGATCAACCATGGGGAAGCTCGTATGCTTAACGCTGGAGGGAAGGCATGTTGGCAAAATCGGCAAGTTCTGGATTGATGCGACAGCCTGTATAATCTATAGGGTCCCGCTTGAAGGGACCTGTGAAGTGATCTCGGTCACCATCATTTCCAGCTAGGCGGTGACCGCCTCCAGCACTCGAACAGTGAAGAAAGCGGTGAGAGCTCCGGCGTTTAAAACCAAAGAATCACCTTTGCGAGGTTTCGGACGACATCGGTGCAAGGTCTGCTATTAGTGAAGTTTTTGCCGGCGTTGACAACATTTACGAGCTGGATGATAGACACCGTCTTCCAGAATGAATCCCGAGAAGTAACCGATTGGCGCCAAGCGTCAAGGATCCGGAAGCGGGTTGGGCATGAGCCATACTTCGCCGAGTGGGTGCCCTTTTAGTTGATGCAACAGACGCACTCGCGGCGGAAGCACTCGGAGAGCTAGTGGTAGACCATCACAGCGAGCCAATTAATAATAATAATCATCATTCTCAAAGGAATAGTCCTAATACTATTACAATTTACCTTTAAGTGGACTGAAAGGCAAAGTATTACACTGATATGATTCGTTTGACCGTGGCCCTGACGTGGCTAGGCGCGTGAGCTGGCCGTCCCAACAAATGTCGACAGATATGAGAATAGTAGAAACAGGGAACCATACTGACATTCGTACATATATACAGCTTAAAAGCAATGTTCAGTAGAAGTGGTGGTAGTAGTCGAAGTAATCGGCCGCAACCCAGACAAAAAGCATTCACTGACTCCACGAAATTACACTGTAAACAATCCGGTTTCACCCCCTGCTCGTTCCATTTTCGTAAACCTCCTTTTGATCACCAATTTCCGCCACAGGCAAATTTTCCCATATATATATATATATATATATATATATATATATATATATATATATAGGCTTTTTACGATGATTTTAACATCGTTGGGGCAAAAAGAAGCCCACCGACTGCTTCACTTAAAGATGATTTGCTTTCGACTTCTGCGAGAATGGATGGGCGTGTGTAAGCTAAGATGTGTGCATGTCTTCGTTGCAGGCTCTGATCGTGTTGATTGCTTCACTGCTAGTTGTATTATTTGTTGTTCTTCACTTCTTCTTAGGTGGATTGTGTCGTTGAGTACGTGTGGAATAGGGTGGCGTTTGTCGGTCCGCCTCATCAATTTGCCGACTCTTTTCCTGCTGGAAGAGCTCCGCCTGCCAAATGGCCCCTGTTGACAACACGGCGGCACAGCGGGCGTCATCAGTAACTAAACACGTGGAAGGGAGACATTGCGTCGGGTCTCCGCCCACTGCAACCGCGTCTTTCCGCCCAACAGCCACCCCAGGAACGTGGGAATGTCACCCGTATTTTGTTACGGCCACTCGATTTGTACGATCGTTTAGCGATTGCTCACCCGCAATCCAACTCCACCAGTCAGAGTGTTTCACTTGCGAGCGCACGCAGCCTGCGTCCAGCGACAAAATCTACGAACGACTTACCCACAAGAAACCAATCGTCGTTGTCACTTTCGTTAGGTCTAGTCCCAGCAATCCATCCCGTTACGCAGAGTTGCTCCTCATTTTATTTCGTAGTACAACGTTCGATTAGAAACGATTTTAACCATCGACCATCGATCCCATGTACATATTCATACACAGTGTGTAGACGGCAGAGAAACGTTTTATAATTAATAAGTTGCAAGGTTTGTAGCATAAGCTATATATATATATATATATATATATATGTATTTATATCATAGCATTTAATTGGATGGATTCATAGGATGTGTTAAAAGACACTCCAGATTTTTGAAGTAAGAGCTTAGCTGAGCAAAAACCCATTTCAGAAACGCGACATTTCTACGTTGCATATATATATATATATATATATATATATATATATAGTTGTAACGTTTATATGACAAAGAGTGACGCGTTTGTCGGTTTCTGCTTTTGGTGTCGCTACCACAAGTCTGTATGTGGTTTTTGTTGTTCGGATTGATTCGAAAGTTTACCTACGAAACGATTTTCCAATAGAAACATACTTGGGACGACGGCCACTAGTTAGCCAGTGAAACCGATATTTTCGTTTAAAAACAACACTTTTCATCGACGTCAATTGTCCGTCCGCCACTCAACGACAACACGGGTCATCATCTGTGTCTGCCTTGTTCGGCAGACGTTAACGGCATCGCCCTTGGGTTCTCGTCACCACAGCGATCACCAACGCTACTACGGGGGGGGGGGGGGGGGGGGGGGGGCGATTCCCAGTGAAGCCGGCTGAACAACTGTGGAAGTACACCTCATTGAAGGCAAAGCTCACGTTACGCATTGCGTTTACTTGGCTTCAAGTCAGCAGCTTGTCAAACGACGATGACTTGGCGACATTGTCGTAAGCGATGACCTACGAAGAGACAACTTGTAGAAAACTTCAATGAGGTAGACTTATCTGTCTTCTATATATAAATATATAAATATATATATATATATATATATATACATATATGTATATAATATATATATATAATATATATATATATACATATATGTATATATATATATACATATATGTATATATATATATATATATATATATATAAATATATATATATATACATATATGTATATATATATATGTTCTTGAGAGTATGAGTGTCGGTCTGTACGCTTTGGGGGTGCAATGAGGCACCTGTCATCTGCCTTTGAATGAAAGCTTGTGATGGCATACGTAACGTGGGTTCCACTGTTTTTAACCTCAGCTCAAGGTTCTGTTGCGATTGCGTTACACGGCTGCGCCATGACGCCTTGTTATTCAATCCTGGAATGCAGTGCTATCTATGAATGCTTGCAGCTGCAGCCTGCATTGCAGTGTTGTAACCTGTGTGTTAGACACCTTTTGGCCAATTTTGAATATAAACATCTGCCAATCAGCCCGGTAAAGCTACGAAAAACACTAGTAAATAACTTCTTTAACAACTGGGCCTGTCTAGAGAAGCCGTCTAGACAAATGCCAATCGAGGACAGCACAATCGAACACCCTGTAACTAGCCATTTCATTTACGTAAATAATCTATTATGTGTAATTACTGTATATTATACAGAACATTTTAACAAATATATATATATATATATATATATATATATATATATATATATATATATATATATATAGTAGGCTCTGTAGAAATGATAATTCATATTTGTTTTAATTTGAACACAAATTATTTTAACAGTACATTTATAGCCTTGAAAAGATGTCAAGCAGATCAATTTTACCAAACATATATATATACTTAGAGCAACAGAACGTTAACCTTACTACATGAATACGCTTGTAATCCTTTTTTTGACAGAAGAACAACGTATTCTAAAGAGTATTTGTGCAATTAGGCGTTTGCAACATACCGCTTCCGTAGATGTGAATACATTTCCACGCTCACACAGGTGGTTACACTTTAAGCGTGTATATAAATATGCCGTGGATTTTCTTTCGCGTATTGACTTTTGGTAGTGCCATTATTGCTAACATAACCAACTATACCAACTACTAGTACTAATGTTATAGTCATGAGCTGCTACTACTGCGTTTACTGGTAGGTACTGGAGGGTCAAGGAGCTTCGGGAAGGCTTAGGAGAGTTTGATTTCTGCCTGTTATAGTGGACATCACGTGCATTTGAATGATGCGGGTTCGCGGGTGTTGAGACAAAGCACATCTCTTGATGGCTCATGAAAATGTTCTATGGAAATTTGTGCCATCAGAAAATGAAGCTTAAGAGGGGATGTGTGTTAAACAGGTATAGGGTTTGACCTCAGCGGTCCATCCGTTGGAGTCGAGTACGACACTGCTGGAGTGTGAAGTGGGACTCTTGTCAAACCCTACTTGCAGCAATATGCAGATTTTGCAAGCCAACGCAAAGTCTCGTCCTGGATCGGATTGCTGTTTGTGGCTTTTAAGCTCTGTGGCGTCAGTGTCTCAATAAAAACGCAGACACTGCCGTCAGCCACAGGCCGTATATGCTCGAGGTTAAATCACAAATGCTTTTTTGTGATAAGATTTTGACTATTAACAAATCCGAAACACAACGCGTAATGAAATTGCAGGTAAATCACACTAAACACAATCATAAGTCAGTAATGTAATAAATACCACGCAGCGAGCTGCCAGGCTTATTGCACCGGTAGATGATGTCAAACCACCACATGTTAGCACCGGAAAGGAGCGACGCGCCCTTGTTCTTAGCAGGCGGACCAGGCTACTTCTAAGAACACAGGTACCCTCAGAGAACAAACGTCGTCTTCTAGCATCAGTAGCTCACTCAATTCTGCGCAACGTGTCATCAGTTTGGGAACCAGATACTGAAGGCTAAGAAGAATAAGAAAAAGCTAACTAAGGCGCGACGAATGCTTACCATAAATAGTCACCAGGGCGTACAGGACGGTGTCCACGGACGTGATGGTGCTGGTAATTGCCGCTAATGATTACTTGGCCACCACGGATAGAGGAGAACTCTCAGGGATGCTCTGCTCAAAAAGGTTGCCACATCAAGTGGCAAACAAGCTGTCCAGGCAAATGCCAGGAACATAATCATTTCACTAGTTCTCTCGTCGGTCGGAAAGGTGAAAACAGCAAAAATGTTGTAATACTGTACGT
Source organism: Dermanyssus gallinae (assembly GCA_003439945.1). NCBI lineage: Eukaryota > Metazoa > Arthropoda > Arachnida > Mesostigmata > Dermanyssidae > Dermanyssus > Dermanyssus gallinae. The sequence continues at coordinate 310,847 of QVRM01006559.1, read as the reverse complement.
AGTTTAAGTGAAATAAACATAATCCAAATGTCAGTTTATTAAATTATGGTGGTAAATATTTTCCAAAACTAAACTAAAAGTCAATTGGCAGCAACTGTTGTTAACGGCTAGCATTCTATACAGCATACTTGTTACTTGTTAATAGGGCTTTTTGTAAAACGAATATTGTTTTTGCCTGGTTGTCATAACTTATGTTATTCCGATTTCTACTACCACTACTACTACTACATAATGATAAACAAGGCAATAATTTGACGCTTAATGTTTTTAGTTATGTCAACTATATATATATATATATATATATATATATGTTCATATATATATATATATATATATATATGTTCATATATATATATATATATATATATATATGTTCATATATATATATATATATATATATATATATGTTCATATATATATATATATATATATATATGTTCATATATATTTATATATATATATAAATATGTATGAACATATATATATGTTCATACATATACACATACGCCTATATGACTGTTATTCCTTAGAACAAAAATCAAGGATAATTAGGGTACCTCCAGAGTAATTTCCGTTCGCGTTACAGATGGACCTAGGCATGCTCGTCGAGAAGCGTAGCCGCTGAAACGCATTTTGCCAACGATATGGAAGTCGCTAGTTTTTTGGAGCGGAACTTTCTATGTCATTTGCTGTGGGTCGGCGACAACTTCAAGGCCAGCTAAATCGATCCGCGCATTTGCCTGTGTTGTCGGTGCAGGAACGTCCAGGCTGAACGTTAGTAGGGGCCGGCCGTGGCTGTTGTGTATGTGTTGCTTTTATTGAGTTGCCTGGTTCTCCGTCTATGTATTAGATATGCAGCCAACGTGGCATTGATTTATTTCCCTTGTCTAGATCTAGCGTGTCTTTTATGGGCCCATTCAAGTGGTCAATAAAATACACGTATAACGTGTCGATATACGCGACACGTTACATAACGGTTAGTAGAACTGTTATTAGACCGTAACCACCGTCCAACGCCTCTGCCGCTGTGTCTACGTTGTTGGTCTGCCCAGACCACGTTCCTTTAGGCGTCTCCGGTCTAGCTTCGTTCCTTTGCAGGCTCTGTTAGCCTGCAAGCATGTGCTTTAGTGGTGATTTCATTTTACTTTTCCTTTGCTTTTTACATTTTTTGTCGTCGTCGTCGTCGTCGTTGGCGTATTTGTTCTCACCTCAGCCACATTTGTCGGGTCTTTGCCACATTTGGTGAGCTGGCCTCGAAATGCTAGCAGCAGCAGCATTAGTCGATCGACCGTTAATACGATCCTGCCATGCTGTAATTACTGCTCGCCATATATGGGCAAGGGTGTTTCTCTCGCTCTTGTTGTTGTGTTGTTGCTGTACTCGTTGTTGAAGTTGAAGTGAGGTATTCAAAGGCAAACGCTGATAACGATCCAGCTTGATGGTGTATTTAGGGCCGCAGCAGCAGTATCAAAACAACATTAACAACGACAGCAAGTTGAGGCCGTCCAAAATTCCGTACCCCTTTTAATGCGTATTTGTATCAGCCACTCGACCGGACATGAATCGCGTCGTTAGATGACTGGAAATAATAACAACGAGATAAAAATACCTCCGCATCTTTCGCAACCTAGACACAGAAGGGCCATAGCATTTGTATTTGCTAAGTAGAACGCTCGAATGCATTACCGCTCGTGCCAATGTCAGTAGACCTGGTTTTGTTATATTTGTAGATTTCTTTCTATATCAAATCAGAATGGTCAAATTTTCGTCCAGCTTAGAACAAGTGGTGGTTGCTGAAGTTAAAATGCGCCGTAATCATATTTGTGACATGTCGTTGCTTCTATCGTTTATTAGCTTGCGTTTATTGCTTTATATATATATATATATATATATATATATATATATATAAAGAAAATTACTTAGTTCTGATTTGTCGCAGTATTGTTCTGAGATTCCGCCTAGCTGCTTCTGTGTCTGGAGAGACAACTGTATAACAAGGTGTTAGCAATGAAAGGAGTCCCGCGCCCCCCTAGAGCCGTCTAAATAAATATCATGTTTCTAGTTTGTGTGCTTATTTACGCGTTTACTGATTCATTCATGGTTCGTCGGGTCATTTGGTTGCCTTAGTCCACTGAACTATTGCACGTCTTCTTTTTAACTGGCTAATTTATGTGTTCTTTGCATTGAACCGTTATACACTAGGATATTAGAAAGTACGTTGTTTCTGGTGAACGTGTAGGCGTCTACAATAACTGCCGCTTGGATACTCTGCCAATCCTTAGTCGACGCATGGCAAAAGCCGTTAAAAGTTTTTGAGAAGCATTGTTTATCATCACATCTTTTTGGTTTGGCCCTTGCGGCCATGCTGCAATAAAAATAAATATTCCGGATTCACGACGAGCTAAGCAAAAAAGCGGTTTAACAAGGAACCATATTTCACAGCACAAGCATAACATTTTTGAAAGGCTTTCAATATAGAACTTATTTTGACTTTACATCTTTCTCTGAATGCGCAAAGTGTAATGTTTGTAAGACAAAAATAAAAGTATTCGATGATGATGAGGAACGAAGCGACAAACCAACGCCTTACAAACGTTCTATATATATATATATATATATATATATATATAGAATAATTGCTGCTGCGTTAATTTACTAAAGATCTTTATGAAAAATAATGTACGTAGACACAAGGAATAGGCTAACAATGTCTGAGTTAAAGGCTGTTTTCACCACACCGTGGATATTGTTGTGGTTGCTAATTTTGTTTTTCTAAAAATATAGTTCATGTTTAGACAGTGTCGAAGTTCCCGTATGTAGACCGACCAAATGGGTCGGGCCAAAATGCACACATCACACAACCATATGTGACACATACAAACGCCACTGGAATTTCAAAGACATTACACAGTGAATCTCATGGTGTGCTAGCCAACTACCCTCGCTCTCTCTTCCGTCGCCTCTATGGCCACTGATCACAGCCCGATGCGCAAAGCAAGTCATGCCTGCTGCTTTTCTTCCAAGACTGGCACGAAGCCGAATTTTGTCAACATCTCCTGCGAACAGACTTGGGCCACACTCGGTAATACACTATCAGTAATTAGTACCTCCCTTGCCAGAACTTCTCAAGCAGAATGATCGGTAAATATTTCTCGTCGATAATCGCTTTTGCCGATTGTAACTCATAATGTATAGTCGTAGATATATATATATATATATATACACATACATATTTATATATATATATATATATATATATATATATATACACATACATATTTATTATATATATATATATATATATATATATATATATAATATATATATATATATATATATATATATATATATATATATATATATATATATATATATATATATATTATGAGGAGTTAAATGCTTCAGACACTAACGCAGTAAGGAGAGTAACGACACTCAGCCCTATGCAGTATGGGACCTACCCCCGACGGTCGGACATTATTCCGCCGAGATTATACCCACTAAAACTCTTAATCCTAATCCACTTAAACTCTACACTACACACGACGAGCCGAGAGGGGAAATGGTCAATGTCTTTCGGATCAATTGGCCAATAGCACCTTAGGGTTTTTCCTTATAACCGCCATGCTGCGTCTCTCCACCTGCAAATTTTATTCTCTCTACATGCAAAAGCTATTCTAGAGATATCGTCGTATTTTGATCTCTTTGTGGCGAATCTGTCACTTCTGAGTCGCTCTAGGTTTTCTGACCAGTACCTCTCGTGCCACTGCAGCCCCTATATTCCAGTAGATGAATAGATGAATTGCACAAATTGAGAAATCCCCTGACTAAGCAGGTCTAGAGAGTTTGTAGATCTTAGCTCCCTGCCCAACTTCAATTGGTCCAACACTTTGTTTCTAGCTTTATTTCTGACGTTCCCAAAAACTGGACAAACCAGCAGCGTATGGGCTGCGTCGTCCTTGACGCCAAAGTCACAGTGTACGCATGTGTTCGAAGAGGGCTATTGTGTTTTCCACTTTTTCCGCTTTTCTTAGAGCGTTTCTAAGATGGTGTATGTCCCTTATTTCTCTGTCCAGATGTATGCTCAAATACCTAGCTACACTAACCATACTTATCTGGGCCTCATTAAGGACAAGGTTGATGTATTGCACTTTTTTTCTCAAACAGAGCTTTTGCATGCCATTGGAGTAATGCCGTCAGGGGTTGGTGTGGAAGTCTGCGTGCTGAAAAAACAACCTCATCAGTAGACTTGTTCTCTCTGTTCAGAATGTTTTTTGGAGCGCTTATTTGCAACTTGGCTTGAACCATCAAGTACGGCTTCACCCATGGGTCGTCGTCTAGAGTCGCGAGGAATTCTCTTCACCAATTCCTTTTGCCGTCGATAATTGTCCTTTTATGTACGGCTCTACATTTTCAGTACTCCGTTACCAGATTGGGAAATATTTTCCTCTAGTTCTATTTACGTCCCTTCTTGCCCTAAGACATTTGTTTCTGGCTTCCGTAATGTCCCTGCTCCACCAGTGTTTTCCCTGCACCGGTTTTCTTCTTTTCGGGTGTGTTATGGACCTGCAGGCTTTCGAGCGAGCTCTCTCACCCCGTTGCGTCGTTTAGGAGCTCGTCCATCTCAAAGACATTCCGTATTGCGTCGTTGATAATCTTATTCTTCTTGACTGTAAACCGCTGCCGAGGCAAGTAAAGTGTTTGTCGGGTGTTGCATACCGCTCAGACTACTACGTCTGATCGTTGGTTCGTCCCATTCCTCAGAAATGTGCAGGAAAGGCGGCTCTGTTGCCAGGGGTGTCTTGCTGTTCTCTATGATCTTTGAGGATGTTCAAAAACCGGCAGTGTCTTTTCTGTTCTAACGATTTTACCGACCACAAGCTTTCTTATCTTTGTTTGTTGGCTAACCCATGTATGTGCTTGTTTACATGCGCCGTCGACAAACTACAGAGCTTCGCGTACTGCGCAAGACCGCGACGCCTCCAACAACAGGGAGGTTTATAAGTGACGGAGCAGACGGGTGCTCTTTAAGTTTCTCAAGTTGAACTTTGTCTTTGACAGAAACGATCTCTTTCAACGATATCAGTCTTCCTCGGTTATGTCTTTGCCCCCCACGTCTTCTCTACGACTGTGTCTCTTTTCCCCCTCTTCATTTTCCTTTCATAAAACAAATACAACAGCGACATTTACCAGCGCCGACGAACTAACATACGTTTTTGTTTAAAGAAATAAATTACACTAATAAATTAGAGGCATTCCCATCGTTGTGTTCATAATTTTCCTTGTTGTTGTCTTCGTTGCTCTTGTAGTCTCTGTGGCAGCTGCCGCTGTTGATGATTGATTCACTTTGCTTTGTGTTGTTGTTTTTGTTGTCCTCGTAGTAAGTTTTTGCTGTTGTGTTTTGGTATTTTTTTTATTCGCGTGGTTGGTGAAGTGGTTGCTCTTGTTGCTGTCGTTGCAGTCATCGTTATTGTTGTCGCTGTTGTTGTCGTTGTCACTGTTGTTGTTGTCGTTGTCATTGTTGTTGTTATTGTTGTTTTTGTTTCTGTGGTCATTGTTGTTGTGGTCGTTGTTGTTGCAATCGTTGTTTTTGTTGTTGCTTTTGTTGTTGCTATTGTTGTTGTTGTTGTCGTTGTTCAGTCAGCTTGCCGAAGTTGCTTACAGCTGCGTCTTAACGAGGCTGTAGACGCAGCAGTCCAGAATTTCGTTGACGACTTGCAAACGACGCCGATGAGCGGCATCCCTTCGCTAGCCAGCCGGCGTTCGATCGACAGAAGTGCCATAGAGAATGTTTTCTCGGCGTCGCTCTTGTTCGATGCTCTCCTATTGGAGCAGCAGAAACACGACGAAAAGCTGGCGCTGTTGTTGGGCGGTGGGGGGAGGGGGGGGGGGAGCTGGGGTAGAAGAGAGGGACTCAGGGGGCAAAAACAGGAATGCTGAACGATGAAAACAGGTCTGCCACCTTCACTTCATCCGCCAAACATCGACGCTTCGACCACCACACAATTACGCTCACCACTGTCGACAGCTGGCTGCAGCCGAAAGCTTGTCAAGTTTTGACGCCGATACCGTCCGTGATGGCTTGTGAACCAGAACAGAACGCCTACGTGATTTGGCGCTAACGCACCCAACACAGCGCCGCAGACTCAGTGTTTGGAAGCTGTAGGTTTGACAGTGACAACGACAGAACGATAGCAACAACACTCATACCAACAGTAACAACAACCATACTAACAATAACAACATCAACATCAACAACAACAACTATACCAACAATAACAACACCAACACCAGCAACAACCATACCAGCAATAACAACATCAACAACAACCATACCAACAATAGAAACATCTACAACAACCATACCAGCAATAACAACATCAACAACAACAACAATACCAGCAATAAAAACATCAACAACAACCATACCAACAATAACAACATCAACAACAACCATACCAACAATAACAACATCAACAACAAAACATCACAGCGACATCAACAACACAACATCACGGCTACATCATCAACAGCGACTACAGCAACATCAGCAAAACATTAACAGCGATTACAACAACAACAACAACGACTTCAGCGACTTCAAATACGCACCGCAATAGTCACAACAACGAACACGTACCGTAACGGTATCAACAACAAGCGACTACCACAAAAATTGCGACAGCTCAATTGCTATTTATTTGCAGAGTTGCTTGCTATAAAAGGTGGCCAGGATACAGTCGTGCTCTGTGGGGCTTTTAAGCGCCTGTTGATAAAAACACTCTTCCCGAAATGAACATGACCGGCCCAGAACGTAATTAAACTTCATCCGTTGAACAATTAGCTCAGGCAGTCAAAAGATCGTCAAACTATATAATTAACGGTATCTTAGAGTACTTAATGTGTAAAACTGTTAAAAGAGCGCATTATGTACGTTTATAAATGTCGTACACAGTTGATTGCTAAAGTCGGTTACGAATACTATTGAAAATACATTTTTGAATGTATTTCCAAACGTATTGCAGTAATTCCAACAAACCAACAACCAGCCAAAAACAGTTATTGAAATGCAAAGTAACATTTTTTATTTAGCCAAAATAATATGCATTTTCTTTATACGCGCAATCCCGTATTAATAGTCATAAACTCAAAAATGTAAATCCAAACAATTAAACAACAAAAAGAAGTCAATGTTCACAAAAAATATAATTTTAATTCCCATTGTGGTAGCAGTAACTTTTCTCGCAAAGGAAAACCGTCCACCACATCAATCCGACACTTAGAAGGTGGCGGACCCAAATATATACTAAATGCTCAAATATTCTGGTTGACACTATATGATACGTTGCTCGTGATTCGAATGCGATGACCACGCGCGACTGACTGCCGTGTTATATTGATTAGGAAGATGATGGTCAAACCATCATGCTGTTCAGGCTTAGAATTTGCAATGACTGATAAGAACGCCGCTTCATGGGTATAATGAATATGTCTGCACGATGGAACTTTTGTTCTACAATCATTAAGTTTACGCTAGCTTTATCAACAACCCCCCTTACCGGTGAGGTTTACCTTTCCTAGTTAGTAATAGTACTGATTTAGATCAAACTGAATTCCAGCTATTGGTGTGACAGGTAATAGCAATCAAATCAACTATGACTGCGGTAAAAAAAAACGACAACAAAACATTCAGTTAAGAACTAACACTATAGCTAGTACGAAAAACACTTGTAGTTACTCGGTGAGGACGAACACGACGACACCGAACCTGGCAGCAAATGACCGTTACTAAAAGCACAAGAAGGCAATATGACAAAGAGCGTACGACTGAGCGCGAGAATGCCAGGGTTTTTACAGTACAACAAACAGTAACCACACAGCAACACTCGTGTGGGTAGTATTACAAATAATAATCCGACAGAAACGACACATACAACCACCGATAACCAATTATAATGACAAACAACCAAAGTGGAAAAAAAGAACAGCAAAGATCGATAGACATAAGAGTAGGTAGTAATCGGAAGTAGTCAAACAAATTGCAAAAGTGATGTATATATATATTTATTATATATATATATATAATATATATTTATATATATAATAGCATATATATAGTACATATATATAGTATATATATATATATATATATTTATATATATATATATATATATAGATATATATATATATATATATATATAATCATATATATATATATATATCTATATATATATATATATATATGGCCACACTATGCAAGAAGGCCAGTAGCAGCAGGCAAGAGATGCACACTGGTCTGCGGAGGCCTTTTAACGACATACATTACCAAGTTTTATTTGTTGCGATCATCTGCATGCACTCGTATATGTGTGTGTGTGTGTGTGCATTTATGCGTCAATTTGGGCGACCTTAAAGCATTCATTTACGACGCACAAACAAACACACAACTTTGTCGTCCCTACAGGCTGTACCAGTTCCAGTAGCAGGCAGTTATATTTTATAGATATATAAGCATTGTGACAAAGCCAGGCGACAGCAGGACCGTGAACAATGCCGCTTACGGCCCGTCATACCTGTGACCGCAGCGGCAGAAGCAAAATCGTACACGATCGTACATTAGCGATACGCTAATACAAACATCCAAACGGGCAAATATTAAACAAAAACAAGAGACACGTACATAGTTAACAACGACGCTTTTATGTGAATACATAAACAACAAGGTGAGTGTGTGTTTGTGTGCGGTTGGATGTTTGTGCATTTCTTTGTTAGGCAGGAAGGAAACAACAGCATCTAACGAAATACGACGAACGAGAAAGATGACGCAGCCTGTCCGCCCGTATGCAATGCGTTCCTAACCTCGACGTTCAGAAATTCGAGTTATCGGCCTTCTAATCTGTGAATCAATCGTATAACGGTCTGTCTGTACCAAATCTAGTGATGAAGTTCTAGATACCGGTTAACCTTGTTTGCTTGCGTAGAAACAGATGCGCTAGATAGTACCCATCCGTTAGGTTGTCTGGAATCGATATTCGCCATTTAGTTCTCCTGTTTCTAAGCCATTACACAGTCCACCGCGGTTGGGGTAGAGCCAGTGTTTCAGACAGGCTCTTAGCATCATCACATTAAAAATACCATCTCCGTTCTTCGACACAACAGCATCCTAAATATCACTTGTGGGGTAATAAAAACATCAAATTTGGCTTTTTATCTTCTATGTGCTATCATCAATATGTCAAATTCATTACAGACGGCGCATTTTTGGCGCTGTTAATTTCGGATTTACTGCTCGTCTTATTAGCAGAGTAATGCGTTTTGAATAGAAAAAGAGCCTGTTGGCGTTTTTAACGCGTTGCTAAGAGCAATATTTAAGCATAAAGATAAAACTGTCCCTGTCAAAACACAAACCGAAAGTACACCTAGTACTTCTTTAGTCTGTCAGCCATAGCCCGATAAAATGCGGCAAACATAGTATTTTATCGGGCTGTGATTAGCAGAGCGTTTCAGAACGAAGCAAATATCCAAAAAGAAACACTTTTTCCAGAACTGTCAGTTAAAGCAGTACAAGACGCCAGGAGACTACCCCTCGTATGGCCCTTTAATTTGCTCAGTAAAGTTCGTTTTCAACACCACATGAAGATGAGGTACCTTCTTCGTTTGTGTGCGTTCGGTTTGTATTTTGAGCCGAACGAAAAGAATGTGTCCTACACGTCACATCTTGTTTCTGCCCTGCGTGTGGTATGTGATGATGTCACGTGGCTGCCACCACCGATATGTTGTGGAGAGGGGCCAAATCGAAATCACACAATAACTGTTATGTAATAAATAGATAATCTGGCATGTAGCCTGACTTTCTTTCCTGCTTGAGAATTATAAGGGTGATGCAAGCGTAGGCCCTTTCTCCAGAGCAATTCGAGTTTAGAAGAGACCGAGGAACCCGTCGTGACTCTTCAAATGTTCTCCAGTCAGAGATCGAGCAATTTTTGGCTCAAGTCAGAGTTCATGTGTGTGCAGATCTGCAGGTTTAATTCATTCGCCTGGCAGGTGTCAGGTATCTCTCTCCTGAATATAGAGCAAGTATGTTCGATGAGGACACTCTATTGGTAGGTGGTGAGAGTGGTGTATCGCTAGGGTTTCCCCTTCTCCTCACTGACCTTGTTGGTTACGTCCGACAGGAGAATCAAAAAGCTGTGGTGGTGATGTATGCAGAATGATATCGAGGTTGCACAGCGCGACTTGGGTGCCATCAAGCTCATTTCCTTTATGGTGGCGGCATTCCTTCTCGAAGGGGTTTGAGATAAATATCGGGAAGAACAAGGCCATGAAGTTCAGGCGTTCAGTGGAGGCCGATTGACTGTCAGAGACGTTTCGCGTTGTTGAGCCAGCCGTTGAAGTATGTAAGAGTACGGTCTGCTCTTCTCTTTTCTTACGCGGAAGTAGATAATGTCCAAATAGTGTCCAATGTCAGCAATGAGGCTCTTTATGCTTAAGCTTGTTGATGTGTGGGGAAATGCATTGGTATGGAACTCCCTCACAAGGGGGTTCCATATGTCGTTGATTTGATGTTGTTTTGATGCTGCTTGTTGTATCAGCAAGATTATCGAGCAATCATCATCATAGTTATTTCACTCTTATTAAGTATGCATATAACATAGATAATTGTACAAACTATACATTTATACAGTCAGCTGCTCCCGACATGTTATTTGAGAGAGGCACTGCAGTGATCTCATCGCAAGGGCCAGGCAGGCAGACGCATGGAACCTCGTACACGCCTGCGAGCGCAGTCGACAGATGCACTCCGTGTACTCGTCGTGGAAGCTCGTATTCGAACAGACCAGGTGATGATAGCGCAGCCATGAGTATGTATCTGGTATAGACGTGGCGATTGTCACATGCAAAACCAGACCAGAGGTGAGAGGCACTGAAAATATCCAGGTCTTCAACCTCTCGTCGGCCTTGTTCAACTTGATTTTCTTATTCCGAGATAAAGCTCTCGAATTCTACTGTACGCGGCGTCGTAATCCATATCAGTTTGACGAACTTGCAAAGTGTCTTTCATTATGTAAGAATCGAGAACTTTATTTATCGGTCCGAGCGAGGGGCCGCTTTGTATATCTGTCAGGCTATTCACCAGCTACTAAAACAAAAATTCGACCAAGACTTAAAATGCCGTGTACAAGACCCTACCAATGTTTTATTTCTTAGTGGTAAGCTAAACAAAAAAGCCAGGTGGGAGGTCGCAGGTTTAAACGTGTCGCCACGTATGCACCACGTACGTAGTGCATGGCTATCACTACCTGGACGTTCAAATGCCACCTTTCTAGAGGAGTACGAGTCATGCGCCTGCAAGTTCTGCCTGCAGAGGTGTGCCAAGTATCATACAGCATTATACTCACTTGATTGAACTCAACGGAATAGAATACGTTAAAATTTGACTTTAAGACGATTGTTTAAGAAAGTTTGACTGATGGAATCGATCGGGCGGGCGGGACATTGTATGTATGAGTGTGTACAGTACTGACTAGCTCATGCAACATATGACGGCATTCCACCCCTTCCGTATTAGCCAACTGTACTGACAGACAGGCATACAGACAGACAGATGAACCAGTTATCACTAAAGGGTGCCTGTCAGAGCAATTGGGTGTCCCACCATACGCCCTGATATTGATCTCCATTGGAACCGCACTGAAGTGTGGTAGCAGTACACGTGGCCGATGTAAGACGTGCCGTTTCTGTGCGTTATGTTGCCAAATGCATGCCATGCATTGTGCCAATTCGTGTGTTGAACCAACCCCTTGTCGTGTCCATCGCGTAGTGGATGGATCTAACAATAGTGCCATCAGCAGTAGCGGCACTACCAGCACCAAAGAAAAACACAACGCCGCGTTAAGCAACGTTTATGATAACTGGGGTGACCACAAAAACGACAACAACAACAATGCCAGGGGCAGCTGTAGCAATTTCACTTACAAATTGAATGGCGTACTTGGTCCCGAAAGTGCTGAACGTCCTAAGTTCCCAACGCTGGCAGGCAGAGAAGAAAGAAAATGCTCAAGCTGCATTTAAGGCATATCATTGTGTTTGGTGGATAATAATAATAATAATAATAATAAAAGCAAGGAGTGATTGGTAGGCAGTAACCTGCGACTTTTAGAAGTAAGTAGACGGTTAGGAAGCAAAAATAGGATGAGGGGACAATATTCTCTCTCTGGCTTTCTTACGCCATCACAACAAATAAGCGTTAAGTTGAGTTGAAATCGTTTTGTTGTCTTTTCCAGCCTTAAATGGCTCCGCTCAAAGACAGGTAGGTGTCAAGTACAACAACCGTGGTAAAAAACTTAATCCGTTGTACTTGTTGGTCTGTTCTATTATGAGTGCGTACGTAAGTATTTAGACTATGAATTCTTGTCGAGTGTGCTCGTAGGCCCCGCAGCGTTCTTCAAACTCATCCACATTGGTCACATGTATGAGTAGTTCACGTCTGAATTTGATGTATTTTCAGGTTGTCTACGCGCCCGGGATGACGTGATGGTTGACTGAACATTTGTATGATGAATTGGTCGTTGGCTGAGTTTCTGAAAGAGGAAGAAGGGCGTCTGAGCCCTCAAACGCAGAAATCTGAAACGATTTTCCTGGTTCAGACTCTAAAAAACTAAGAAGGTTTTCGACAACTAGATTTTTCTTTAGCCAATCGGAAATGAGAGGTCTAGAGAATCCAAATATCTTCGAGAAGCCGTTTAATTGTGGCGTTTGTTGGTGTGTGGCCTCTTTACAAAATTGACGTCTGGGTTCATCTCCACGCACCTGTTTTGCTTTGTTGTCGACCGTATTTGGTTTTATGGGCGTGCGGAGATGGCACACAACTGTCTTCTAACCGCGACCTATATTAAGCTTGCCTGGGAGTTCTTGTTATTGCAGCGTACGACTTACGTCCAGCTGTTGGTTGACGGGGAACTTTCCGTATTCAATGCGGGAAATGTTTCTATTGATGTTGAGACCTGCAGGCGGGTAGACACTTTCTCGTACCGCTTTTGTCGTTATGGTTCGTTATAGACTTGCCTTACTGAGCATCTGTTATCGTTGACTAAGTGGGCACTTCCCACAGTTAGCGCAGTGAGCTTTCTCTTGACATTACGACATTTATTGTCCTAATTTGGCGCATGTCCTACATATCGGGTTAGCTTTTATATTGCATACTACTTCTACTTGTGGCTTCTACTTGTGTCTGCTACTTGTGACATGGAACTCACTGTAGAGGAGGCCCTGCACATAGCGTACTTTGAAAGCGTTCACCTACCATAAACTTTAATGGAGCTCACTAAATCGAGGTCGGATCCTTCCTGAGTTCTTCCATACTTTGACAACAATATTTTGGTAGCTGGCGTCCGCGGCCGTGTACTTTTCGCGTGTTACCTCACTCGCACCTTGCTCTGTCAGGCATTCCAGTAGATCATCTTCTTGGAATTTTGCGTTTACTCCGCTGATGCATCGCCAGAATGAACTTGTATCGGTAAGCGAACTACTGTTAATCCGCATACGATTGAAAGTGCCCTAGCCACGGTTTCATCCTCTAGCTGCGCGCTCCGAATTGCAAGTTTACTCTGTATTGTTAAACGAGCATGCGCGCCAGATATGGTTGCTCTTATTTCAGTATAAATCTTCAGTAAATTCAGCGTTTTCAACCCTCATTTGAAACCTCGAAAGTGATTTCCGGTAACCCTTTATTTCCCCAGTCAGGCACTTATTACTCTTTGTACTAACAAGAGCTCGTGTTGTCACCACCTTCATAGTCGACGACATTTGCCGCACGTTCCATTAGCTTTGTGAGCCCGTTACGTTGCACCAGCTTTGTGAGCGTGAACTGCTTAGATAACAAGATCTTTGAGATGACGATTTCTGCGCGTCAGTTGACTCTAGATGTTTTTCCGCATTCACTGGGTGAGCTAATGGCTCACCGACGCTCTTAAGATAAAACCGTTGGTTGGTCATCGTTGGGATGTTTCTTCAGGTTGACCACTCTAGGTCGAGTAGAATCGTTGGCGCACTGCAACAGGTTCTGGACAATGAACAAAGTCACCACGAGGTTACCGCACTGGGATCGAGCTCATAAAATGCTTCTTTTTAGTCGCATTTTAATAAAAAGTCACAATTTAACGGATCTCTTGACGCGTGCGTCTACCTCTGTTGGCATATAGCGGACACATTCTTATTCTAATTAAACAAAAACAAATAAACGGTCTACGTAACAGGCCGACGTCCAGGTTGATGGCTTCGTAAACAAGAACAATTGTCGCGTTTGAAGTAACGGAAGTTCGCATGAGTTTCATGAAAAAGCAAGACATCCCAAACGTGTGACTGTTTGGTAAGGATTTTGAACTGGAGGCAACATTTGATTACTTCTCCTCAAATACGCTATCGGGAACGCGTAAACGATTAATTAAAAGCGGTATTGAGCATGATAACCCAGTTTTTTTTATTTCACAGTTGGATGGTATGTAACAAAGACATGTGGCTCCAATAGAACGGTGCTAGTTGACACATATTACAGGAAACAAAGGCATTATTGTGCGAGGTATTTCTGGTCACAAAATATCTTACTTGGACGACTAGCATTTAGCCACTTGTCGACTTCTGTTTTCGATTTTTTACGTAAAACCTTTATGTCAACAACCCTACAACCAGCCAAGCCTCGAAAGAAAAGATTAGATGCTGTACCACTGGGATTCATCAAATTCAAATTATGCCAAACCGTGATTAATAATTTCGTTAAACGCAAGTGTGCCAGCAAAGCCGAGGAGGATATTTTAAATGTGCTGTTTCACATATAGTTTTTACATGTTTACCATATAAATCAAAATAAAGGTGTTTCAATTAAAAAACGGTGTATATATATATATATATATATATATATATATATATATATATATATATATATATATATATATAATATATTATATATATAATATATATATATATATAATATATATATATATATATATATATATATATATATATATATATATATTTAAAAGGAAATTCTAGAACAGGAACTATTGCCATATTAAAACGATTTCGCAAAATTATATTATTGTACTTCCGCATGTTCGAATTTTCACGTGCTCAAAAAATTTACAATACGCGTGCACAGCTAATACGTCCAGACAAATGTACATTTAAAGTAATAATTTTAGTACCAAATTGGTAGGGCTGACGTCTGTGGGTGCAATCTGACTCAAGTCTCCTGGTAGCCATATCGGATGTGAGTGCATAAATGCAACTACCATGTTCGCTCTCTTTTTTAATCAAGTCAGTCGTCAGAGTATAGGAAAATATTGATTTTAGTCTAAATCTAGTCAGCCAATAAGCACATTCGATGGCTATGGCTAAAGCTCTTCTTGCATGCGGTCAAAGACACCAGACACTCCAATGCTACAAGGAATTCATGTTACGAATTTAACCGTAACCTTGAGCTTGGCCCTATCTTTCACGAGCACTCTCTCTATGCATGCAATTATAGTGCAAACGACTTACCTACTAAGCAGAAAAGAGGAAGACGATGACCCAACTAATCCCGCGGAGCAAAAGTCGTGCCACTTACAACGGTTACGTCGTGTCAATTAAGTAACATGTCGGTGATTAAGCTTTTCAACCGAACAAAGCCCGCAAACGAAACCGATTTTGCACAAAAACGTTTATCACCCTACACAGGTAAATAGGCCAAAGCATGGTGTGTTGCTAAATGACAACGAACTGTTGAAAAGCTGAAGTAGTTCAATTGCTAAATAAGCAGTTCATTATTGGCTGATTGATTATCGGTAATCTAAGAAACAAAACCTATTCTGTCATAACTACTCATAAAGAAAAATGTGCACGTCAGACAACATTTCATAATTTAACGCTACTTGCGTAGCGATTCGTTATATGGGTCATGTCTATTGTAAACTTGATGACATGTTGCACGAATGTCGACCTTTTGCGCATGACTGAGAATATAAAACCTAGTTAAAGCCAATCAACTTTCATCAAACACTGAACTAGAGCGATGTACCAAACTGGCTCATTGCAAATCGACGTTTTGTAACACGCTCACTTAATTGTCTCAACTATCTCCGCGACCCAATAGATCGAGGTTATAAGGTCTTTCTTTTGTGCCTTCAGTTTAGCCTCCTTATACGCCTGAAAGAGCGTCACAGTAAACAATAGTTTACCATATTTTTTATAGCCTTGACAATGTGTTCACTCATGCCTTTCAGAGTGCAATACAAATATAAATATTGACATAACTGCATTTTCACAATGATTACGTTCTCGTTAAAACAATGCTTACGTTTCACAATGCCTTAGTTCTCGACATGTTACGCAAATCTTGACCTTGAGAGGTGTGTACTATCAACTTTCACAAAAGACTGAACACTAGCGTTGCACGTAGCTTGCTCACTACAAATCGACATTTTGCAATACGCTCACTTAATTGTCATAACTAGCTCCGCGACTCATTGGTCGAGGTTATGAGGTTCTCTTTTTCATTCCTTTAGCGAAGCCTCCTTGAACGCCTACAAAAGCGTTACAACAGAAATTATTTTACCATCTTTCTCCACGGCGTTGACAGTGTGCTCGCGCATGCCCTGCAGGATGCAATACAATACAATGTTTGTTGTATTGATAGTGTTATTACAATTACGTCTTCAATAAATATTTACACCTTTTCAACATTCACACAAAGTTACATATTTGTTGTTACACATTTACACAAAGTTACACATTTGCTTTTACACATTTACACAAAGTTACACATTTGCTTTTACACATTTTTATACAAAGTGACACATTTGCTTTTACACATTTACATGCAAAGATTACAAGATAATTTTTAGTTATTGCGTCCATGTTCCCAAGCGTCTCAAACGTAAGTGGGCAACGAATGTGCGATTGATTTGCCACTAAAACGTGGTGACACGTTACACTTGAGCGACCTGCTACAAACGCAATTCAAAACCAATCCACATGATACTTCTTTTGTTTGTTTGCAAAAAAAAAAGTTTCTCTACGGCGCTGCAGCCGGCATAAGCGTTGGATTTAGTATTTTCTAAGCCTAGTGTGATGTATTTGTTATCCATGTGCCCCGTATGGGAGCTATGGTGTACGCGGCGGTTTCATATTCGACTTACGAACGGGCATTCATTTAATATCAAAGCTTTTCCGGGGTGCTAGCGAGATTAGGTTTACAGTACGTACGGCTATTGTTCAGTCTAAGTAGTTTACTCTTGCACAATCGTAAGCCCCTGCAGCTGTTCAGTTGATCGTGTCATGCTCATAACGTGAAAGGTTGCGAGTAAACGGGATCTAATGTAGCCATATCACACCATTGCTGCTCTGCAATATTTCTAACCCTTTCCAAACAGATACCACTGAGTCAGGTTCGGATAATATGGGGAATGTTTGACAATTTAGAACTTTAGTTCGCCTAATTTGGCCACGGCAAAACTAGAAACGTGTAGGCGGGTGCATTGTTGTGGTCAAAGCGCGCAGTCCTCTTCTGCACCGTGAGCCGTGGTGCTATGATGCTTTGCTTCAGATGATCCAAGATTGTTGCGTATCACTCTTCAGTTATCGCTCTTCCTGCAGAACGGTCAATTAAAAGAATACCTTTTACATGCCAGAAAACGATCGCCAAAACCTTTCGGCCAAAAAAAGATATGCCTCTTTAGCCTGGTGAGAGTCCTTACACCGCGTGCGGTTCACTCCCTGGTGGCACCTTCCCGTACTGGAGTGAAGTGTGGATCCACGTTTTGTTGGCGGTTACGTTTTGGCCCAAAAAGCCAGCGGATTGCATTTCAAACGCCCCAAATTGCCTGCGTTCTTGATGCATACATTTTGATGCATTATTTGATGTACTGCGCCATAGCTAATGTTCCTCGCTTCTGCTATTTCGCGCAGTAATTATTAAGTATTTAAGGAAGCAAAGTGCGTATGTAATCGGTGGTGAGTCATCATACATTTGTAAACTTCTAGAACAGTTTTCTCGTCCGACACTACCTGTTTCTAATGACGCAATCCACTTGGTAATGGCAGTAAAACGTGGTGACATGTTACAGTCGAGCGACCTGCTACAAAGGCAATTCAAAACCAATCCGCATAATACTTCCTTTGATTGCTTCCAAAGAACGTCTCTCTACGGTGCTGCAGTCGGCATGAGCTTTTTGAAATTGTAGACAGGCGATTCTAACATATCGTCTTTACTCGGCGATGATAAATAAGTCATCCATGGAAAGTCAAATCTTCGCTGTACTGCGGCTGCAAACACTTTAGTAACTCAAGCTGTTGCTGGTTGAGCGCGGACCGCATTCGAAAAATTCGGCACGTTCCTGAAAAAAGTCAACATACAAAAGAAGTTAGTAAACTGCCTTGGTTCATTTTCGACTTCTTGCTCCAATAACGGGAGCTTATTAATTGGAGATGAAGGAAACCATCCTAGGTAGGCACTATGCAAACAAACACTCGGCAGCAATAGCCCGCCTTCCTGCACGACTCAGACACAACAAATCAGCCTGGATGAATATGAACAATATTTGTACGCGAAATACGTATACTATTGACGAAAAATTACAATGAAATATTAATACATAGCAGCGGACACGCAACGCTGAGAGAGAAAATAACCGCGTGCTTTCTTAAAGCACGAGTGAAAAAAAACACAACAGAAAGCACACGACTCCGGCGCGACACGCGTCCAGTTACCAAACTTGCCAATTGCTTCTTTTTAAAGCTTTCCGTTTTTTGCAAAAAAAAAACGTGGGAATGCGATACTCTTACGTGTACTTTCCTGTACTCGCATTCAGCGAATACAATTTGATAATAATTTGATTATGCATACAACGTTATGCAAGCATAAAGACATCTATAATGCATCGCTAACAATAAGCATCTCCCTTCTTCATCCCTGCCTTTGTTTCTTCCTCTCTCACTCTCCTACCTCATGGCGGTATGTGTTACAGTCGAACGCAGCGAATGTCAGGCAAATAATATTAATCGGAGCAATTAATACAATCGAGCATCTGTATATCATCATATGTATGTAAGTATATATATATATATATATATATATATATACAGAAGACAGACGTGGCGTTGCTCAAACTAAAGGCGCATATATATATATATATATATATATATATATATATATATATGTGGAATCGCGCACGTCCGTTTCATTTAGAACAATGCCCGGTAACAGCGGACCTACATAATGGCGATGCGTAATCATGGCCACGCGTATCAACAATTTACAGCAACAACAACAACCATGACGAGAGTCCATCGATACACCATGAGCTTCAATAATAGCTATGATGCGCAGTTGTAGTAGCAGCTTCAGCAGCTGCAGCAAGCATATTGTCTAATACACTGTCATTATTGTTGTTACCATCAGTTCCGGTACACAACACATTATACCGGTCACTGCAGGGGCGGCGGCAGCAGCAGACTCAACCGCTGAGAAGGTCTGAATGGATCCGCTTCTCGACGAGTACCAGCAGCACCTCTTACCGTAGAAGAAAAAGGTAGAAGGCTATGTGTATTGTATGTAAGATTGCAGAACACGAGTACGAATATCAGAAATGGCGGCACACGCTAGACTTGAAGCGTTTTTTTTTAACAATGCTTACAATAGCTGATGCAGTATTTGCAGCGGAGATAACTGCACCACCAGCAGTAGCAACAACAACAACAGTAGAAACGCCAGTGGCTACAGCCTAAATAGCGATCGAAGTCCAAATCCATAAACAACTCCTAATTCCCTGCCACGTAACCTAAAGGAGAGACATTAGAATAGACCTGTAAGTAAATATTTACTTTATTTTCTCTCATCTCGAGACTTCTTAGTTCTTCAGTGAGAGGATACGAATAGAATTCGAACATTACTAAACATTGCTGTGTGCAGAATGGCTCTAAGGAGATTACGTCGAGAGAGAGATAACACATGTTTCATTGTGTATTTCTTTAATTACCTTGGTATACTCAAGTGAGTCGAATGTGCTGACTATCGTAAAGCACTTAAACAAATGAGCAATAAATTACATGACCGAACCGCCCGGCATTGTCATCATTATCGGCTGTAGTGGAGTAGAAGACACGGAATGAAGACAATACACAAGATAATAAATAGAGAAATTTAAAATGTGCGCACACGCAATGAAGGCGTCCTTCTGTCAAACTCCACAACACACGCGTTTTGACCCAACGCATGCAACACGATAATACATGCCGACGAGAAACGCTCAGTCAGGAAAAATGAGGTGCGTAAGATCAACAGAAAACGCATCCAGCTTTAAAATAAGGAGGACATTTAGTAACTTTTACTTCGACAGCAAGAGTGCTGCCAAATGCCAGTGCTGCTTCTAAACGACTTAGACTTGCCTGCTTAAGCATTTTAGCGACTTCAAATCGACTACGTTGGTACGACTTACGAGCACTGTCTAATAAGCAGTCGCTTTGCGATCGCATGCCAATAGTATTTGTGCCTGTCTACCCGTGCTGCTTATTTTCGTATGCATATATACGGGTATACATATATGGAAGCAATATCCTCCCATGGTGGGGCAACACCAGGACAGCTGCGTCCCATTCTTGGTAGTCCTTTAATTGAAAACATAACAGAGTCGGTGCATGCCAGTAACGATTTCAATCAGGTAGCAATGCCAGGTAGTAGTTATTTGCGCCGGTTGCTGCTCAAAGCACGGAAAGCGGCCGTTTGCTATAGGCAGAGGGATCTTCTGCCGTTTTGGCTGTAGACATTGACAATGACCACCGTGAACCATGTTACTGAACGAACGACACAGAAGTCACAGATCGAGACGAGCCGAACAGAAAATAGTGTCACGAAGAATTTCGATAACTAATTTACGTTGGCTGGCCCCAGAGCACCTCTGGGGATGCCACCACAGCCGCAAAGCGCTTTAGTTGTTATTATTAGAACAAAACTGTCACAATCGAGGCTTATCGACGCTATCGACGGCAGATTTAGATCAACGAAAAGCCACAAGAATGCAATTCAAGTCGACAGCTGTGGGCCAGGGTTGTGACACCGAGACACATGCATGTTTGTATATATATATATATATATATATAGATTTCGCATCTTTAGGTCAGGGCTCAAACCCCAAGGACGCACTGTCGTTGTTGTCCTATAGTGAATAAGCGAGCACGCTGAAGATAATCCCACGTGGTATAGCCCTGAAATACTAGCTGTCTATATTTAGAGATTTCCTTATCAATTATAGTTTCGTAGTATAATTAGAAAAACTCAACATTCCTAAACAATATACGGAGGAAATTATGAACATACAAAACAACTATGTTGAACTAAAGTTTACCAAGTCACGAAAAAATCAACTAAACAAAATTTTAGTTACTCTAAAAAGTCATCCAAACAAATACAGATCAAGCCAAAACTTATTATTCGGGAGACAGTAGGTTTAAATTTAGGAGGTGGTCACCCTCGTCTAATGGCCTTTAAGTCAGATTTAAAAAAATCGTTAGGAACAGCCGTTAAACGAGACTATGTCGGTATCTAGCTTTCACATGAAAGGCTGGAGTGGAGACACATATAAGCGGACGAACACAGACGTAGACACATGTACACTTGTTTATATATATATATATATATATATATATATATATATATATATATATATATATATATATATAGTGTATGTATGCGTGTATATACCGAAAGACACACCTAATAAACAATCAACAGCTCTCAAAACAAGAAGGACATTTCTGGTCAGGCTCAAATAGGTCATAGCCTGAAAAGCAGCATCAGTCAGGGATGCTGCAGACAGCGAGAAATCGTTTGCGGGCCCCCTCGATCGAAGTGCAGGGTACGGGACTGGATGGCCTAAGCCACTGAGAAACTGAGCGGTTGCTTGTATTTATATTTCAGCGCAAGTGAAACATATATCTGCGGAGGCCCAAAACTCTTCTAAGGAACCTTGCCTTCACCGTGCGAGAGCACCAAACTGTTGAGCGGATGGGTATTCCCAAATGAGTTTGATACTATATATGATGCCGTCGAGGCGACCCTCGGGTTGAACAGCACTCGGACTGGCTATACTAAAAGCTTCTGTGGTGCCGGGATTGACATTGTGGCGACAATGCCACTCTTAACTCGCTGAGATAGTTGGGCCGATGAGAACTATGTGCCGTGCGGCTCTAGCTTAAGTTAATAGATACTTGATTTAGGATTTAATCGCATCGGTAAAAATGTGGGATGAATAGAGCAGATTAGACGACTCGAAAAAGGGCCTCTACTTGACGAGCGGCACGACACCGATAAACTGAAACGAGTGCGTCCGCAAGGGGAAGCACAGAGCCAGATAAGGTTTCGCACTCACGGTAGAAATATTGACCAACACAGAGAGCCATGCAATATTGGCGCTTGAACCCACGACCTCCCGATTGCAAGGCAATGGCTTTGCCACTATCCAACTTCCACCTATGTAGTATTCAAAGTAATAAACGAATAAATTAAAGGCCCTACTAATTGACGAGAAAGAAACGTCACTATCAAGGAGCTTCGGGAACATAACATGACTCAATGGGGGCTACTGTACTACTGGAGAAACGGAAAGACGAAGCGCTGCTGGCTTAGCGTTGTCTGATGCAGGGCGGAGTTATCCACTCAACAAGTGGCTATTCTACCCACATGTTCAGTGGATAACTCCGCGCTGCTGTTTTAGGCGCCAGAACATCGGCCACCAGAAAACCTGGCCGCTCCGAATGCTACAACTGCAAAGAAGGAGATTTAAAGCACACTGTAAGCTCGAGAGAGCAAAGGATAAAAGGACCGCACGATTGGCAACAGGGATTCGAAGCAAGGGACCGCGCCTCGACATGAGGTGGTCAAAGAAAAAGACTTGACCGCCGGCCAAACGATCGCGGAAGCGCAATATCATACAGACCGGTCCTATCGCCGGTAACGCTCAAGCATCGAGCGAAACATAGGTGGACGATGGGTTCTTGCCATACCAAAAAAAATGAAAGGCAGATAAGGACAAAAGCAGCAAGATGACGAAACTCAAATGCATACAGGTTAACTCAGGTCGATTAAACGAGGCCAACGAAAAGTAAGGAACAACAACCTGGAAAAACAACAAGCTAAAAGGATGAGGTGGAATGAAGGTTGAATACCAACATTAGGAGGGAACAATAATAATTGGAGCGCATAGAAAAGCCTCAATTTTCAGCAAAGTGTAAAGGAATAAATAGTTGTAACATAGATTCAACAAAAAATAGAGCACATGACTTTGAAATACAACATGACCTTACCAGGTGACTACAACTTGATTGAGCTTTACCTTAATTAAGCCAAGCTATCAATGCAGACAAATGCTCGAGTCCTACAGTGCTATGAGTATGAGTTTGCCTAAAATGCCCAGAAGGCATTAGCAGATGATGCACGACCTTCCAACAGGATGATGCCCGATTACATAGTTAACTGCGCACCTTCTAGGCACTGTTGGCATTTTTTTAAATGCTCTGGCGCAATGTCTACATATTCGCTCTTGTCACAGGTGCGCTCTCTTGCTCTCTGTTCTACAAATCTAAATGGATAAAACATGTTGATCTTAGCACTCATCCAAATGCTATCAAACTCAATTTGTTTTTTTACGGATAATTTAGAACGCACCAAAAGATCCGGAAATCCTTGATGGACTTGTTTGTTGAGCTAAGATCGCTCAATAAAAAATATTCACCATTATATATCTTTGCGTACAAATAAATTCAATTTTACATTTCATACATTAAGAAACACGGACTTTAGGATTAACTAAATAATTATAATTAACCTGCAGCATCTCTTCATCTCACTTCATATATATATATATATATATATATATATATATATATATATATACAGCAAGAGAGAAAAAGCAAGAGGGCAGATTCTGTGCACTGATTCTGAGAATCTGCCAGTTTCAGCGCGGTTAATCTAATTTTAACGCAACATGCGCTGCGACAACGACATTGTCATTGGTGAGATAAATTTAGAACTTGACATTCAGTTAGCGACGTCCGACCGCAATGCGGGTGTTCGTTCGCCGCTCCGGCTCTCCTGTGGACGTCGGGTCTACGCCGTTCGGTGTGGCAAAATTCGCCGCTATAGGTACTGATAGGGCAAACACCAATCCATCCCACGTTTCGGCTGAGCGTCATAAGCCCTCTTACGGCTCACGATTGAACCCAAGCGGCCGACAAATCGACGGACGTAAGATCTGCAGTCACTGCAGCGGCGACTACTCTACAACAACAACAAACACCAACAACACCAACAACACCAACACCAACAACAACAAACAACAACAACAGATACGACGACTCCAACCACTATCACTTCAGCCATAATTCGTTTGCCATCGTAAAAGTGAATCTACTATTACGCGAGTTAAATCGTTAATTTGGCGTGTAATCAATGATCTGTTACCGCAGCCCCGCTGCGGCTAGACTACGCTGACTGACAGTCTACACATCCAGTAGACTTCGACGAGCAGGCAAACACGGATAGTCTTATATATATATATTTATATATATATATATATATATATATATATATATATATATGTATGAGCTGACAATCAACCACTGCTATCATCTGTGGTCTTACGGTGCAAAGCACGATTCCACCGTGAGTAGGAAGAACGACGACGTCGGCTTTGTGCTATATGTTGAAATATGAATGCCTACATATGATTGTTATATACATGTTGATACAAAAGTTCTCGCTGTTTTTGCCCAAAGCAAAAAATACAAACTTGCGGGTTTACATAATCATGGGGCATAGCTTCCCCCTCTCCCCTTTCAAAACCATCTTGACAACGATAAACCAGCATTTCGATCCCTCGTTTGTAAAAGTGTTGTTTCCTGAAGATAAAGAAGTGTTGTATGTCAACTTGGACGT
This sequence comes from Dermanyssus gallinae, assembly GCA_003439945.1. Classification (NCBI taxonomy): domain Eukaryota; kingdom Metazoa; phylum Arthropoda; class Arachnida; order Mesostigmata; family Dermanyssidae; genus Dermanyssus; species Dermanyssus gallinae. Next base: position 285,883 of record QVRM01006559.1, on the reverse strand, counting down.
CCTCGATTGATTTGACGTCTTTGCAGTCAACATATTTTGAAGAGGTTGAGTTTTTCATGGCAAGCTATTAAAAGGTCCAATAACAAGGCTTGGCGGTAGCGACTGAGTTCAGAATTACAGGCGTTCATGTGCCAATTTGTTCACGTTAATCAGAATGCGAAAAACCCACTTACAGAGCTTAGAAATTATTCAAGTTTTTTGAGCGCTCTGACAAACATTGCGTGGTCAACTTCAACTTCTCCAATTAGTTCTCGAGGGTAAACTTTGCATTTCGTCCTTGCTTTCAGCGCGTTGAAGTCTTCTTCCAGCAAAGACGTGAACCAGACATTGATTCATCATCCAGGTTTATTTATATATATATATATATATATATATATGTTTATGTTATTATCATCCAGGTTAAAATTTCTACCACGGAACGTCACAGACCTCTTTCGGCAAGCCCGTTTGTTGATTAAGTCGTCCCCGATATTTTTCCGAGCATTCACTTTCTGTTATCTTAATACAATTGCTACTTGCAAAACATTACCCCTTTATTTCTCCCTTTCAATTTATATATATATATATATATATATATGCTCTTGACACACCTTATTTAAATACACATGTCACATTTTACATTAGGGGCACTTACAGCGAAGCATACCGGGACATGTAGAAATATCCTAGAATTAAATTTTGTTAAAGAGGTTGTTCTTTTTTTTAGTTCTAGACCATCCTTGACCCTTGGCGAAAAGAGAAGGAAAATGCTACCTCATTAACCTCGACAAGTTGTTCAAGACGACGCGAACAACAACAGCGATAGTAATGGCGGATTCACAGTTTACACTTCTCGTAAAGAGAAACGGTCCCGTTGGCGGCACGAGAACTAAAACAGTTAGACAGCTTAGATAGCTGTCTAAAGGTAGACGGCTGTAGCGACCTAGACGAAGAGATCAGAATGGTTGTTAAGTCGAAATGGCTTAAGCTCAAAAACTCGGTGCCGAACGCGTACCTCTACACGCACACAGCACACGGCGATCTGGATATCCCCTGCCTTCAAACATTTATCCCCAGACTCCGCCTTTCCCGTCTGAAAGCAATACAACACTCTATGCACCCTGGGGTACAATTAATGCTAACTACCGATCACTTCAAAAAAGACCTTGCGAAAACAAGACTTCTTTGCGAGCGCTTGGGAACCTCCATTGAGACGGCTACACAAGAGACCGATTACTGGTCTCAACAACTACACAACACGTTCGATGGGGCACATTTTAAAAAAAACACACGAAAGGCCATTTGTACATTACTGGATTAAGGGTATGCCCTACCTATCTGGTGAGGAGGATTTAAACCTAATAAAGCTCAGGGTCAACGCACTACCAACGCGTGCCAGATGCCAAGGGACGCCCGGGCTACAACACACGTTGTAGGCACGGGTGTCATGCACCTGAGACGTTGGCTCATGTCGCTCAGATGTGTGATACAACACACAAGCAAACTATAAAGAGACATGACGACGTCTGTGATCGCGTAACGCGTCTTCTCCGCGAGAGGAGTCATGAAGTGGTTCGTGGGCGAGTATTCCGTCGACCAGGCGCACCGGGTCTAAAGCCCGACCTCGTAATAACAACACCTATCGAAGTCTGGGGTTTAGATGCCAAGGTTTGCGGCCCGAATGGCACCCCGAAACCCCCCCCCCCCCGGCACAATTAATATAGTAACTTTAATACGACGAAAAATGTGTACGTTTTGGCTACCACTTGCTACTACCGTTTGATACTACAGTAATTGAATTTAGTACTACAGTTAACTGAACGTCTTATTTATTTAAATAGTGAGTTACTCTCAATATGCATATAGTTGCTACCAAAACTAATGACAATACACGAAGTTGCTGAAAAGATAGTGTGTGTACAATGTTTACCTTGACTGCATGTACAATTAAATCTACGCTTTATTTGCAAGCCTTAGACTTTTTGGTGACATACCACCAAAGGTAAACCCATATTTATCTTTCTTACCAAAACTAGGTATTTATGCCCTAACTTCTTGACCTTAGAGCACAATTCTTAATGATAACTCTCACTCCGGACTCAGTGCTCTGACAATAATACAGATATGCTGTCCTTCATAGATTACATTTCGTAACCAAATTTGACTAAAATGCATCTTTGTTTTTTCTTTAAGCTAAATGCACTAAAATACTGCATCCAGTAGAGACGTGCATACATGGAATGACGTAGATTACCTAATAAGCACAACATTCACAAAACAAACCGACAAATCTATAAAGGGATACTACCGCATACATTACACTATACGATATCATTACTCTCGTCATCACCAGGCTATTGGTGTATGTTCGTCAATTCGAATGATAAGCCACCACTCAAGCGCATTTACGGGCATGCTTTGCAGTAAGTTTTCACGCGTAATTATGTAAACTCCAGATTCGTCTAATGACTGTCCATCGGAACACGCCGACGATACCGCGCTTGAACTGCTGTGGCAGAATATTCATTCCTTGAACGTTCCATGTTGACATCCCTGTGAAGAACTCGCATTGGTTACTCTGCCGTCTTAAAAAGCTTAGATACGTCTGTTCAAATCGTTCAATCCTTTAATTGATGCATTTTATTTCGTATATCGTCACCAGAAGAGCACACAATAGAGAGTTACACTATATATCAGATAATTTGATATTATAACGTGCGCGATTACTAATTGCCTTTATACATACCACTAAAATCAGAGTAATGCGACAAAACCTGAACTTAAGATATCAACTGTGTAAATATATATAACAGTATAAAAAGTGCCGCTTAGATAAAAAATATCAACTTGGATGCCTACCGCGGGAGCACTCTGTCGCAACTAGTATATATATATATATATATATAAGAAAGCGAATCAGAGTACTCTCGCAGTTTTCAAACGCACTTTTGGAGGCTTACGTAATATGCTCTTACGTGCGTCCAGACAGGTCAGTACGACTGGTTACTAGAGCTCTCAGGGCAATGACGACCACGTCCAACATATTCAACCAGCACGGCCGGGGCTCGAACCAACGATGTTTTGCTAACCGTGGTTGCCATGGCAACGCCCCGTTTCGAACGGTCCGTTAGTCGCCTAAGTCACCGCCGCTACTATATATATATATATATATTATAGTGAGAGAGGAACATAGATGTACAAATTGTATCTATAGTGCGATACTCTTACCATTTTATAAAAAGCTCTGTAGCACCCTTGTGCAATCTGAAAGCCAGCGAGCCTTGCCATATCTGCAACAAGCGCTGCCAAGCAAGGCCAACGTCCTCGACCGTGGCGACGTCTCCCTTGCTACACCAGACGTCGAGGCAGCCACCTTTGGTGCGTCGTTTGACCACGATGCCCGACACCGACGCCCAGACAGGCTCCGAGAATAACGCCGACAGGGTCCGAATGAACAAAATACTCAAGCTGTTTTCGTTCACAGTTATGCGCCACCGCCCGCCATCCGTATTAGTCGGATGCTCCCACATCGGTGCTATGCCGCGCCGAAATACCATCAACGAGACGTCCGGCTCCAGGTCTTCGGCAAGGCCAAACATGCCAAGCATAGACATGATATCATTAGGAGGCCCATTGGCAACTTCTTCGAGGCTTGCACGCCACGATGCTTCTTTGCCGCTATTGTTGACGTCATCTTCGTCGACGTTATAATTATGATTGTTGTTGTTGTTGTTACTGATGCCGTCGCCGCCACCGCTGCAACCATTGACAAGTTCCCGAACATCACCTGTAGCAACCTGCACGTCGCCGCGTTCAGCAGAGGCAGCGCTGTTGGAGCGATGCTTCCAGATCCAGAGGGTGAACTCGCCCGAACCAAATGCCATGGTATCTGTCGCTGTATGCACAAAATATGTTAGTTATACCATGCAACACATCGATAGTCGTCTTATAGCGATCTGATCGATTGGTGCGGTATCCGCGTGACCTAGGCACACAATATATATATATATATATATATATATATATATAATTAAACTGTTTTGATCCTGACATTAGCATTGAAACAGCTTAATGAGAGTATAAATAAATGGTAGTAAAACAATACCGATGCCCAAACTAGAAAGCAAAATTTCCTTTTAAGGAAATATTTTAGTAACATTGTACCCCCGCGTGCAGGAGAAGCAACTTTTTCAACGCGTGAGAGATACTACGATGGACTGTTGAGGTATCTGTTGTGATAGTAAGTGGTGATAGTGCATTTATTCTTGCACAGCAGCTCCATGACGGGAAGTGTTATGTGGTAGTATTTCCGTCAAAATCGTCGGGCGTAATGTTGGCACTCCAGTCCGGGTGCACGCTAGTACCAGAGGGAAATAGACTCCCGTATTTATGTACCGCTCCCACGTGAATAGACGTTAGATTCATAATAGCCTTAAAGTCGGCTAAAGGTGTCTATGTGTTTATATGTCAACGAGAGCTCCGATAATTGTGTCATGTAGTGGTGTGTATAAAAAAAAAATGGCTAGAACAGATGGGTTAGTGCTAATCTAAAGCTCCCGCAACGTTTCTCTGTTAATGGTGATAAATAGAGTTCATATACCTGCCAACTTTCCCAGTCCTCGCAATTGCGGTTACGTTTGATGTGTATTATGATTTTCCCTGTACATACAGCCCCCACCTAAAAACAAATAGGCCTTGGCTAACAAATAGTTGGCTTTCAAATCGTTTACAAAACAAAACAAATTATGTTAATTTGAATTCACTTATCTAAGATAAGTACGGCATCTTCAATTATGACAATAGCAACACTAACATAACGTAGAAAAGCTGGTCTTCAAGCGAGATTAAAAATGCGCGTTATAATACCAATTTATGTTTGAAATAACGAAACAATTATACAAAAAAGATATAAAGAACTATACAATACAAATAAAAAAGAAGTGTGCAATACAAAAATAAAGACGTATAACTCTAAATGAGTTCACAAGTTGTCCGCTTTATAGGTTATCGGCGCGAACTTTAAACATTAGTGATGAGACAAGTAGTTTACACAGCTTTTTAGACATGTTGATATCAGCAACGACATGTCATATCTTGATACTGGACAATGTAATTAATTCGTACGGTACATTACAATGTAGCGCTAGTCTTCGAGTAAAGCGTTTTCGTACGCTATTGAGTGTATCAATGTACTTAATTTTAAGGAAATCCATATTTGCCTGCAATGCAAGAACTTCGACACAATGAGGCCCATATACAGACCCACGTAGCAATTTAGCTCCTTAACTATGAAACACCTAAAATTGCATAAGCTTAGTAAATATTTAGTTGTCATTTCTTGTGCATTGGTAAAGTATACGCTATGTATTGACGAAGGAAGCTGAATATATCCGTGAAACCTTGTGCTGTGAAAGTAAAAGTAAGATTGTATTACGATATAAAAAGACGACCAAACTTTCCGGCGCAACAACAGAATTGCAAGCAATTCTACAGTAAGTTTGCAAACTACAAAAGTCACATAGTTTACTTTCAATCTTAGGAAGAAATTGTAAATGCCAGTAAAACTCATTAGGTTGCTTACAGTCGCCCTTTTATCACTAGTTCCTCTAAGCTGCAGTTAAAATTGTCAAAACTTGACTGTAGAACATCAAGCTAAATTTCACAAATGTATGTATTATACTCATTACTTGATCCAATTATTCGGATTTTTCAGACGACTAATCGTTAGCATCAGTTGCCATCAATCGGTTTCCTCACGATGCTACACCTTACCAATTCAACAATCAGCTCAATAAAATACTTATCTCAGAGACCAGGGAACACGGCAACACAAAAATATTTTAGTTTTTACGTACATCGTTTGTCCATGATAATCAGCCTCTCCAAAAAGCATACGACAACAGAATGAGATCGCAAATTTGAAATGATTTATCTGCGAAGTGTAATCGCAACTCTAATAACCGCTTACTTGTTTTTAGTGTTCGTTTAATATAAACAAAAGTTATCTGCCGCATCAATAATAAACAAGAATTAATTATGGTTACTCTCGCTTGAGTCTCTACTATTATTATTATTATTATTATCGCACTTGCACTAACCGCGCGGCAGGACTAGACACTAGATAGTACATTTATGGAAGTGATGCCGAGAGCCCTCTATTTAGCGCTTATGTATAGAACAGGTAAAACCGCGCCCCGTATGGACATGTCCTTTTGTGTGCATGAATACACACCAACAGCGTCTGGGCATCACAAGGAGCACCACTCGACATAGCGGCCGTGCTGCGGAACGCGCCGCAGGTATGACATCAATTCGAGATGATCATACATTTTCTACTACACCGTTGCAACGCCAACAGCTGAGAGGTCAGGGCAGCGACGCGACGAGGTCTAATCGGATAATGCGACTGAATTTCACACACATGTAGATCGGATCTTACGAATCGTCATACTGTATGGCAAAAATATTCTTTTGACTATATATATATATTTATTTGATTTTACATTGATTTTATTTTTTAAACATTATATGTAGGTACCTCGAAATGTTTCAGAAATTCCCCACGCAGTGGGTAATGAATGAAGAATCGAAATCATTGCCGAACAGCGCCCATCATTGATGTTTGGGCGGAACCTTCCCGTCGATACACTGAACGCAAAGAAAAGACGGAACGTCTGTGGGACTTGGTGTGCGAAAACGCGAGCACAAGCAAGTCAATTCCACAACTGCCGTGCCCACAAATCGACCTGCGTAGTGTGTCTTTGCACAACTTTCAGCGAGTATTAAGCGCACGAATGTTTCGAAGAGCCTCGATTGACCATTAGGGATAAATCCTCATTTCTGAAGAGTGTGCATAGATAGTAAAGAGATTTCCGAGCTAGGCATTTCAATATTTACGACAAACTTCGCGAAGGAAGCCCAAAAACAGCAACGGACAACAAAAACATAGGCACGCATCGTTAAAGAAGACCTTTGGCTTGGATGTCAAGTCACTTTATAAGACCCAGCGCGACCACCTTGTATTCACCAATGAATCTGCTCGGTGGGTACCTCAAAACTACTCACAAAACGACAAAGGCGCGGGTCTCTCTGGCTCGAGAATTTCAGATAACATTTTCGGAGGGCCGGTCGAATTTGCTTTTCAGACTCGAAAAATAATTTTTATGGCCCTCTACTGAAGTAGGAAGGTTCTCGGTGGTCACGTGTCGGAGCGCTTCTACCCACAAAGGTAAAATGCCAACGGCCGGCATACAAGATAATGATCTTCATCTTCTTTTCCAAAAGTGAAATTAAGGCGACAGTCAAACCGAAAACGGTGATACAGTGACGAACGATTGGCATACTACTGAATGTCTACCAGCAGTTTTCACTGCGCTCAACAGGTAGAGCTCTGAAGCGTCTCTTGAGCGATGGTTTCTCCACCATGGCAACGGGCTAGCTCACAAGGCTGAGCCCTTTGTCGCGGCATATGGATTCACGCTACCATTAAAGTACACTACTAAAGGTTAATGTAGAAAACATAAATAACCGATCGATTTAAAAGTATACTTTATTTCATGATTCTACCCCTTAAAGAAATGTATAGGGATCCATGAAAGTTACGCTGAAATCTCAATAAAAATGATCTTGTTGAAAACATTTATATTTCTATTATAGCATAAATCATTTAAAAACTTTGCCAAGTTCCTACATACGTACAAATATACACACAAATACACATATATACACATCTCTACATTGGTATTTCTGTACAAACAAGTAACTTTTTACACGCACATATATCAATATTTTTGTATGAGAGACGCTTCTTCATTCGCGATGTCTCACAGACCTGAGTGTGCATACAAATATTAAATTCTTCTTGTTCAAACCCATTTTATCCCACCAAACGTCGTGGGTTGAATTATTTCGAGTCTACTACGGGTTATAATGGGATAATTGGAGCAGGCGGGAACCACTTTATTGCTTACACAAACCAGCTTCAATTTTAGTGTACTGTGTAGATACTCCATCGTAGTCCTAGCCTAGCACCAGATGAGCACTACTGCGCTTCCGCTGACAGATTACGGTTTTGTTTTTTTTAACTGCAACCGTGCACCCAAGTTAGCGTAAATAGCTTAGACCAAAGTTTCCTGCCGGTGGTTCCTTGAACACACGACACATATACATGTGAAGTGAGTGAAGAGCGTAATGCTCTTCGTATGTATATATATATATATGTAACATTAAATGTATTCTAGAAAAAAATTACCTTGATGGGTCATTGTTAGAGCTTCTGGACCTGCTGTGCTAATGCAATGCGTGTTGCGACGGTCGCAACTGCTCCGGTATCTAGTATGGCAATGCAAGCATCTCCAAGCCGTGCGTAGGACGTGGTGAACCGAGGCAAACGTTCTCACTTCGTTATCTTCGTGTCTGCTTCCCCGATTAGTGATGCACCTGTTCCTCTGAGCGGGCGATTTAAGCAGAAAACAAACAGAGCAAGACGCCAGTTAGACAAACAGACGCATGACAGTGCGCATCACACGGTAGTGCGATATCTATGATTAACTGATATTAAAGGGTTCCATGGTATCGCATGCATACGGTCGACCCCCGCATACACCTAACCTGCAACATATGGCTGGCTCTAACGAATAAATGGTAACAATAATAAATAAATAAAATATGTGAGGTAGCATCGTACCAGAGTCGAGTCCGGTGGCGTGGTGCATTCGCGTGCGCCTTGTGATCGGAGGAGACGCATGTGGGCACGGGTTGTATTTATGGAGATTGTTTTATTTGTTGCACATTTGTATTTATGGAGATCGTCTTATGAAGCAAAGCGAGTGTAATTCTGTAGACGTCAAGTGTCGGTTGAGACTCAGCCCAAAAAATGATAAGGCACCAAATAGTACAAACTCGGCACAGACAAGGAGTTAATCGAAATAGCTTACCCATCATAAACAACGGACAGTGTCGGAATTTACGTAACTGTATAGTTTAACCACGGCCCAAGAGACACATATTGTGAGCGGAGTAGACCCAGAAGGCATGCAGGGCAACACACCCTTTCGGAGTCTAACAAAGCTTGTCTAAAGACAAAGCATGTTAAAGAGGTGTTCATACTTAAGATATTGGTGCTCACCGTCCGTACTTGCCAAAGTCATGATAGTGTGGAACTCGCAAACCCACTAATATGCAGTCGTCCTTTTTGCCCCTTGCCGGGGGTGGCCGCAATAGGGTCTCAAGGTTACTTTACCTGTCCACTTTATCTTGCCATTAAAGTTGCTCGGTTATTTTAGCCTTGTAGACAGTTCCCGGACTCTTCTGGCCACAAACCAGAATATATGATCCTTGAGATCTCCTCAAGGAGAGCTTCTACGCCGGACTTGCCATGTTAGGGATTTTCTTAGTCTTAGGTTCCACAAGAGTAGGGTCGCTCAGTATTAAAAAGACGCAGCGTTCAGTGCAGTGCCTTACATCATTAGCCTCTGCTGAGTTGCACACACGGTATAAGGTGAAGTCAGTTTTACCAATGCGGTGTAGCTATTGCAAAAAGCAGCCAACGTGGCTTCTTAGCATTTGCGCGGATGGATAGGCAAGCGAGCCGTAAATAAGTAAGTATGTATTTTTCCAATATCCAGGGTAGCCCGCCTGAATGGCTTTCCATTACTGGCCTCCGTCCGGACTTTAATTGTGGTGCTTTTTGAAGCCTGAATTTATCTTACTCTTGGATATCTCGGAATCTGCGTCGAGGCATGTGTCGTTATATGGCTTCTGTGACTTGCCGGTGCGGCAACGAGCGGCATAAGTGTTTGGGTGCGCTCCCATAAGGCTGTGTCAATGTGTGTAATATATATATGTATATAGAAAATAATGTAATGATTTATTAATAATTTACAATACGTTTGCACACTCGGCAGTGCTCGCCTTTAATATTATATATATATATATATATATATATACGGAAAATAATGTAATGATTTATTAATCATTTACAATACGTTTGCACACTTGGCAGTGCTCGCCTTTAATATTATATATATATATATATATATATATATATAAGCCGTTCATTGGTAACACTCTAGGTATCTATTGAGTTCTCTATTATCCACAATGTTACAAACAAAGCTGATTGTTTGTAGCATTGTGGATAATAGATCACAAGTTGACCTCTTGATTCGCTCGAAGTGTATTGTCCATAAAATGCAGTAAACGATTTATTATGCTGAATGTATGCACGCGAGGAAGAACATGTTCTAGTTTTCAAAGGGACATTCGTAACACGACAGCTATTTAACAATTAATTTGGGCTGGTTTGCTCGTCTTGCAATTAGATTTTAGTTGCGGTTATACCTGTTTGACACTTAGCACGTTACTGCCCAAGTCCGTTTTCAAACCGGTGTAAATCTTGATAGCTTAATATATGCTTTGAAAATCCTAATTCTACCACTATGCATTAATTTTATTATCAGATAAATATTGATTCGATTGTAATATTGTAGACCAATGGCAAAATGTATTGCCCTTGGTCCAGCTGTTATGGTCAAACCCTAATGCCGCGGCTACCACATATTAAGACTAAAGACAACGCTTCCGTATTCTTAGACTGACATATTTATGCTGCCGGATTACCGCTATTTATATACGCACATCATTAGAGACAATCAGGAGTCGTCCTGCTCGTTATGCGGGACAGTAAACCGTGATTTTCAGCATTAACGTATATTGCTAACCAAAGTAAGCATCATGGAAACGACAGTCAAGTTTCGCTTATTTTAAAGTGCCGGGACAAAAACTTTGTTATGTTATACATACACCGCCGATAACAGTTTCTGCAAAATGCTTTTAATGGTTACAATTGTTTATAATTTGGTTTGGAAACAAAAACATAAAATAGTAAATATCTGCTTATTATTCATACCAAGTTCCGAACTAGGAACTTAGTAAACTACTCTTCATATATATATATATATATATATATATTGAATAGAGCTCGGTTAAGCTAATTGCTTCAAAGAGTGATTAGTTTAGCTAATGAATAAACTACTCAGTGGCTCATATCCACGCACCCGTGCAAAAACCTTAGAAGTCACATCACCATAATTTATGCTACACTGTGAATGCGGTCATATACATATATGTATATATATATATATATATATATATATATATATATATATATAGATGTTTTTGCTTCCTATGATCCGTCTTCCTTTCTCCCTCTTTCCGTTTTCTTCCTCATTCAGCTGAGTGTACATTTCGAGTTTCAACTGGTTGTCGTGAAGCCCGTTTCCCTCCGCCGGCGATCGGCGCGCCATCTAGCAACGCCACGATCTTCTCCCCGGTGTCCCATCGCCTCCCGTCGCCGAGGTGCGGATTCGTCTGTGGTCCGACCAGCTCCCGGCTGGCTGGCTGAACTGGCCATAGAGCTGATGCTAGCAGAGGGGAGAAAACGAAGCTGTCTGCCGTAGCGGAGCGAGAGGTGGGCGAGGTCTGGAGGAGTCTATCACCATGACATGCATACAGGCAGCAGCAGCAGCAACAGCGGAAACGGCGCACGGTAGGCAGGATATATGTGCGCCCCCAGCTCCTCACATCGGAAGGATGGTTGCCATGGCAACCATCCGTTCAGATCCCCCACCCAGTGAGAGATCTCTGCTCCCACACACAGAGTTGCCTAGCTGGAGTCGATCGGTCCGCAGGGTTGGGGCTGTTGTATCATATCCGCACTGTACGCTGGTGGCCGATCCACCATCGCCTACCTATTGCGCCTACGAATACTGGGTATGTACACGAATCTATCTATCTCTCTATCAGAACTGTACCTATATTTTTCCGCGTCTCTCGACCACGACGACAACCTAATTGTCGGTCCGCCTACCACACAAACTTGATTGCCAATATCGTGCGCAATATTGGGTCTGTGCAAACAGTGCCCGAACGTAAGATTCCTTCGCTGTAGGAGTGCGGCCAACTCCGAAGATGAATGCGCGGATGCGCCTCCGCTGGCATCATCCAACATACCAAGCTTCTTTTACCGGTGCCGCTATACTTCATCATATACAATGATGATGATGATGATGGCGTTCACCACTAGCACCAGTTCCTCATGCGAGCATAGATAATAGAGTATAGGGTCGAGATTGCTGAGAGCAGCGACTGATTGTGAAAGTATACTGACTGATTCATTGTCGTGCTGCATCTCTACACTGTTCTCGGGCGTTGATTCATGTTTTTCTTTCTTTGCTTGACCGGATTCATCAGTGTCTAACTCTGGACACTGACAAGCCAGCGAATCTCGCATCTATATGGCAAAAAACGTTGTTACGGCTGATGCGGAAGATGGCCGCAACTGGCTCATATAGAAATGGCTGATATTGCGCATACTATGCCTGTTTTTTTTTGTGATAGACCTCACTTCTGTTTAATGAAGTACCTGTTATATATATATATATATATATATATATATATATATATATTAATATATATATATATAGTTAGCCATTTCAGAAACAATAACACAAACCAACGTAATTGTCTTTTTAGGAGTTATTCTTTCACAATGATCTATATAGCTTCTAAATTGTGCACGCATATATAGCGTCATCTCCGTTTAAGAGAACGAAACAAAATTACGCACATTGTACTATTAAAGTAGTGTACAATTTGATGCTGATGTTGTTGTTATGTAGTCTAGTCAACGAAGACTCCTTTCTGGTATAAATGTTTTTGTTTTGTTTATTCCAGGCGAAGGGTTTTATCTGATGGTAAATGAGTAGCATAGTAATAGCCAAAACAATGCAAATCCTCTAAACGGAATGAAAAAATAAAATATACATATCTTCTTCTAGTTCTTCGACGTTCTAAACACATATCTTCTAGTTAACCAAGTCATACGTCTAAATACGTGTACATATTCCAACTATAATTAATGTTCTTGTCTAATTTAAGTAAATCACCTCACTACTTCTGCTTTGTATTTTGGACTCTCATACATATATACATATGGTATGTTCGTGTGTCCCTCTAACCAGTTGTTCGGCCGTTGATCCTCGAGTGTCGTCGTTTTCTAACTAGCCAACTCGCTTTTGAATCTTGTTTGTGAAGACCACATCTTCAGCAGAATCATCAGCGACAGAAGCAACAGCAGCAGCAGTAGCAACATAGCAAAAATGCGTCGGCTGGTAGCATTGCCGGCAGCGCCATGGCAACAGCTGATCGTTCTGCTGTGGATCGCAGCCACAGTTCACTCTGTGAAGATCGGTTAGTAGTACCAGATCATCAAACAGAACAGCAACAACAACAACAACACATTGCAGCCTACCCCCGAGTCACAGAGAGGCAGAGTTCCGCAACCAGATCACGACAGTACTAACCTAAAGCTAGTTGCTCATCGCTCCTCATAGCTCCTCTACAGCACACAGAGCATCAGCGACAGCTTGATGCATCCACACGAGCGCACTTCGCGCACCAAGTCGCTTGGCCGGCGGTTTGTTTCGACCCGGTCAGAGTTCAACAACACACGTATATATATATATATATATATATATATATATATATATATTGACAAATACAGCGCGCGGTCTACTATACCATAATGAAAGGCATATGTATGTATATATATAAATATATAAATATATATATATATATATATATATATATATATATATATAAATACATATATATATATATATATATATATATATATATATATATATTTGGGCGGTACTCACATTTGTAGTGTGTTGTATGCGTGTAGCTTGAAATCGGCAACGTAACACGATTATACCTAACATACATATGCAAATAGAGCGTAGAGACAGATAGACGAGGTTCGCTAAACGACACGAACGAAAGAGGGAGAGTAGTGTATATTCAGTGCACGCAGCACGTAACGTTAACATGGGATACACGTGACGTGGTCTGCACACGTCGAATGATCACCACCTCACCACACCACAGACGGGCACGGATGTAAGGGACACGCACATGTAAGCAAACCTTCATAGTGCTAGTTACCTACACAATTATGATACTCTTCCTATGAGACCTCGGGCAGATCGCACGATGCTTATGCATACTAAATCTCCCGCGAGAGCTCTAGAGCCATACGGAGAACACAGCCGCGGGGCCGCGACAATAACGTGGTGTCCATCCATTGGACCCAATTGCCTGCTACAAAGATGCTTGTAGTTTGTCGAGTTTGAATTGACACATTCGCGTGAAGCAGGAGTGGGTCGTCTTCGCCGCCGCTGAGCTAGGCCGCTGTTTCTCGTACGTTGTTGCGTTACACAACACATGTGGGGCAATGCTTCAAGTAATTGCAGCCAGTAGTAACCTGTGTCAGATAAGATCGTGTCGTCCGTCGTCACGTCACCGCGACCACATTCACACAGGGCCACTTTCATCAGCTAAAAGAGGGCAATTGCAAATTTTGTCGGTAGCAAGCAGCGCGTCATTGGTGACATTGCAGTCGTAGTTGTCGTAGATCCACATTGCATTGCCTCATGTAGATCAATACAATAACATTGTCGATTTAGGTTACTATTCTCCTCCCTCGTTACATTTGTTCATCGTATTTTTCATCAACGTCTCTAAATACGTGCAGAAGCGGCGGCTTTGGCTGCAATACAACAACAAGCGCAGATTTAGCCAATGTTTGTTTGAAAAACGCGCTGATAGCTGCTGTTTGATCTCACACGGCTATCGTGCATTTTTAAGTAGCCTAAAAATACGCGCCTTTTTCTGCCATAGAATCTTGAGGCTCAGGCCTATTCCGATATACCCTATGAAAGTTCTCTGCAACTTACAAATGTGCTGAAGATAAGGGAACGCTAGGAGTGACAGAAAAACATATTTATTTTTACCTAATTCCATGTGTTTCCACATTTATACATTGTGTATTATTTTAAATTTGCTTCTAGATTAGGAGATAACTTTGTCAATATACCCCTGAGCAAAGTATCTATCTATCTATCTCTCTCTCTCTCTCTCTCTCTCTCTCTATATATATATATATATAAACTACCACATTGCTTTCCCCAACTAAGTGTCTTATTTTGTAACCATAGCAGGCATTTGGTAATATATATTCATAAATGCGTGTGTTTGCTTAGGTTGAAGGCAACAAATCTTTAGGCGCTTCCCCTGTGTTGACATGGTCAGCTCGATCGCTGCTCCTCAGATTCACGCTGTAGCCAGCCTCGCTCCCGTTAGAAGGCTGGTTCTTGTCTGGGTGGAGCTTGAAAGAAGCCTTAGGAAAAAGACACTTGTTGGCAAATATATATATATATAGCTGAGCACCTTCCTCACCTGTCGATGATGTCCGGAGGCAGGGTAGCAAGTAGATGGATGGCACCATCTAGGTAGCCTCGCTTCGAAAGGTTCGATCAAACCATATGATTGACAGGCCGATGTATTGTCACTGCATCGAAATCGCTACTGTGGCCAAAGTAATAATGATACTACGACGAGAAATGCATGGTTCTAAACTGCATATATACAATAATATATATATATATATATATATATATATATATATATATATATATATATATATATTTATAAACCGCGGCTTTTCTATTTTTTTTATGGAAGTTGTTTTCAATTTAGACTCTTCTGTATTTTCTATGGATGCGAAATCGCCGTGATGCATATCTTTAGTGCACCGCGGGGTGGCCATGTTGAGACATATAGGGTTCCCCAACCGTCTTTATGACCTCTGACTCTCAACGGTATTGACGGTCACGGTGCGTCTCAGACAAAACTCTAATCCTGTTCAAACAGAAGAAGGGTCATCCTGTCGGGATATCGTTGTGCCGTCGTTTCTTTTTAGTCCAGTAGGTTACAACGTAGGCGGCTTGCCGTCCTCAGGGCCCTTGCTAATGCATCACGGTAAGCCGCGTGGCGTGGTCGACGGCCCTCACTGAGGGCGTATAATGGAGCGTGGTGAGCTCTAGTCCCCGCCGGCGCTCCGCGTCAACATGTGTGAGGGTGAACGAGAGGCGTACCGAGTCTGAGGCCAACACATATTATTAGGGTAGAATCACTCGCTTTATGTTCACTGTATGGAAGCATTTAAAAATCTAGGTCAAGCAAGCACGTGGCACAAGGATTGGATGCCAGGAAGGGGCGAGTTGTATAGACTGCTTTCTCCAATTCGGGCATTGACCCTGCACGGCAATGTTCGGTCGTCTATTTGGTGTTTAAGCGATGTCCAATGTTGTCCTACATACTGCTTTTCGATGCAGTCTTGCGTAGACATGATGAGCATCAGCTGAATTGCGCCACGTGCTAAATTATTATTAAAAGCTCCGCTGGTGGTTGTTCATATCGCAATATGCCTTGGTGTTATTACGGCGACGCAGTTGTAAAATTGAAAAGGGTGCGGCTTATATATATATATATAATTTTCTTCTAAATGGGGGGTTGGATGGTAATACACCATCTCTTTTTATTAAGACATCTGTGCTCCCCGTTTTGTTTTTCGATCATGGTCGATTTTTAATTCACCTCGGCATTCACCTTGTTTAAATTAGGAACCATGAAAACCAATTTAGAAGTGGCCGGTCTGGGTCTCGAACCCAGGCCTCCCGAATGCAAGGCAAAGGCTTTTGCTACTAAGCCATCTTGCTCGGTAAATATCCCAGAGGTATGTTGAATGTGAGTATTGCTCGGTTTAAAGACTTTACCAATCACTCCGAGTTACGTTCAGGCGGCCTCCCAGAAGGCGACGCTAACATTTTGAATTCTATACGTGTGTTACTTGTATCACCTAACTTGTATCGAAACTCGCCGGCATGTCACCCTCTGGTGCCCCTTAAGTAGCCCCCAAGTAATTTAATGGTAAACCCACAACCACTAATCACCGCACTGCTTGGCGCAGCATTTTGGGGTGACACATCACTGCGTAGTCTTCCTTTAAGGAGAAGAACACGATTTTACGAACACCTGTCGATGTTGGCTACAGATGGCGTGAGACTCGACCCGGGCAAGGAATATATGAATCAATACATTGCCAATCGTGTCATACCCGCTAAAAACCACCTCCTCCAGTCCCTTCTAGTTCGAAATTATATAACATTATCTCGAGGCTAGAAAAGAAGCATGTTTCAACCTTCTCCTAAGTCAACGGGAATCTTGCGAACTGAAAGTGGTACTTCATGGGTCACTGCTATGGCAAGTTGACTCGACCAGCGTGACTTCCGGGAGTCCTCTAAACTAGTCTTCTGCCGCATAGAGTCCCAGAAGGTAACCCCCTTCGCCAAGTCGGTAGAGGTTACATCATTCTAGCGACATTCCCCGCTGTTAATTTCCCAGTCCTCGTGCTCGAAGGTTCGTCGCGCCGCCCCGAGATCATTGCTCGGGTGATGTGCAGACGGCGCAGGATAAGGATTAGGAGGGGAGCCGGGGACTATGACGTTCTTTGGTAGTTTAATTTTAATTTACCCCTACAGCCGTAGGGTTCTAATGCTAGGATGAGTGGCCAGCAAATATAAACGCAAAAGTTAGATCATACATATTCCACGTACTTGCAAGTGCTTCTCTATATATACATTCAATTATATATTTTTCACTCAAATTGAATATAATATACAGTCCATAAGGGTTTCTTCATAGTGCTAGGCAATGATAAATTACTACTAATCTTCTGTCCCTCGCAATAAAGTCTCGTATGCTTAGTTTTTAGTATTAACTTACATAAAAAAGATGTTTTGTAACAAACGACGGTGATATATATATATATATATATATATATATATATGGATTAAGATTATCCGGGTGTCCGGATCATCTCGTCTAAGCCTGTGGCGAATGGTTAAGCTTTGGGAGAAAATAATTTTTGCCAATGGGAAGGGGATCGTAAATGTTTGGTATTTGAGAGAAATTGTTCTAAGCTGTGATTTTAGGGTGGCTGACCGACATACGTTTATAAAATGCTAGGAATAATTTAGACAGCGTAATTTTTGTAAGAATAATGCGTTCTATCACCATCGTGCATTTTATATATTTGTTTTATTAACACCCAAACTGGGTAAATGTGTTTATGTTACATCAAAATGTTTCGAGACGCCAACAATCTAGCGTTTTGCTAGTTCTGCTATTGACCTAACCGCCGGGCATACCGCGGCGTGGTATCGATCACATTTGCTCCAGCATTGTTTGCATTGACATTCATCCTGTGGTTCATGAAAACCCTCCACGTTGCACAGAACGTGATGAAATCCGTGAGCTGCATTTTATAAACGTATGTCGGATCGCCACCCCAAATTTTACAATTTTGAGAAATGTTCGTTTCACTCCTCTACGAAACATTTTCGCTCCCCCTTCCATTGACAAACGTAATTTTCTCACCGAGCTTGACCATACCCCAGAGCTTTAGATGAGATTATATGATGATATTAGTTGAGAAATATATTTTTTTACGTTACATTCGTACGGTCAATCGCATATCTGTCTGCGCCGTTGTAGCTTGTGCCCAAACAAGAGTGCTCCCGTTCAGTCGTTTGTTTTTCTTGACAGGTAAATAGTCTTCAAGTGAAGTTGAACTTTGTATATGTTTCTCGCTCACTCTGTAGCCATGCCCACGCAAATTTAGGCACGATGTTTATCTAATATGTTAGCAAACAAGAACAAAAGGCGAGAGCTGCTCATTTTTATGCGTTACATCGAGTGGGTAACATCTAAGTTTCTGTACTTCTCCTTGTATATATATATATATATATATATATATATACATAGTGTGTTCAAAACGTATCGCGACTTTTGTGTTTTTTTCAAAAATTATTCATTTATTCATGAATATCTATTTTGTCCCCTTCAAAGTAATCCCCATGAGATATTATACACTTGTGCCAACGGTTTTTCCAATCTTCGAAGCACTTCAAAAAAACATTTTTTTTATCTTGTTTAGCTCCTCCTTCGATGCCGTCTTTATCTCGTCAAGCGTAGCGTAACATCGTCCTTTCATGGGCCTCTTCAGTTTAGGGAACAAGAAAAAGTCACAGGGGGCCAGATCTGGGGAATACGGTGGCTGCGGCATCATTAGTGTGTTGTTTTTGGCCAAAAACTCGCGCACAAGCAACGATGTGTGAGCAGGGGCGTTATCGAGGTGCAAAAGCCAATTTTTGTTCTTCCACAAATCCGGGCGTTTCTGGCGGATTGCTTCGCGCAAATTGCGCATAACTTGCAGGTAATATTCCTTATTGACCGTTCTACCCTGTGGCAAGAACTCATGATGCACCACGCCCCTGCAATCGAAGAAAACTGTCAGCAAAACTTTCACATTCGACCGAACTTGGCGCGCTTTTTTCGGTCTTGGTTCGTGCGGCAGCTTCCATTGAGATGATTGAGCTTTGGTTTCCACGTCATAACCATAAACCCACGATTCGTCACCAGTTATGACCCTCTGGAGCAAATTTGGGTCGTCGCGGACAGAGTCCAACATCTCATTAGCAATGTTCATGCGATGCTGTTTTTGGTCGCAATTGAGCAATTTTGGTACGAATTTCGCGGCGACCCGTCTCATGCCCAAATCATTGATAAAAATCGAATGGCACGAGCCAATCGATATGTTTAGGTCCTCAGCAACTTCTCTAACGGTGATTCGACGATTGGCCAATACCATTTTCTCCACTTCATTAATTTTTTCGTCTGTTGTTGAAGTGCTCGGGCGTCCGGCACGCTCTTCGTCGTTCACATCTTCTCGGCCTTCTGAGAACATTTTGTACCACCGATAAACGTTGCTTCGGTCCAAGGTAGCTTCTCCGTATGCCACAGTCAACATTCGGAATGCATCCGCGCACTTAATTTCGTTTTTCACACAAAATTTGATACAGGTTCTTTGATCCATTTTTTTGAATAGGTAAAAATCGAAGACGATCCAAAACACGTGCAAGCAAAGCAGCTGTCAACAATTAAGTGAACATTCAAAATGGCCGAGCTTGTCGGCATAAGTGAGAGACATGAGTACCAACATAACGCCACAAAAAATCGAAATTCGAATATACGTAACCCGCGAAAATTCAAAAGTCGCGATACGTTTTGAACACACCTCGTATATATAGAAAGTTAGAAAGAGAGAGAGACGAAAAAATGCTAAGTTGAATGAATACCAAGGTTTTTAAGAGGTTCAAAGTGCTTATCTCAATATTTGCGCCATATCTAAATTTGAACGGTCAAATGATCATTGAGATCTGTATGTCTGTTCCCAGTATATATACAAAACAAAGTGTGTCGATGCTTGGAAGTCTGCCCTTTGTCGAGATTTTCCCATCAAAGCCACTTAGGACTTACGAACATCCTTGCCTCGTTCGGCTTAATCGTTAGTGAGTCTTCGTTCACTGATGTAGTAGCGTATGTAATTCATGTGCTGCTGTTTGCGGGTTTGCGTCTTGTTCGGTTTTCACCTGTGTCATGTAAAGGCGTCATGCTGCCGCCTGGGTCCGAGTCTGCTCGGCGCGTCTTCGAAGGCGTGATGTTTCCCTATAACGGCTCGCGACCCTCATCGGAGAGCGAGTTCAAGGTCGGGTCATTCTTCGCCGAAGTTGAACAAGGCGACGTCTTCTCTACCACTCGAGAACGTAAGTAACGCAACATGCTACACAAACATTATATATATATATATATATATATATATCTTAAATCCAGTGTCAATATATACACCAGAGTAAAATTAGAAAACAACAACAAAACATTTCTAATTAGTGACAAAGTTTTCCTAAAGCTCCGTACATCTTTTCTAGTAGTAGTATTTTTTTCATCCCTCTAAAGCGAAGGAAGTGTTGAGGCAAGAAACGAGTTAAATC
This sequence comes from Dermanyssus gallinae, assembly GCA_003439945.1. Taxonomy (NCBI): domain Eukaryota; kingdom Metazoa; phylum Arthropoda; class Arachnida; order Mesostigmata; family Dermanyssidae; genus Dermanyssus; species Dermanyssus gallinae. The sequence continues at coordinate 265,109 of QVRM01006559.1, read as the reverse complement.
ATATTACACTTGTTTATCACACACTTATTATTTGTGCTATTCTATATTGATGTATGGATATACTGTTTGGATTACTGAGTTCCACAATTCAAGCTTAAGGCATGGCCTACTACAGCAAACGACAACTCGCTTTCTCAGAAGTATTTATTTAAAGAATATATAGATAGAGAGAGACAGAGAGAGAGAGAGAGAGAGGAAAGATAGAGAGAGAGAGATAGAGAAGAGAGAAAAGAGATAGATAGGATAGAGAGAGAGAGAGAGAGATAGAGAGAGAGAGATAGATAGAGAGAGAGAGAGAGAGAGATAAGATAGAGAGAGAGATATAGAATAAGATAGATATAGAGATAGATATATATATAAATAGATATATAATAATATATATATATTAGATATATATATAGATATATATATAACATATATATATATATATATAATATATATATATAAACTGATGACTTTTATCTTGATCGACGGGGGCCATGGTGCCGGAATGGGTACTGATTAAACTCCAAACGCGGCGATATCTGGAAACGCTCGGGCCTGATCAGTGTGTCAGCAGCTCCGGCATCAAGTAACGAGCGTCGTCGTTTCCATTCCGCTCGCCTCGAACACGCTTCAGGGACTCTTCAAAGGCACCAATGTCCCCTACCTCACTACCTCGTACCAGGTAGGCACTAACAAACATGCTCATACCAGCATACTTATATATATATATAAATATATATATTTTTTTTAAATATAAATTGTAAATCGTGCAACTACGACGAGAAATAGAAAAGCAACACGTAGTGGACGAAGCGGTAACGATGCGATATGACGGCAATACCATTATTGTCATGACATGAGTATGACGACTATGATGACAGCGGTGGTAGTGGTGGTCGTGAACGAGCGTTTCTGCGTGACTGTGGCCGAGCAAGAGTGCGCGCTTCGTGCTTGTGATGCTCACGTGTGTGTGTGTACAAATTGCTTGGCTGTTTGTTTGTTTGTTTGGTTGGTTGTTTATACGCACGTGTGCTTCCTGGTGTTCTGTTGTCAATTCGATCCGGTTCGGTTCCGACTACGCGTGATCCCCGGCGCAGGATCACTGTCGCTCGGATCTGAACTCGGCGGCCCGAAAGCACAGCCCGCCGGCCGACAAACTCGGCCTGTCGTTGCTGCCCGACGTCGTGCCGGCGATCGCCGACACAATCGACCAGTTCGGCTGGCGTTCGTTCATCTACATCTACGACTCGGAGGCGGGCACGCAGAAGCTCCAACGGCTGCTCAGCCACAAGTATCGGCGAACGACGGCCGGCAGCAGCGGCGGCAATGGCGACGTCACGATGCGGCACGCCAAGCGTGTCCACTCGCCGACCGAAGCCAACGAGTTCCTGCGCGCAGTCGATCTGGCCGACCGCGACGCCAACAAGTACGTCGTGCTCGACGTGTCGTTCGCGCGCGCCAAACAGATCATCGTACAGCACGCGCGCGACGCGCACGTCGGCAAGCGCAACTTCCACTTTCTGCTCGCCCAGCCCATCGTCAACGAGCTGCAGCAGCAGCAGAACGTGCCCGAGTTCAGCGTCGTCAACATCACCGCTCTCAAGTGAGTTCAACGCGACGATGCCGCAACACCTGCTTTGTATGTGTGTAGTGGTGGTCGTTCGCTGTCGAGTTCCAGAGCTTCTCTCTGGTTTCTCCTCTGTGTCTCGTCCGGAGCAGCGTCACGTCGAACGCTCGTATGTACATGTGCATATGTATATATATATATATATATATATATATATATATATATGCACTCGTCTTCCTCTTCTGGGAGCACACCGGGGACTTTTCTTACTCAGTTCTTCTTTCTTGTCCTCAAGACTCATCCACCTTCTTCGAGGGGCCGACCTATCTAACCAAGCCGATGAGTTGCCAAGGCTTAACGATTTGACACTGTCTACCCTCGAGTCCCTGCTGAACACATCTCTACCACCCAGCGCACGGGAACAGGCATTACTACCTGTTTCTAAAGGAGGCCTCGGTGTACCAAATTTAGTGACCCTGGCCGGACCTGCTATAGTGTCATCAATGCTAAGCGCCGAAAACAGGGCAATCCCTCTTTTAGATACAGCGGGAATCGGCCAGTATAAAAACTGCTTAGCTTATCTTGAGAAGAACCTTAAGACGCGATGCGGAGGTAAGCCTGAAAACGTACTATCCCAGCGTGACTGGAGTGCCCCTTTGCACGATGAAGCACAACGACGTCTCTTTAAGGAAGCCGCCGACGACACGACCAGGGCTCGTCTGAACGCCGTATCCGCCAAGGACTCAGGTGCCTGGTTACACGCGCTTTCCAGTGCCCCCATAGGCACCCTTCTTGATGATGAGACGATTCGCATAGCAGTAGGCCTACGCCTAGGGGCAGACCTAGTAACCCCTCATCGGTGTCAATGCGGTCACCCCGTCGATAAACTAGGACATCACGGACTATCGTGCATCATCAGCGCAGGACGACGCTCGAGACATGCCGCTATCAATGAGACCTTTAGCAGAGCCCTTAGGTCGTGCGGTCGTCCGTGCATTCTTGAACCCCCAGACCTCTGCGCGGAAGACGGCAGACGTCCAGACGGGATGACACTTACTCCATTCGAGCGAGGCAAAATGCTGGTTTGGGACGCAACCGTTACCGACTTCTTAGCCCCTTCTATGGTCGGTGGCGGCGCATCCGAAGCTGGCTATGCAGCCCACCTTGCGGAGACTAGCAAGTTGAAAAACTACTCATCAATCGGGTATCCCCACGAATTCTGCCCTCTCGCGTTTAAATCCCTAGGTGCTCCTGGCGTTCGGACCAAGCAGCTGATCCGCAAAATCGACACCTTGCTAAACCTGTCATCCGGTGATAACAGGCCGTCGTCCTTTCTCAAGCAACGTCTGGATCTTGATATACAACGTGGAAACGCTGCCTCCGTTCGGGGCACACTTCTGAGGCGGTGTCGGCCTGACCTCATCAAAACGGACACGTGACAGCCACAATACGCGCCCACTAGGCATATTGGCTTAGCTAATCCATCGTGATACGTGTAACATATACATAACGTATTATATTGAACATTAACATAATAACAATTATATATATATATAAAGTGCAAAATTATATTATTGTATATTACATCATAATTTAATCTCAAGTTGGCAAAATCGCAATAGAACGCAGTGGGTTATTGCATTTTGTTTGCTGTTTACCAAAATATCTTGTGGAACATCATATAAATATATATATATATATATATATATATATATATATATATATATATATAAAACGTGTTGTGTATTTAATGTCGCCCTTATTCTGACTTAGGATGACTGGTGAGGCTACAGCTTTTCGAACTTTCTTTGATCGTCTCGGTCGGAGCGAAGATCCTGCTCAGTGGGCTGAGGTCACTGAAGAGAAGCTGTCTGCTGATCAGGCGCTCTTACACGACGCCGCTCAGCTAATTGTCGCTGCATACAAAGATCTCAAAAGAGATGGCCAGATTCCACGCAAGTTAGTATCTAACTTTGCATTTATATATATATATATATATATTATATATATATATATATATATATATATATATATATATATATATATTATATATATAATATATATATATATATATATATATATATATATATATATATATATATATATATATATATATATATATACATATATCGTAGGCTCGACTAAAGTTGTCAACGACAACATTAAGATACTTAGACAATTTCTTAAGTTTATTACACTTTATCCGATCTGTCGCAGGCACTCGGATATCTTCGAAGCTTTCCTACGGATCGACAATCCGCCGGCAGAGGGTGCCACTTGCGACGTGGAGAAAATCAGTGCTGCTCATGAGCTAGGAGATATTATCTCGAGACAGCTGCGCCAAGAAAAGGTTAGTCTGAATAATGGATTGTAATCAGTGTTGGCTAACTTGCATATACATAGGATCCCGTTCAGTACTTTAAGGTTCCGTACGTGTATGCTCCGCTTTGTATATCTATTGCAGAGGTAGTTATCTTTAGTAAGCGGCAACGACATGTACTACTGCGAGTGTTCACCGCATCGCTGTGCGAATAGACCACATTTAAGCATATATTGCGATTTCCTCTGCTTCATGTTACTGGTTTTGCTTAGGTTTTGCTTGAAAACTCCTATTATGTGCACATGTTGGTCCTGTAAGTAGCGTCAGTGCTTTATAAACACATGAAGAAAATACTCTTGTAGCTTTAGCTAAGTTCTTGCTCGTTTACCGGAATAATTTTGCACGGAGGTCACCTTTAGTAACGTCGGATTGGACAACTGGCTCTAGCTGTACTGAAATATTCCTCTACATTGGTATTATATGTTTAGTGGCATATTGCTACTCATTCCATAGGTTTCTTCATAAGTGTGCATATTTCTCAAATATGTCAGTATCTTGAAAATATACCGTTTGATACCTAAATCTTTATGTCGGCCCCTAGGGCACGGTTTTTAAGATTCCGTATAGCATTATTACGTTTTCGCAGAGCGCCAACATCTAAGATCTAGTTCATTCGCAAACACATTCTGGCTTTTATGAAGATACCGTTTTGGGCCTTAATGTATTCAAATTTCTTCAAAATTACTGAAAATGTCATAAGATACGATTGTATAAACATACTAAAATCATAAAAGATAACTACTCAATTGAGAGTTGAAACTTCTGCGCAAGAATCTCGTACAACGCTCTGTCGTGTTGTACAAAAGGCCATTTTAAAACACTAATAGACACACTTCTAAAACTAATAAACAGACTAAAAGTCTGTCTAGTAGTTTTGAAAGTGTTGTCTCACAACAATTCATTCCACCTTTTTGCCTTTTCGGGTAATGTATGCCACTTGTTGCGGCGATATATATATATATATATATCTTATTTGTAACAATTCAGGATTAAGCACACGGGAAAAGCCCTTGGTATATATTATTACAATAAACCTAAGACTCAAGCAAGGATCTAAGATCCAATGTTTATTTTCATACTGCTTAGGGGGGTTAGCATTCTATATATGCTGTCAATATATGGTGAAAATAAAGCTTTAACATTGTCTAGGGTACGGGTGTCTCATATGTCACGTGTATTGATAAAAAAAATTAAATATGTATATATATATGGCTGGTCCCTACTTTGGACTCCCCGTAGTAGTGCACACGATCGCAGGGACCCAAATGTCATGCTCCGACCGTAAATAATAGATTACATTGAATAAATAAATTATAAAAAAAAAAAAAAAAAAAAAAAATATATATATATATATATATATATAGCCTCACGGTGTCCCTGGGGTACTTATTCAAGGATTCGCTAATATTCAGAAAATCCAGACTATTATTGACACAGATACCTGTGCCCAACGGCTGACGAAGTTGGCTTTTATTTTACTTTGCTTAACCTTGCCTACTACTACGACTTGTACGTGTTGACGCTAAAAAATAGGACTCCTCCGTCTGACTCTCAAAAGAGAGAGAGAACTAAGCGTCGTCTCCGAATGATGTCCGAATTATGAAAGGAAAGGTCAAACGCAGCCGAACACAACGTAGCCACCAGCCGATAACAAACGTAAACAGCGTAGAAGCGGCGATAGCGTCGGCGAATGGCTTGCCCTACCATAGGGATGCTCCGCTTTAGACTGACCTCGCAGTTCGGAGAATGCCGGTCGGTCGGTTGGTTCGGCAGTATCCGAGTTGCAGGAAGGCAGGCACGCCGGCCGCAACAGCAGTAACGGCTTTACTGGCTTGCTGTCACGATCGGAAAGCGGAGAAACACGCCGGCGCACAGCCAATACAACGCCGTTTGTCGATGGTCGTTACCGTACGACGGTTGAAAATGCGTGAATGAAGCTAAAAATAAAAGCCTCGATTATGCTCAACGTGAGGAATGTATGAAGACGTAGGAAAGACAATAAGATGAGCCATTGTAAATAGCTGTCGCCTTTATTATTATTATTATTATTATTATTATTATTATTATTGTTACCGTTCGTGCTGCCGGTGCAGCCGTTGTTGTCGTTGAATGGTGTGAGACGGTTGTTATTATTGTTGTTCGTTCTCAGTAGAATTCCGAAAACGTGTACGCTGCTGCTGTTTTTGTTGTTGTTGTTGTTGTTGATGATTATGATAGGGCTGTTGATGATAAGGGTAATTGTGGTGGTGCTTGAGAACTTGAGGTCCAATGCAGTGACTCATGAGGTCTAATAATAGGACGAGGTCAAAGGAGGCGCCATCGTCGTCTTCATTACCATCGTAAATAGACGCTCACTTTTTCATTGAATCAAAAGATGCTGTCAATCAATCTTTGTTGAACGGATCAAGGCTTCGCCCTCTGGCGCTTGGGTGTGGCTCCAACATCTTGCGTTTAAATCAGCTTGATCAAATCCCTCAAAGACGTAAACGTAACTAGCAAATTGTCAAGCATTAGTAACCACCAGCCAACAGCAGGAACAACGTTTTAATAAGTAACAAACCCCTTAAAACTTTTAACCAGATTAAGAAGATAACTCACTAGCAGTTTAAAGAGTTTTTACAAGACAACTAACTAGCGATTTAACAAGATAACTAACTGACAATAAAAGACAATTTGAAACAATTATCGATAATAATGCAATTTTTGTTTTAAAAAATTGATTTAGCGCATTGTATACAAACATTTTTAGTTTGTTTTAGTCCGACCCGTGGATATCTAGGTTACAGTCATTTTAAATAAATAAACCAGTAAGTACAAGCAGAATTCTTTAGTATCGCTTGTTGTATGGATAGGTTGCAATATCGAGTTCGGTGGCGTGGTGCATTCGCGTGCGCCTCGCGACCGGAGAAGAACATAGATGCAGGGGTTCGATTCAATACAATAAACATCCAAAGATATCTGCTGTTTTATACAAACATATAAATTGTTAATCACCCATACAACCCTGTGTCGTGTTTTATCTCGCACTTGGACTGAGTTATTGAAACAACCCAGTAAAACATTTGTAATATGTTGCCGATATTGTGCGTGCGCTGTACGCTCTCAAACGACTCAATTTTGCGATTGAGTCGTTAGATCAGCCGCAACATATGAGTACTCATGAACCATATATATATATATATATATATATATATATACTCGCGTACCATATGTACGTATATTTAAAGAAAGATAGAAAGACAGATACATAGCGGAGGCAAAAAGCATTGCTTCAACAGAATTTCTCTGTTTTACCAGAAGTACACATTATATATATATATATATATATATATATATATATATATATATACATATTGTCCTTGGTTGGTTAATTTCAATTCCACCATTAGCTTCTTTAGAGTGACTTCTACTTTAGCAATAAGAAGATTATAGAGATATAGCGCTATTAGTAAAATGTAACGTAGAAAACACGGAATGAAGTTTTCGAGCCAGTAATACGAATTAGGTGTCTGTCTCTTAATAGACAGGATACGACAGGATAGATAGAATAGTTCTGAAATTGCTCACTTTCTCGCCAGACGTAGTTAGGCAACTAACTTAAACAGAGTAAGGGAGCGCCGATCAATTAACTGCAAACCGATGGGTGACACGTAGCGTCAAATAGCCTTTTTTATCTTGAGGCTTCAAAAGTGCCAATGCACATGCGTCACTGGTACCTATCAGCAATTCGTATGAATTGCAAACCCACTATAAATGTGCTTCTCCCCGTTCTCTCAGGCTTGGAACTGTATGGCAGTGTGTCGAAAAACAGTTAGTTTGTCGCTACACAAACTGCCGAGACAAGCTAGTCGTATTATTCTATGTTCGTTCCAGCTATGCGTCGTCAAAATGCCTTAGTTGCTAGCCAACTTGCAAAAAAAAAACAGTCGTTAAAGCAAACCGGCCCGTCCAGGCTACTTTTATATGGGCTTCATACTCAGAAAGCGTCAACGCTGTGACGAAAGTGTTAAAGAATGTGCTCACGCTCGACTACCACAGGTGCTAGTCATAAGGGTAGGCAGAAATAGTCGCAGCTCTCACAGACGCGAACGGTTTAGAAACGGCAGGGAACAAGATCTCACTGCCACTGACAACCTTAATTTATATATATATATATATATAGTCAAAGGTGCAGCGCACATATAAACGTACGGGTTTATGGTACGTTACTTAGAATAGTTCCTTGCACATCTACGGTGTCGATGTAATCTGGGACTACCTTTGGATCATACAGGCTGGTTCTACCTCGATATAAACGTTTCAAAATTTGATCATTTGGACAGAACATGTACAACTACTCTATTTCAAGGCATAGACGGTGCAGCAAAGATGATTGAAAATACACTAACCAACACCGCGCCTGAATGATATTTCTGTGAAAGAGCAACTCAAATGAATAGAGAAGGTTCTGAAGAAGGTCTCATTTTTATAGAGCTCTGCGGAATGTAATGTTCTACGTTAGTGCTACACGCTCAGAACCCAGCAAACGCATAGCCCTAAGCAACTGTTCCAAGGGGTTCCAAGTTTTGAGTTTTCTGTGGTAGCTTTTTTGAGCCATAATTAATGTTCTGCGCCCCGCCGTATCCACGCCATGAAGCACTGTCATCACCCGACTACTCTCAGATCACGTTTCCTTTTCATAGTGGATTTACCACCTGTTAACCAACTTCGGAACTTTTGTGTATGTGCAACACTGTTTTTACATCCCTGGGCCCTCGAAGCTTCTCCCATTCTCCTTAGGTGTGTTTAGAGTCACCCATGGCAGTTACGTACATCATGTTACAGTAGTTAACCGTGGCTGTTATTGCGGAATACACACGTCGTTGCCACTAGTTTGCGAGGGAAGAGATCCGCTTGTTTTTCAAATGCACTTTTATTTTGTCAAAGGGGGAACAATCTTTACATTTTACAAACCGTTACCTAGATACATACTATAGTCACGTTACTTGTGTGGTGCCGACATTTGCACTGTTAGCGTTTCAAGTTCTCATTGCCCTCGCTATCCGCCACGAAAACATGTTATTTACACGATCTGTCTTGGCAAATTGTTGTTGAATTACACTAAACCAAGCAAAAGTCCAATCACCCTAATATCAGATATGGTGAGAATAATGTACCTAGTTGAGAAATGTCTTTGGGTAGCTCACTGTGCAATTGTTTGCTCTTTTTGCTGCTTTTTTTTTTATCTCAATGTCAGTGTTAGTCAAAAACACTCTCTAAGACAAGATTGACAGCTCCGCCGATGGGCAGTACTCACCTGCCCTTCACTAGTACCTGTTATTTTTTAGATGGAAAGTATACATCGTCTTTGACTTGGCGTGTACAACTTATTTACTATTACCCACAGTTCTTCCAGATGCAGGCCTCCCGTTCTAGTTAGTGTTTCGCGATTACCGCTCCCCTTTGTCGCTCACAAATTCGTGATTTCTCTCTTTCATAATGCTCAGGAGCGGCAGTTAGTCCAGCCGTTGGGCAATTTTCCACCCGAAACACAGCGAAGATTCCGAGCATCGTGCTATTTACTATATATATATATATATCAGGTATAACAAGAGCGACGACCCCCTTCTTTTTCTGCGGCTGGCTCGTATGGACTGAAGGATGCGTGAAGTATCGTTCTCGTTAGCTTTGTCGTTGCCTCGTTGACGCATTTCCGAGTACGTTCGGTAGCTGTTCCTTACGCCTTATTGCTCGGCAGTCGTTTGCAAGAACAATAATACCGACAACAACAACAACAGTAGTATAAGCAACAACAACAACAACAATTAAAATACCAATAATAATGACAATAATAACAAAAATAACGATAGTAACAATAACAACAACAGCAGCAACCGCGTATGACTACTTAGACAGATCTTGTGTGTGCAAACTGCATTGCTGACAGCCTACTCGACACGCCATTGTGGAGCCCCGTCATCCTTTGCATCATTCTCATTACAATGATGATGATGATGATGCTGATGATGGCGAGGATTATGATGCTGATGACAATTGATCACGATCATTGCAATCTGTTCCCTCTGTTCCGGCAGTGTCACAAACGAAGTAGATACCAATCCACACCGACTCGTAGTGAGTACTCTTCCTTCAACAAACTACCTATATACCGATACAAATATTCCGGTGAGGACAGCCGCCATTGTCATCATCGATGGGTGGTGAGTCGTCGTAATGTTGCTGTCCGGCTGGCTGGCTGGCTGGCTGCCGGGCGAGCGGACGAGCGATGAGGCAGGTGCCAGTGAGTTCTTTCCTTCAAAGGGAAAAGTCTAAGAATTGCGATGCGTTTCCTCGTCGCAATGCTCCCTACGCCCAATCGAAGTAGCGAAGCAAAAAAACTATTGGATGGAACGCAGATTACTGCAATAACAACAAGTCAGTGTAGAGCAGCGGCACCTGAACTACCTGCTGCATCAGCGTTGGCGGTTTTAACCTACCTCGAATTGACTGCACTGCGGCTGCTGCTGCTGCTGAAACATCGTCAGCTACAACAATGGACGGTCATTCTGTCATTTGTGGTCGTCGTCGTTGTTGTTCTAATCGACTTGCCCCGCCACATCATTACTTCCATTACCACCACCACCATCATCATTATTATTATTATGATTACTATTATTCATCATGATCATATGATTCGACCAGCATCGCCAATATCATCACCACCACCACTACCACCACACACAATGGTGCGTTTAGGTGTGACACTCTGTGATTGTGGGAAGACCGCGCGCAAAAGTCAGCAAACGACATCAACGACCACAGCGAACGCACAGAAGTCGTCGCCATCGCCGGCGTATTTCTCCATTCGCACTAAACCGCTAAACTGCTCTCTGTTCGAAGAACGCGCTTGCGTCGGCACCAGCAACCTCCTATGTCGTGTGACAGATGACCGTTCGTCAAGTCACAGATGAATCATTACAATGACGACACACATATATATATATATATATATATATATATATATATATTACATTTATGTCTATATATATATGTACTTCTTGTGGTCTCGCGTGTGAAACACAGTGGACTAGTTGATGCAATACTTAGTACACAGCAATCACTGGTGCATAATAACTATGAATCTATATCCAGTTGAAGTACAATGCCTTCTGTGTAAGTCGTGGCACTGGATTATGATCCCTTCTGGTCCTTAGTTATAACATTTATATATGAATATATAAATGCCATGTAAAACCGCGAATGGATATACTCGCGTTTCTTTTCTTGTAGTTATGAATCGAATGTCTGCTACGGAAAAAACGGTCGGTTCGAGTTTGTTCAATAATTCGACGTGCTGTAGGCGTTGGTAGCATGTGGATGAGCATCGCTGGATATCGAAGTAGGTGCATATATATATATATATATATATATATATATATGTATATATATCAAATTTCCAGCCAAGTTGCGTTTTTGTCGAGCCGTTCCGCTCAGTTGTTCTGACAACTGTTTCGCCGGACCTTAACCTGGCTGCTTGCACTAACACTGCCAAAAGAGGAAGGAAATTTATTTTCTTCTTCTACTGCTGTTGATCTGGCGGGACAAATTCGTTCCGATTCCCGATTCCTCTAACGAATGGTAACAATAACGACAATGGCATTTTAACTGACAACAGCGATCCTCTCAGCTCCTATTGTCGGCATTTTGTTGTCAATGCGTTTGCCAGTTGGATCTCGACGGTGGGCGTGTCCGAGCCGCTATGCGCAATGGTAGGGTAGCGGACGAGGTGTGTTTCCATTGTCCGTTACTGATGTATAAGCCAGAAGGCGGCACCCATCGTACTATTAACTGAAGACCTGGAAGGCCTAAAGCAAAGCGAGATAAGAGACAGGCTGCGGTTTTCTGACCATCGAAAACCCGGAGTTTTAGTCGGTAACGCCGGTAGCCTTGCGGTCCAGCTCGAAACTGTTTGGCCCACCCCCCGAAAGGTGGGGTCCAATCGTGCTTAACGCAGGTCTCCCATCTTAAAAGAAGAAAAACCTAACTGTTTGGTCCACCATTACAGATCGGTCGGACTTGTCACATATGGCCGTACGTTTGCATGTATTGCAACACTACATATGCAGACATTTGGGGTGTACCCATGTCCGTTAGACGTGCGTCCAAGTGTTCCATCTGTGCCATGAGCCTACGCCTTAAACTGCGTGTCTGACTATGTCATCTTTCCCTGCCACTCGTAGCAGTAGTGACACAGTCAGACATCAGTTGTTGTTGTTGTTGTTGTTGTTGTTGTTGTTGTTGTTGTTGTTGTTGTTGTTGTTGTTGTTGTTGTTGTTGTTGTTGTTGTTGTTGTTGTTGTTGATGTTGTTGTCTTTGCTGTTGTTGTTGTTGATGTTGTTGTTGTTTTGGCTGTTGTTATCATTGCTGTCGTTGTTGTTGTTGTTGTTGTTGTGGCCGTTGCGCCTACTGGAATGTGTGGGTTGGTGTAGATGTGAGGCGTAGGTGGTAGGCGAGCCGAGCAGACCGGCAACGAGCGTGGTCGTAGAGGCGGCTACAGCAGCAGCAGCAGCGAATGGCCCACGCTGTACGCCGCTGGTTGTTTACCGTCGGGTGTCGTGTCAGACTCACACAGGCACAAACAATCGGAAGGCCAGCCGCCCGCCCGACTGGACCATTACTACTACTGCTACTACTACTACTATGTCACGTATCGCTTAGTCGTTCACACGACTCGTTTGCTGCGGCGTATCCGATAGTGGTGATGATGATGGTGGTGTTGGTGGTGGTAGTGATGATGATGACGAGGAAGAGGAAGGCGAACAGCAAGAAGAATAGGCTGTGTAAATGTAGGCTGCCTGTTCTGACGCCAGCTGACCGACTGCGTGTCTGTCTATGACTGAATGTGCGTGTGCGTCTCGAGACGGGCTCATGAATGGACTTTAATGTATATATGTTTGCCTCAATGTATGTGTTCATGTTGACTGTATGTATGTATGTCTATATATATATATATATATATATATATATATGTTGATGTGATGAATGACCAAACTTGTTCTAGGCTGAAAAATAACACGCTCACTTACGTAATTTTGAAATATAAATTGATAAATAAAATGTATGATACGTATATGCATATATATATACGTATATATATATATATATATACATATCTATATATATATATATATATATATACATATATATATATATATATATATATATATATATATATATATATATATATATATATATATATATATATATATATATATATATATGCATATCTATATATATACATATATATTTATTTATAGACATACGTATATATATTCCTGCCCATGTCTGAGTGTGGGCGGACTGCGAAGACGTGGGCAGGGGAGATGGGTAGATCAGGAGGCAAAGCGAGGCCCAGAACACGGCAGAAGGCACAATGCTAGAAGAGCCCCAACCGTGGTCTGAGTTCGATCAACTTCAGGCTGCTCATGCTGATGCTGCTGCTGCCGCTGCTGTTGATGCTACTGCGACGAGGACAACCTCTTGCTCCCTTTTGGCTGCTGCTGCCGCCACCACCACCACCACCACGACAACTACCGGCATTGACTACAGCGACCATGTGCTTACGCAGCAGCAGCCACAACGTTGGCCTACCGCAGCCGGCCGACGTGCCAGCGCGGTGGTGGCAGCGTGGCTCCGATGGTTGTGCCGGACGACTACAATGCTGTTGATGATGCTGATAATGATGCTGCTGCTGACAATGATGATGATGTGCGTGACCCTTCCCCTCCAGAGAAGGGATCCGACGGGCGGCTCCCTTTCCCATGGGCGCCGCTACCGCCGCAGCCGCTACTGCCCTCCCCTCCCCCGTTTCCTCCCCTCCCCTCCCCTCGGCGGCCTGCCCCTGTGCTAAGTCCGTTGTGGTGGTGTCTGAGTAGGGGCGGTGCGTGCGCAGCGGAAAATTCCGCTGCTCGGCCATGGAAAGTTTCCCGACTGTCGTCGTCGTCGTTGTGGTCGTCGTCGTCGCCGCTCTGTCTGTATGTATGTATGTCTGTCTGTCTGTGCGGCACGGACCATTTGGCGGCACGGACATAGAGGAGGGTGGTTCGTTGTCGACTCTCAGTTGCAGTAGCACTAAACACGCTCGGTCTCTCGCTGGCTAGCTTGGTTGACTGTCTGACTGACGGAGTGACTGACTGACACGCCATACACAACAGCGACACCGAGGAACACACAACAACGACAACAACAGCAACAATAGAGAATTTCCGGATTGTCGATTGTGCCACGAGGACGGTAGTAGCGCATCTTGCAACGAGTTTGCTCTACAGCCTATGAGCACACTCTTGTTCTGCGTGGTGGTGGCTGTGGTGGTGATTGTTGTTGTTGATGTTGTCATTACTGCCGCAACAAGCAAAAGGAGAGTTGGTTGAGCCAGTGGTGGTCTTCTTGTTATTGTGTCTTCGAGTTCAACCTCAACAAAGTCGAATAGTGAGTGCTAGCGCACGTGCGGCGTCATTGCATAACCCATGCAAAGCAAAAATAACAGCGAGAAACTGAGAAAAAGCGCTGAGAAACAAGGACGCCACAAACACGGAAGTAAACGTGACAAAACGAATGCAAAGTGGAAAGATCTGGTAGTACGGAAGCAATAACTTCCGCCATCTCAGTGTCGCTTATTCGATACGCCCGATCGAGTCACCGCCTCCTACATGTTCACTGTGCACACTGCCAAAACCACACGTTTTGCACAACTCGTCTACAGCGTGTTTCCTAGATCTCTGGTGGTGTCTTGATTGAACTTTGAAGTTGAACATTGAACAAAGTTGACAGATCGACCAATTGACGTCCTTGCGTGTGGGGAATTTTGCAAAAACAGCAAAAAGTCCGTTTCGTTTCATTCATCACCGTACCTGGATGATACTTGGTTGGAGTGATCCTCATCAGCAGAGATCGTGAAAGTACGCAAGTTTAAGGAGGAACAAGCAGTAGCAGCAGCAACAACAACAACAGCGACGTATGTCAAAAAACTGACATTGCTATCAGCTGGCACGCGTCACCTATAGTCGTGCGTAGGCTGTGCAGTTCGCCACGCCCTTGCGTAGTGCCGCTCGTATCTCTCACAAGGAATACTCAGGCCAGCCGGCGTCTCTTTCGTGACATTGTAGCGCGCCGTACACCAAGCAAGGCTACCAAGCGTCAAGTGTTGTGTCGTCCTCTGTTGCTGTTACCGATCTCTCTCTCTCTCGCTCGCTCTTGCCCCGCACTGCCTCTCGGTGTCTCTGCTCTCTCCCCATCTTTCTCTCTTCCTTATCATCATCATCATCACCGAACGGCTAGCCGTTAATTACCCGCCAGCATGGCGTTCATGATACCCGTAATGAAGAACAACTTCGACATCTACCAGCCGAACGCGACCAGCAACTCGATGGCGTCATCGGCATCGGGTGGGCCCGGCTCGCAGCCCCGCTCACGTAAGACGTCGCAGTGCTCGAATCGCTCGCGGTCGCACGTGATCTCGCCGGGTGGCGGCGGCTACGGCGGCTGCGGAACCTCGGGCCCGACCTCACTGTCGTCTTCACCCGGCAGCGACCTCGACGAGCGGCTTCGCGCGGTCGTGGCCGACGGCTGTCACCCGGTCGCGAATCGGGCGCGTCGCGTGTCGCGCTGCTCCGAACACGGCACGTCGGCGACGACGGCCAACGTCGTACCGCAGTCGGTGTCGTCGAGCTCGCTCAACAAGTTCCACACGCGGCTCGTCGACAAGCTGCGCCGGGCGCTCCGCAGCAAAGACGACTCGACGCTGAAGACGACGCCCGTCGGGGTGGGCGGAGTGGGAGGAGGCGGAGGCAGCGGCGTGGGGGTTGTCGCTGTTGGCACCAGCAGCAGCACATGATCCAACACCCCCTTTGGGCTTTGGCCGGTTGTCGGAGTCGTCGTTGGCCAACTGCTGCTCTCGTAAAGAGAGCCGACGCCTCCGCCGCCACCCCTGATGTCGGCACCGTGCCAGCGTCGCTTCCATTAGCGTCAGTACTGTCATCTGAGACAAGGAGAGAATCCGCAGTTGAAGCATTAACAGCAACAACAGCAATAACAACCGCACCAACAATAGTCGTTTCAACAGCAACGACAAGGAAGTCACCAAAAACACCATTGAAAACAGCAACAACAACAACGACAGCAGAAGCAGCAAACAACACCGAGTTCGTCGCTAAGACGTCGCTCACGACACCGGAGCATCGGGAGCAACAATATCACATATAACCGCAGCACCAACAACAACAACAACTAAGGCAACAGCCGCAGAGATAACAACAACAACAACATGTACAACAACAACAACAGAAGCTGCAACATAAACTCTGTGGCTGATAGTTAGCTCACTACACCGGAATATCGGTGCAAGTCCCTCATTTGGCAGATGATAGCCGAGCTGGATGATCCTCTCTATGTGCGAGTACGATGCAGTCGTCAACTCTCGACGACAGCTCATCAGCTCCACCAGCCACCATTCTCTGCCCTCTCTCGCTTACCACCACTTTATCCATTACCAACACCACCATCAGGTATCGAGGTCAAGATGTAGTAACAGGAGCCTCTCGTGCCTTTGTTGTTTAGCCATGATGGTGGTGATGATGATGACGATGATGCTGATGTTGATGATTGTATTGACGATGGTGATTGTGGTGGTGGTGGTGGTGATGAGTCGGGGCAACCGATTGATCTTGATTGAACCGATTGGTCTTGAATGGCGCAACCGTTAGCTTAGTCGGCTCGCTCGGCAGACTCAGAGAACGAAAGAGGGCGGAAGACGGACCATCTGCTGCTGCTGCCGCTGCTGATCGGAAGCCGGAATCAATGTTGCTGCCGGGTGGAAAACGGAGTCGCCGCTGCTGCTGCCGCCCGGACGAATAGTATGGAGCTGTTTGACCGTTGCAACGGTCTGTTGAAAGACAGACAAGAAAGACCGCTCTGCCCTGCTGAACTTCGGCTCCGGCCGACAAGGCCATGGCCGTCCGTGCCTTGACAATGCTGGCTGCTGGCGATAACGAATACAACGACGACGACGGCGACGACGACAACGATGGGCGGCTACGCGGTGTAGCCAGCGACGAGATGTAGGCGATCACGAACACGAACGACAGCGGACGAATCGCCAACAGCAGGAGCAGCCATAGTGAACGAATCTTGCTAGTGCCAATTTGCTACAATGATCATGATACCATAATCATTGTTGCCTTCCTGCACAGTACAGTATCCTGACAGGCCTGATGAACAATTCATCATCCTGTCATCAACCTGGCCATCGCTAATCAGTAGGCCCTAGGCGTTTACATGTTTGCATCTAGTATTTCTGAATGTGTGTAAGAAAGCGTATGAATGAGTAAACCGACACTTCTATGTGTGAGAGTGTGTATAGGTGAATGACTAACTAGCGTACGTATGGATGATGTGGGCACGGCTTGCTGGCTGTGAAGCGGCGTTCTTTTCATCAGCGACAAACAGTACATGTAAAATAGGATGCCGCGCCGAATCGAATCGCCAGCCGAAAAGTGTGGCAATTATAATCAGGACAATAAGAACTATTATTATTATGAATTTGATTATGATTGCTATTCTTGAAATTTCTTGAATTTTTGAAATTACGCGTAACAGCAACAGCCTGCCAGCGAGGAGTGGGCTCGCAGAGTCGGTTGATCGAAGTCACACACGTTGTAGGAGTTAGAAGAACACACAAAGAAGATAAAACGTGTTTATCACTCTGGTGCTGAAGAACCCCTGTCTCAAATGCCCAACTGCGACTGGAGAGGGAAAGGGACTCAGACTCAACAACGCAACATCTGTATTCAAAGAGAGTAGCTGCAAGTTTCAATCGCGTCGATTATTGGCTCTTGTATACTCGCGACGCAATGCGTCCTACGTAACAGCATCAGCAACAGCAGTATCCCCAGTTATTCTACTACAACTTTTACTAAAGAATCACTTCCAGTACAATGAAGGAATGAATGAGTGAATAGGACTAAAGCTCGCAAAGCTGTGCGTTAGGAAGATTAGTTAGCGAATGAGCGACCCACCCCAACGCAAACGGTGGCCAGCTCGACTCAAACGCCGACACTGACAACAAACACGTCACAAAAATACAGCAGCGGAAGCAAAACAGAGACCGAAAATGAAATCGATTTGTATAGAGATTATTTTTGTGTACCGTCTGTCTGAGAGAGAAAGAGATATAGAGATCAAGATGAATGTTGAACATTGTGTGTGCGTCTGTGTGAGTTTAATAATACTAATAAAACCATTTGCTAATAATTGTGTTTAACAATAGCAACAACAAAAACCCTTGTAGACTCTGCGCGAACAACAATTATTAGGGGGTGCGGGGGGTGGGGAAGGCGTCCGACCGGTGGCGAGGACGGGAGAGAACATTTCGATACTTTGTGGTGCTGCGTCAGAGATTTCCCAAGCCGTACAAAACAGATACACGTGCTCCCGACCCACGCATGCTACGTGTGCGTTCCTATGTACCGCACATCGCTCGAGAGCGTAAGTTAAATTCATTAAAATGCACACACCCCCCCCAAGAAAACACGCACAGGACCAATATGGGCGTGGTCCCTTCGTGCTGCGTAGCCTTCAGCGGCGCATTACGCTCATCACACCGACCTTGGCGGGTCTACTGCCCAAGGAAAAAGGCAGACGGATAAAGAATATTCCTTTTTCTTTGCCGATTTTCTTTGGACGAAAACGTCGACCGAAGTCGTCGGGAGCAACCAGTTCATACCTATCACAGTGCACTTTTTGAAATATATTCATTCGTTGTCAACAATAGTGATGTCACCAACCGGCATGCGCAACAGGCCCCCAACGAAAACAATCAATAATCAGGAACGCCATTGGCCAGCGTAGTGCGTCTCATGCACGCACCGATGCATTGATACCATGCACGATACCATCATTAACCTACCCGAACAATGGACGCCACAAACTACTTTTATTTTATTTTTATAATTGATAAATATGTTACCACCATTTCTCAAAAGAACCGCTTGCGCTTTACTTCGATGGCCATAAACTACTACTACTACCACGATCACTGCTACTACATAAGACACACTGGGCTTCCACTGCTAACAACGGCTGGCTGTCCAAAGCGACGGACCTCGATCATGCGCATTTTTTATGCGCATTCGCGTGGTCGACACAATCAACACACACTAAAAAGAGTTAGTAGATTAGTTGATCGTCTGATTCAGTCTTCCTTGCTTTTATTTGCTGTCATATCGTAGCATTTAATAGCCGCTGGCGTCAGCACTAGTCATTTTCTACGCAGCAGAACTAATGGGCAGGGCAACTCAGCTGACAACGACAGATGACCCGCCTAACTGGGCCTAGCCCACTCGACTGGGGAACAAAGTGTTTATGTTCATTCCGGTGTATATCATTTTATTTCGAATACCGATCAAGCACTCTCGACCCCACCTCCCCCACCCCTCACCCCCCGAGCACATCACCTTAGAGAACAAAGCAGACGAATGATATATATATATATATATATATATATACACATTTTTGAAAAGGAGAGCAAAGTGGTGAAAAATACGAAGGAAAGTGAGAAAGACAAAAGTGTCAGTGAAATGTTTATATTTCCGCGGCAGTATACACCTCTTCTACGTGCTTCGCGCATGAATGCGCATACTTGATACTCTCTTAGTATTACTATTATTAGCAACTTTCGATTTGTATTCGTATTACTATAATTAATATCCCCTTTATAAATCCCTTCTATATATACACATGCATCTCACACACATATATATATATATATATATATATATAATTCTTGGTATTACAATGATTTTGTATAAATGAGCGTGTTTACACGTGGCTGTTTGTACAGAGTACAAAGAAGTGGAACAACAAAAAACAGACAAATAGGTAAAGGCAACAGCTGCTGACAGATTAAGGCACTCTTCGGGAGAAATTAACAGACGACAATGGTACGTCAACGACGATAACGTAACGAGCTGACTGCAAATTTATCCAACCAATACGTGATTTAGTGATTGATTAGCTATCGACTGAGCAGCCATATTGCAACGACGGTTTAAGCTGGCATATGTGTGGGCACAGGAGTGCGAACAGAGTGCTTCAGAAGAGCGCGCCCTGTGTGTGCCTCTGTACCGTCTTTCATTCTTTATCTGCGAGTCGTGCTATTTTCTATAAGTCGCTCTGTTTATAGTGTCGTATTGGTCGACAGTGTCGAAGAATGATCAATCCTATACATGATGATGATGATGAATAAATGTGCGCAAAGCATGTGATCTGAACGGACAATTTAAACATGGCCTACTTATTCGGTTCGACTCGAAAAGTCTATTGTATTATTGATTAGTTAAGTTTGCTGGCTGTTTTTTTATATATATATACATATATATATATATATATATATATATATATATATATATATATATATATACCTAGTTCACTTTTACGCAGTTCTATGTGATTGCGTTATTTATATATATATATATATATATATATATATGCACCGTTCTATACGAGGAAATATGTACATCTGATCAGCCTTAGCTTTGATTTTTTTGTATCAAACTGGATCTCGGAACATGACACATAACGTTTCGGATACAGCGTGCACTATGGGTAAGGCGACAAGGCATAGCACGGCGGGCAAAGTATCAGCAAAGATAGCGCCAACCATATAAACTGCTGCTGCCTAGTTCTTTGATCTTGCTCTGTTACTCGACTCTGCTCTTGGGTAGGTTGAGCTGGTCTTACTCAGTTAGAGGAAGCGTTTTTGCGCTGATGATAGCGGCAGTGACTTTGCAATCATAGTACGATGATAGCAACAACAACAACAACAACAACAACAACAACGACAACAACAACAACCAACTTCAACAAAAACAACAACGAGAGACAACACTACAGCGGCGATAGCAGCAACATAAACTGTGTTAGCATTTGTCAACCAATGATAGACAAATATGCGTCCTTCTTCGCTGGTCCTTTAGGCCTTTATCCGATCGAACGAGAGAGTGATTAAAGAATTTCGATTCCTGGCGGTTAACGAACGAGAAGTATAGCATACATGGACGGGTACAATTATCGCTTCTCTTGCAGCCAAGGCCAAATTACGAAAATGAAAGTTTTAAATTGGTCAAACGTCGTCTCCAATTTTCCGGATACCTGGGGCTATTGCGCGTCTACCATGTGTTTAAAGACTGTGAAAACGTTGCATTCGGAGACAGATATCAGAGCGACAATATATTCGCAGTTGACAAAAGTAGTTTGGATCCAAAGTGTTGAACGTTTTGCTCGTGGTGTAAAGGCTATCGGGTTGAGACTACTGCGTTAGATTATGTGCGCTGAGCTTGGGGGTATTGTATAGAATAATAATAGTAATAAAAATAAAAGGTATGAGGTCTTTGTCCGGTTATTGCTTGTTTACCACGCTACGAGGAGGTCAACTCGTCAAGGTCAGCTCGGAGTTGACCCCGTCTCGTTCTGTGTGTTTACTCACAATCGCTGCTCATTGCGTTCCGTTTCCGCTGCCAACGCATGAGCTACTACGCTCTCACTCACTGCTTGTATATACGTTCTTGTACTCCTCTGTTGTTCTGTAACTCGTTTGCTGTTGTTGTTGTTGTTGTTGTCGTTGTTATTTTTCTCTGTGTTGTTGTTCTATAATAATGCATTTCTTTCTTCATTTGCCAGCAGTCTTTTCGCTCTCTTTCCCTGTCTGTTTGCATCCATCAGACTGTATGTTGACGGCAGTGCGCAGCGGATGCCGTTTGGCTTAAGTGGAACACATTCGATGGTGTCGACGTTACAGCCTTTTGCAAATTAGCAATTTCGGCAAACTAGTACCTGATCTGAACCTGATCTACGACCGTGCATACTCTGCATCAATTTCCAAGAGAAAGAGATACATCTAGAGAGCAAGCGAGCAAGAGAGAGAGAGAGGAGCGGGGGGAAGGATACGTTGAAATAGAGATCGAATTTTATTTTGTAGCGTTGACGTACTTTGTGTGAGCCGGCTGCAATCTTCGGAGTGTGACCGGCAGGCAACAAGCAGCGGGCTATCGTTGTCAACCTCAATATTATTATTATTATTAGTATTATGATGTCCTCTCTCCCGTGGCACGACTGGTCGAGTGATGATGCCTCTATTGACCACATCTAGCAAACTACGCAGTAGACAGTAAGGGCGTTACGCCCACGACTACAGCGGTATGTATGTATATATATATATATATATATATATATATATATATAAATGGCAAGCGTGTATAATTCACCATACGCATATATGTGTATATATATATATATATATATATATATATATAGAGCGGACGTGTATAGTTCACCATACCCATATATATATAATATTTTTTTGACCGCACCGTCAAGCCGTCGACTGCTAGCATACACGAGAACAAATGTACTTCGTTTGTGATTGCGAACTAGCATCAACAACATATTTACTATCGATAGCAGATAAAACTAGGCCAGTACACAACATTCAGTACAAAACAGGCGAGTAAAGTTAGCACCAATGGCGAAGAAAATGACAAAAACCGCACTGACACGAGACAAATAGCAATGCTTGTGTTTCTTTTTTCTTTATAAGTATTCTATCATCGAACGACATAACACAACACAATGTGGCATGAATGAGGTACGACATTGTATGTGATGCCGTTTGATGTCTGCGGCAATCAGCGAGCGCGGTGGTCTGCCGACCGACCGGTTGGGTTAGGTTAGGTTAGCCTTGGCCGTGAACGCGAACGTAGAGGGGTTAGCTACCTTGACTGGTGCAAGCTAGCTGCGCCACCTTGACCGAACCCTCACCAGGCCAATCGTCTAGTCGCATCGACTAACTACCACTACCGCGTCCGACGGGTGACCCATCTTAAGGCTATTATATGTACGTATTCACCCTGTACATTTGCATTATTGCGCAATTTTTTGGTGGTGGCCTCGAATTAGACCAGACACGGCTCGGCTAAGCGGAAGTCGACTAGAGAGTTATCGATGTCGCAGTGCGTACACATGTAACGTGCAACTGTTGTTGTTGTTCATGCTGTTGCTGTTGTTGTTTATGTTGTTGCTGCTGTTGTTGTTATTGTTGCTGATGACGTTGTTGCCTAATTCAGTGACGCTATAACGCTCCGAATGTAAAGTATATGGCTACGTGAGTGCGCAATAGCAGCGTGTGTACTTCGATCACTTCATTTCCTTCAAGTATCGATTCGGATTCTCTAATGTAGCGTAGAGAAACCGGAACACGCTATCCTACTCGTTCGCCTCTTTTTTATTGTATTGAGTCTTCTTTTTTCGGACTTTTTAATGATTCTTTACGGACAAAACGGAAACAACTTTTTAGTAGCCCCTACATTTGAATACGTATGCGCGCTGTCTGTGTTAATCATCATTGCCGTTATTAACTGAAATATTTGTTACAACCATTTTTCAAAGAACCGCTTGAAATATACGGCACAGCTCTACGATACCAGTGTGTGTACTTCGAGCACTTCACTTTCTTCAAGTATCGAGGATTCTCTGATGTAGCGTAGAGTAACCGGAACAAGCTATCCTTCTCGTTGGCCTCCTATTTATTGTAAATTTGAATACTGTATACCACGTCTGTGTTAATTATCACCGTCTTGTTTGATTGAAATATATGTAACAACCCTTTTCAAGCGAACGGTTTGCGCTCTTTTTCTGTGTAGAATGAGAGTCTTCTGTGCTCTATGCATCACCGTCCGTTATTGTCGTTGTTACTGTATTTTTTTTTTAATTCTGTGGTTGTAATTGGTGGTATTATTTGGTGTATCTATCGTGTAGTTACGATTAGTAAATGATCTTGCGTTTATGCCACTTTAGTTGGAAATGCTTCGTTACTGTTGTTGACCTGAAGCATGTATGTTTTGCAAATGATGTTGCTATTGTTGTTCGAACACTGTGCAACAGGACTAAGCCCTACGTTTGTTATATTTTGCCCAGTGTACACGCCATCTGTCTCTCTCTTTTCTACGTTCGGCTGATGATGACGCTCCTTTGTTTCGTGTGGCAGAACAAAGCCCTCGTTTAAAAAAGTCCACCAACCCTTACCAATTCGCCATTCGCCTGCTTTGTCTGCTTAACGAAACAACTAACTACATGCAATTAATTACGCGATGACTCCCACGCGGACTAACGCAAAGGCGTTTATTTTCAGCATATTATTGGTTTTCATATGACGGCACAACGGTACAATGCTGCTACACAATGCTGCAAGTTGTCGTTATGCAGCGACGGCCACTGCGGCCTCGTCGTCGATGGTGTTTTGTTGCTGTTTCGGCTACTGACTCTGTTGTTGTTGTTGTTGTTGTTGCTGTTTCTGACGCTGTTGTTGATGTTGTTTCTGCTACTGCCGATGTTGTTGTTGCCATTGTTGTTGTTGTTGTTGTTGTAGTTAGAGTTGTTTTTGTTGGTGAAAGTGGTATATTATTGTAAACATCATTATGAGCACAAGCACCGCAAACAGTGCTCCGAACGCTCATGCTCAATGATGTCGTATTCGCGCGGACTGCGGTTAGAGCGTGGTCATGGTTGTTGTCTTAATGTTGTTGGCTGGCACGACCCGGCTCCTCTGGTTTACGACCGAGGACGGCGCGGCGAGGCGGCTAGCAGCATCCAAGGGCGTCCCTCGGTCTAGGTCGGTTGCCGCCCGTTCATGCACCAAAGGCGCCAAAACAACGACAGCAGTGCATACCATACAAGTGATCATAGAGTCTGGACTCGTTTGTCTGAGAGAACAAGTCTAGTAGACGCGCACCGGCGGACTTAGAAACGAAGCTTAGCTATTTTCGTGCTCCTTCATCTACCCGTTAAGTGTTTATGTGCTGTTCGATTGATTTCATCCAATAGAGATTGATCATGGTAGATTAGGCGATTATGCGCAACGTACGCTAAGAGCGTTAGCAAGTAAGCCTGACTCTACTGGCCGAGCCGCATCCACTGCACGGTGATAAAGGCAGCATTCTTTGTCACATCATTTGCACACGTAATATTTGCTCGCCTCATGAATGTCACCCACCCCGTCGACAAAGCTGATACGCTGCAACTAATGTACGAAGTATCGAATGGGCATTTCCAGAGGGCTTTAATGACGCATCTTCTCGCTTCACGGGTTATATATATATATATATATATATATATATATATATATATATATATATAACTTACTTGATGCATTCTGTCACATAAGCAGAATGTGACAGAAGGCATCAAGTAAAGTTGAAGAGGCTCGTAGAACTCGTTAAAGTAATACTTTTGGTTCACTAGAATAGGAGAAGGGAAAATGCTTTTATATTGACGTCGTGGACGACTGGACATTACTTCACAAAATAAGCGATTGCAACAGAACGAGTTGTTCAGTGCGCTGATTTGACATACCAGAGTGGTATCTGGAATGTGTAGCATCTAATAACGTACCAGCTTTCGTTGACGGTAGCGCTGCCAACATATATATATATATATATATAAGGCGAGCACTGCCGAGTGTGCAAACGTATTGTAAATGATTAATAAATCATCACAATAATATCTATATACACACATAAATATGCATATATATATATATATATATATATATATATATATGAGCGTGTTGCTCATAGCTTTAAAGATATAATATGCCGATTTGTCCCTTGTCGAGTTTTATAAGTAACGCTACGATCAGCGACGCCGTCCTGGTAGAGGTCTGACGTCTGACGAGATGCCAATGCGTCCGCCAGTGCCTAGCGACTAGAGATGTGTAACTTGCGCAGACTCCAGCTGCAGTGGCGGACCTAAAGCAACATGGCCAGCCATGGTGGACGGTGTTGACAGATGTATGATTAGGCGGATATTGCCTTGTTGCTGTTGCTGTTACTCTCGCGACAGCGCAACTTGACGTTGCACACGTCCAGTATTGCGCGGCAACGGACAGATAGTGGATGCTGCTGATGATGGCAAGATATTGCAGCAACCCAACCCAACCCAGCAAAAGCAATACCACCAGCACAAAAATACTCGGACCTCTGGGCCTAGAACAGAGGGCTAGGTCCTCATCATCGGCAATTCTATGCTATTTGACCGGAACAGCACTGAAGAAACTGGATGGATAAGCCTCTGTCCATCTTTTCGGTTAGTAAATCGTCGGAAAAAATCACTTCAATCATTTAAATTCTAAAAAAAAATGTTTGGTTATTACGTTTAAATGTGGCAGACCTCCTTTTGGAGCAGGTAATGCATTGCTTCGTTTAGCATTTTAGCCACATACGAGTATATTTAGAACAACACGCTAGGACTAAATTTTCAGCCAACTGCAGGGGTGAGCAGCATTTCAATTGCGACTGATAGTATCTGCTCTACCGATTCCGCCTTACGAGTAACATTTAATTATAATCCTGCGTAACACCGGAGATAATTGAGGATTTAAAAAATAAAAGCGTTAGTACACAAAATACTATATATGTAGACGCACGCCTATAAGTGGTAATTGTAATTGTTGAGTAAAATAACAGTAATAGTAGTTGAGTTTGCAGTCCCAGCAACCCTAGGGAAGTAAACGCTCCCCTCTTTCATCTGGTAATGAGCCGTTTCTGGACAGCCTTCATCGGAGTTTGCCCTTGACCCGTAGACCGTGCTTTTGCGCAGTGAGCCTTTGCTATCCCGCTTGCAGGGACCGAGCGGGGGCGCCCTTTCAAAATTCTCGGCCTATCCACAAAGGAACCGACCTTGACTCAACTGAGCGCTGTGAATCCTTATTTCGAACTACTGAAGCGGACGCAAAGCGACTAATTGAACCAGTGCAACCCTATTTGACAGGTCCACATGGGTGTAACACCCCGCTAGCTGCCAGCCAGAATGCGCATTACGCACAGTTATATATATATATATATATTATATATATATATATATATATATATATTATATATAAATTAGACATATATAGATATATTATATATATTATATAATATATATAAACTATATATATATATATATATATATAAATATACATATTATATATATATATTTCTATATATATCTGCTATATATATATCTATATATCTATTACTAACATATCTCTATTATATCTATAATTATTTATTATATATATATATATATATTTTTAATATATAGATATCTAGCATCAACTGAACGCGATGCATCAAACCACAACCATCGCGGTTAAGTTCATTGATATTGCTGTTAACTGAACTCGATTTAACCGGCTAGTTGGCGCGTAGCAAAAGAGATCTCTAAATTCACAATCGGTTAATTTAACAGTTTTTGAGGTTCTTCCCGCCACGGAGTCCACCATGCCCAACTGTATGAAGGTTCACTTTATTCTGTCTATACGGCAATCGGCTGCATCGATCGGCTTGCATCACAATGACAATACCGACGTCAATACGAGATATATCCGAGATGTTCGAGCAGCAAGATGCGCCTGCGCAAATCCCCTCGTTTTGCCCGTGTGCGTTTTCCTCGATTTAAGGCTTTTTTTTTCTTAGTTAACACCTTTTTGACAGAGAAAGAGAGGCTGTTGCGACATTTGGCTTGACAGAGAAGCAAGAGCGAGAGAGAGAGGGGGGATGCGCAAGAGAAACTGCCAACGGCAAAAAGAGGAATGCAATAAAAAGCTTACAGGATGGCCGAGACGATTCTAACTCCCGTCTAGCCAGCGTCGATCCGGTATTTACTTCCAGTACACACCTTGGCAATATTAGATCATTTGGAGTTGTCCAAATATCCTCCGCTTATTGCGTGACCGGGGATCGAGGTCGTCGGCCCGCTTAAGGTCGTTGTCGTCTCCAATAATACACAACATATATATATATATATATATATTTATATATATATATATATATATATATATATATAGAGAGAGAGAGAGAGAGAGGTTGTTCGAACCCGGTTTAACCAGATTTGAAGGGGTTGCGAAGCTCGTAAAAATAAACAATCAATCCAATGGCACAAAGGGTGAAAATGTGTTGTTTAGGAGTGACGGTAAAATAAAACGCTTTAGTTTTCCTGATGGAACTGGTTGAGAACTAGGCGATAAATCGTGACACTGAAAGTCAACGACTGTGCTGGCACAGAGTATGTTGGGGAAGCTCTAGCTTCACATTTTCCGTCTATGAAGCAATGCGAAAAGCAGTTCTATGGACGTTAAATCTTGGCTGAGAGTCAGCCCCGAAAGGATTTTTTTTTAGCTTCACATTTCCAATCTATGCGCCCCTGATACAAAATGGTGACATGTGCATCTATGTATACATGTCAAGCGGATAAATAATCCATCCATTAGAATCCGACATCGAACAGTGCCGGAAAACTTCTTATGATTACAGATCAAACCAAACTAAGTGCGCATTTTCCTAAATATGCTCGTTTTATGCGCGTAATGACAACTTTTTGATGTATTGAACGTGAACGAAACAAAATGAGGCATCACAGGATTTCGATTTTTGCAACTATTCTTAATTGTACTCGTCCTCTTCTGTCGTTAGCCATGCTGTTTTTCAAACAAAGCAAACTTTGCAAACCAAACAATTCCGACTTGTTTAGTTTTTCCATCGAGTATCTTCAATCGCACATTTCTTAAGACTATGTTCGGTCCAGTACATCGGTATAACAAAAAAAAAGGTGGTTTCAATATCACTACTAGAGAAGACATCGGCCCACCTATTTACATGAGAAACATGCTTATTCTAACGGAAGCTTCATAGAGTCTGGCCAAACTGGGTTAGTCTTGACATCAATCTCCAATACCCCTAAAGTTTCAAGCGGGACGCCACTGGCTTGTCAATAGATGCCATTATATAGGACGTATTAGACGATAAGCTAACAAAGGCAACTTAACGGTCGCTGTGTGTGGGCTGCCTACCCTGCGGTGTGTCTCAGGAGTAGTACAAGTCGCCGTTGTAATCATCGATCTTATCATTGTCAGCTAACGTTATCAAGGATAGTTTCTAGACTTATATGTTTACTTAGTAGCGCTCATTACGCCCCCACATATCGTGTGAATGTTGTTCTGAACTTACCTGCATGCGGGACAAACCGCACGCATTTTTCCTGCATATCGAGTCCGTTGCAAAAAATAGTAACCAATGTTTTTTGGTGATAATTTCGGTTTGATTTATTTGAATGGCTTGAAATTGCATGATTTACATGACGAACCACAAGTATGGTGTTAATTTCGTTGCAATCTCACGTTCGGTTCATACAAAAAATAAAAAAGTGTGAAAAAACAGTGTTGCAAAATATTAGCAACAATAACGCCTTACGAAGTATTCCAAACGCGCCCCAATATTTCACAGAACCACCACCGGCCACACGTTTCGAGAACCATTTAGGTTCCTCCCGTAAGTCATGCCAATATTACTGACAGCCGTCAGGGCCATCGAGATTGGTATCTATGCGAAAATTTACGACGTGCAACAGTTTGCTTGGGTTGCAGTCGCGGCATAAGCTTCTTTTTCGCGTATCGCAAGTTTTTTGTCAGTACTTAACACCCGGTACACTGTGGATCGGTGCACTGGCACTCCCAAAGTGGTCCTGATCCTGGAAGAAGACATTTTGTCATGAGTAGCCATGTATCTGTATGATCCCACGCCGATCTCTAATAGTCAAAACTACCTTACGCCCACTGTTAGAGCTGCACGTTTGGTTCACTCCAGGGTGTCAGAACCTGCTGACGGTGCTCTTATGCCGCCCCAATCTGGTTACTATAGCAGTTACTGTATAACCGAGCTCAACATATGCCTCAATTCTTGTCTTTTTGTTATCCGAGAGATCCTTTGTACGACTCATAGTTTAAACATAAGCTTACTCGTTAGTTCGGAACAACGACTTAGCTGTAGAATATTTTGCAGCTATAGAACGATTGATTTAGCTAAACAATATTCCTGACATTTGATCCCCGGGATCGTATATCAGCTTTAGTATTGACTATCTTTTACAAACAAGAGCTGTATTGTTAGCATGTTATTGTTGCTAATATTTTGTAACACTGTTTTTTCACTAATTTTTTTTTATATGAACCGATTGTGAGATTGCAACGAAATTAACACCATACTCGTGGTTCGTCATGTATATCACGCCATTTAAATAAACCAAGCCAAAATAATGTTTTGCAACGCATTTTTACGCAAAAAGGAAACAGAAGAAGATGAGAGACACCAACAACAATAACATAGGCAGGTACCATAACTACGCGCTTGAATATCGTGCTAGCTATTCTATACGGCAGGCAGTCCTAACACGAGAATTATAGTATAAATGCGCGGAAAGTATATAGGCGGTGTTAGTGCTCCCCACTCCCGCATAGATTGCAATTTGCAATCAACCACGCCCGCTTATTGAGTTGTGCTGCACCACAACACAATGTGGGCGCATCGGGACGAAGTGCAACGGCCAAATACATTGATAGATAGACGCCCACATGCCCAGACTCGGTTAGCAGGAGAGCACTGGAGAGAAAGCGCGCAACGAAAGCAAAAAGGGAGGAAGGAGAACACGGAACAGGAACAAGATAGGGTCTAATATCAAAATAGCTACGCCGCAGAGGAAAATGAGCGCGAGAGTGAGAGAGAGAGAGAGTATCATAAAGAAGATGGGAAGACGAAGACAGCCTGCCGACTCTGGAGACAGGCAGCGGCGCCGGCGGGGGCAGTTACGCACGCTTGCTTCCGCCAGGGCAGACATAGAACCTTCAGACGGCACGCAGGCCAACGTTTGTCTGAAGTTCCATTGGCGCCGCCTGCGTGATCAACTCCGTCGCAGTGGTTGTTGTTGTTGTTGTTGTCGTCGTCGTCGTCGTCGACGGCCTTGTCCACGATCTGACTTCCTTATGCCTTGCCTGGGCTAGGGGCTTTTAAACGACCTCTACTCACAGATTCCCCCCGCTGCCCTTCGTAACGATGTCATATTGTCAACCATAGCCCTTTCCCTTGCTACAATTACGACTTGGTACTTGGTGGTTTCGAGTCCAGTACAATTGTTACTTGTACTACCATAACTGTCACACCAATAATACCTAGTCTATTCCTAACTATCGCTGCTGCTTCTGTAGAGGCTTGTTCCAGCCCCCCCCTTCCCCCGCTCCCCCGGGGCACCGGGGCACTCGTGGAGTTTGCTGCGTAGCATGGTGAAGCGCACCAGCGACAGCCTAGCCTATAGCCGCGGTCTGCTCCTGGGGTCGGGCCTGCCGTTCGACAACGAAGGCCCAACTGCATTGAGAACCGAGAGCCCCTCAACATCGAACAACGGACGTCGTTGAAATAGCGAAGGGAGCGGAAAAAAGTAGGAAAGAGCGGCAGGGGAAAGCGGAAAAAGGAAGGGAAGTTGAGGCAACGAAACGGGCTGGGGCCGACGGGGGTCAGTTGGAGAACGGTCGCAATGCGCGCGCAATGGAAAGTTCCCAAGATCGTCCTCAGTCGCGGCGGCTGCCACCACCGGGGTTGGCGCCGAACATACTACGTAGTAACAACAGTAGTCGTAGTAGTAACTGCATGAGCTGCAGTTGTTGCTGTTGTCGTCGCTGTCGTTGGTGTTCACGTTGTCTGTGCCGTTGGCGGCGACCCACAGGCAAGGGCAGTGAGGGAGAGGGATAGTAGGAAGTACAGAGGTAGCGCCCCATATATATACATAGCGAGTTTGAGGAAGTATGCAAGTTAAATATATATATATATATATATCTAGAGAGAAGGATGACGAGAGAGAGAGGGCGGGAGGTTAGAGCAATGCGAGTTGGTTAGGCAAGGTTTTGTACATCTGTTCGTCGGTCTGTCGACCTGTCTATTTATAAATATATATATATATATATATATATATATATATAAATGTATGTTTATCTGTCTATCTGTTAGTTCGTCCACCTATCAGCTGTGGAGAAGGAGGAGGAGGAGGAGGGAAGCCTAAGGAAGTAAGATAGGGGCACAATCATATAGTACAGTACAATACCACCACCAAGTGTTTCCCATATCGGCGACAGTCCATGATGACGTGGTAGTTATAGCATTACATAAACGACGCCTTTACTATCACGTACAAAAATAGTGTGTTGGTGCAATTGGTTTTGACGTGGTGCATTTATCATTAGGCATTAGTCATATGGGCAGTGGGTGGGGCAGCAAACAGCGTCATCAGCTCGATAGAGATACTTACTATTAGGTCCTGTTACTAGAGACTTACTAGTAGCACTCGCCACAGATTCGTGTTACTGTTGCTGGCTATAACGATTGATGATGATGATGGTCATGACAACGACAACCACGACGATGATGATGATAGTGGTGGTAATGATGATAAAGATGATGACCGTTACAAGGGCGACACCGCAAGGTGCCGTAGAGCAGATTGAGCTAAGCCCTATGGTTTGACATAATGGACGTAGCATTGGCTGCGCCGACATTAGAGTAGAGGAGACATTATAGAGGCTAAAGTAGAAGCCAAAGAAGGGGCGAACCATGAAAGAGAGATGTGAGTCAGAAAGTGAGATGAATATGTGGGCGTTTGCTGCACACCTCCTGCGGGGGCGGAAGCAGAAAGAAATGCAGATAGAGGACATAGTATACGGGATGCTAAGCAATTGTGTCGAACTTGGAAAATTTGACTGTGTGGCATGCTCTTCAGAACTCGCCAAACGAATCCATCCGTTATACACGCTCCCGCCATTGCAGTGACGACAGTGATCTGGTACTCTTGAGCGCCCGTTGTCTTGCAGTTTAACTTGAGCAAACTTTTTATCGAAACCAAATAGGTCATAGCGATTCAGTTCAGCGTAGCATTAAACCTATTTGGCTACCCTCCACACAAACAAACTATTGCACAGACTTGTTTCGAGCGAGCTACAGCATCCTACTGTGTATTCGCACTTCGCTTGATGTGCGAATACACAGTAGGATGGGAGAATGGAGGAATTTCAATGTTTAATAGCCTAATTGCTATGTAACGTTTAAATCATACTTTTCGTGCACTAGTATTTGTATTTGCAACATTGACGTGTCATATATATATATATATATATATATAGCTGCAATGGCGCCCAGAAATAAACAGCCGCCGGAGGGGAGAAACGGGCATTCAGAAAAGCACATGATTAACATATGGATATATATATATATATATATATATATATATATATACAGGAAAAATTAAAATACTCATACGCAGGCGTAAGCCTGTGTGACTGGCGAGATATTATGCTAACAATATAATATACACAATAAATAAACGCACTCTCTGTTGTTATGCAGATGTGTTTTAATGATACATATGTGTTTTAACATAGCTATTATAGCAAATAAGAAAAAAGTAATAGAAGTAAAAGGGTCGGGGAAATTGCCCCTCTATATAAGAGAACGAAAGACGATTAGCATAAGCACCTTTTTTGCCGAGGTTTGGGAACGCTATCGCAGTGTATTGTAGTGTGAAAGTGTATTGATATATTATGTTTTTTACTGAAGAATCCTAGATCCTTCTCCAGAGAGACTGCACACTGATTATCTGTAAGATCTTTTTTGCCTTCGATAGCTTTTAACGACTTTTTTGCGATAGTTGATCGATCTGTTTTAGCTATGTTATATATATATGTATATACTCCTGAATGTCCAGAACGAATAAACATTTTTGTTTGAGAGGAGCATTCATGATTGAGACGTGGCTTATAATATGTATATGTGGGTATATCTAGATATAGACATTTAAATGACTCTATGATACTCTATCTCTATGATATGATATGAGTTGTAAAACAAATATGCAATTATACCCGTGTACGAACGAATTTCTGCCACACGCCAAAAATAACATAATATACTATATTGCTGTGTTCTTTGACATATATGTGGTAGCTATTTTTGCAATTATACCCGTGTACGAACGAATTTCTGCCACACGCCAAAAATAACATAATATACTATATTGCTGTGTTCTTTGACATATATGTGGTAGCTATCTTTTTTCCACACTTGTTACACTAGATGTCCACTTGCATCTGTGTTTTTGTTTTTCTAAGGCAGAACACGCATCTTAATATTTTAAAGTTGCAAATATAAGATCATTTATGTGTTAAAAAAAACATTGTATATATATATATATATATATATATATATATATATATATATACATTTTCGTTTCAATTGTTGCTGCTGATTTCAGAAGTGGCAACAAGGAATGACAGGCAACTTAGAGTTTAATAATGATGGCTGCCGAAAGAACTATGTCATCGACGTCATTCGTTTGGGAAAAGACGGAAAACTCGTTCAGGTATTTAATGCGACGTTTTGCAAACTGGCCCTGTTATGTTTTTCGGATCCCTGTCTATCATGCGGCCTATGTGTCCGTCTGCATGCGTGCAACTAGACTATTACACCTAGCAGTGCCTTGTTCAATATCAATCTGCCTGTCCATCTGTTTGTTTTTCTGTAACACGAAATGATATGAGATGACTTTTATTGACACTTGATTGCAGCCTCTCATTTGTGTTACAACTTCATATAGCCAAAGGCTAGTGCGAAGCATACGTACAAGTTACAATAAGATCTTATACATTATCACCGTAGTAGTAGTAGTATCTCGTGTTGTTGCAAATATTTATCTATGAATTGCGTACATGTTTACATAGTTATGGTTTAAGTTCAGACGCAAGTTTAGGTTAGTAGATAGTGCGTTCTTGCAGTGTTTTTGAGTGGACTAGGCGATAAAAGTGTCTTAATGTCACCCGGCAACGTGTTCCACAATAGGTAGCAAATTAAACGCTGTTTGCGTTGCCGTGCCTATTGTTGTGTGAATGTGTTATGTGCGATGCTAGTTTGCCCAATGGGAGTCGGGCAAGGGGTTCTCGTTGGTTGCGCAGCGCATTGACCGCCAGCGGGAGAGCAAAGTAAACCGCGATCGAACCTACATCATTTCGACGCTTCTCGAGGAGCCATTCCTCTTCGAGGCCGACACCGACCCCGACTCGCCGGCCGCGCTCACCAACCCCAACAGCAAATTCCAAGGTAGGCAACAGTAGGCTGATTAGGCCGCCGCCCACCGATCACGCAGCACCACCAGTCGAGTATCGGGGATCGTCGTTTATGAGATGGCGACACGGCCGATTACCTGCCTGAATAAACATAAACACACACACACGCATGCAAACTGATGCATAGGGTGCACGCTAGCTTGACGGACGCACGGTCAACGAACTCGACCCTTTATCGTTAGGCCAAGTTATTACCAAAGTGGCAACAAGCACATTGTAGCACATTCTAGCGTAGTGCGCTGAAATATTGCCTGCATTTATTATTATTATTATTATTATTATTATTATTATTATTATTATTATTATTATTATTATTATTATTAATAACAGTGTTGAAGCGACTAAAGTGTTAGAAAAAAAATGCTCAGTGTTTTTTTTTGTCAGCATCTAATTCATGTTCCTAGGACGTACAGGCGTATTGTAGAATTATTCTTATCACAGAAACTTGACGCCTATTAAGAAGATTAAGGATTAAGGTCATGCATTTCAATTGTGGGAACGTCATTGTCACGTTGCGAGGGGTAAATTATTATGTATCAGCCCAACCCTGGAAATGGAATGAAGTATTATAGAATGAAGTAGGAAGGTGCATTACTTTAAACATTTCAAAGGTCAAACAGTGTCCAACCTCTATTACTAGGACGTTTCGTACGAATTTCGAAGCCATCATTTTCACAAACGTCTTCTTGTCAACGATATAGCCAACATTTTTAAATTCGCGAATAATTTTTAGCTGGAATACGTTATCGTAAAAGTGTTTACCGTACTACATACTTTTTATATATGAAACTGCATTGATCTATATATATATATATATATATATATATATAATTCAATACAGTGTCATATATATATATATATATATATATATATATTTATTTCATATATATATATATATATGTACACACTTGGGCTGTGACAATACAAGAACCAAATAAATTCGTATAAATCATGTAATGAGACGATGCATTTTCTATCCTCTAATTCTCTGCTGTAGGGTATCTGGCCGATCTGGCGGCGGAACTTGCAAATCTGGTCGGATTCCGCTACGAACTACGTGTAGCTAAAGACGGCGAGCTAGGCAGCGAGGCCAGTGGGGCTCCTGGAGGTTGGGGCGGCGTTGTTGGGGAGATTCTGCGTGAGGTAAGGAAACTAAAAAGAGAAAGCCTATTGGCAGCCTTCCTAATGCAGTGCGATTTACTGAAATGTAAAAGAGCCAATTTTCTGGCTGGTGTTTCGAAGGGCAAGACAAACAGACCCACTTATTGTACTGCACATCCATGGCCAGTTGAGAGTTGTTGGGCGAAGGCTAGATAAAACAAGCAAATTTTCATTTCCTCTGTCCACACGGCTGGCAGATTGACGTGTTGTCTACTTTGCGCCGGTATTGAGTATTGTATACCATTTCTGTTGGGTCTTCAATTGTGTCTGTATTGTGTACGAACAGGAAGCCGATCTTGGACTCGTCGGGCGTCCACAGTCGAAAGTACTTCGCGACGTGGTCGAGTATAGCCGACCATTCATGTACACCGGGATCGCGGCAATCGCCTCGAAGAAATCTACTCCCGACTGCATTCAGGTACACTGTACGCCCTAGGCAAACTGCCTCAAGGTTGACGCTATTCGCTTATATGCATTTATTATTATTATTATTATTATTATTATTATTATTATTATTATTATTATTATTATTATTATTATTATTATTATTATTATTATTATTATTATTATTATTATTATCATTATTATTACCCAGGTTGGGTAAAATTATAAACATATACATCAGACACAACTAGTGCTTCCTTCACGTCATTGGGTCTTCTCTCATCTTGCTAGTTCAGCTAGCGACTGAACTGCTGGACGTGCTGCTTATATGTATTTATAGACAGCGTTTATAATTTTACTTAGTCACTTTGCGACGGATCGAGCTAGGTAGGTCTCTGAAGAAGTTGATGCTTTGACGTTTGAGTACGCCTTGCCTACTTTGGAGTGAGCGCCCGTTAACGGCGGCTGTTGACACCAACATTTCTCCTACCAGATCCTGTTGACGTTCCTGCGTCCATTTGGCTGGCCGCTATGGATTATGATCGCGTCCTCGTTCGGCATCACCTTTGCGCTCATGTTCATCTTCTCGCTCTGCGTGGCGAGGGCCGACTCGAAGAAGAGCGTCGAACATGCCAAGTCGTTCTGTGATGACCTCTACAACTCGCTCAACTTCACGGTGGACGCGTTCACTCCGCACTACCTCGATTCGTACTATGCCAGGTACGTGTGTAACGACAAGGACTTATTGACGTTAGTATAGTTGGTTTCCCAGTGGCTTTATCTAGGAGGGCTAGTCTATTTTCTACGTGAGTTTTTTTTTATTCAATTTTCTACGTGACTCGTCACCATAATCTTACGTCACTGTAAGCCAGACAAGAAAGCTTGCACAAGACCTCCGAAGTAAGCTCGTAAAAGCACATTGAATTGGACAATTACGACTCTTTTCGATTTTTGTTCTACTCTTTTGCAAGCGAAGTTCTTTTGCTGCTGCTACTTAATTTGTTTTTGCGTTCTTCTAAGTCTCACACACATGTTTGCTGCGCTAGCAAGAATGCCGCCGTTCACAACACAACGCATAACCTGAATTCTCTAGAGGTTGACGAAAGTGTTCTTTTGAATATGTTTGCTGCACACACTGTAATATTATATCCTTCTGTTACGATTTCGATATAAAGTAAGAAAATTGGTCGTGTTTAGTCGGTCATGTTGAATTGTTGCTCTGTACGTTGCTGTCAATTCTCATACATCGAAACGGCCATGCTATCTATTCTCCACGAATAGTGTATTATCTCGATCGGAAAATCAAAAGTATGTACATATGTCCATGTAGTAGAAAGTGGCGGGTCGTATTCTTCTAAAATGAACAGACCAAGTGTGAAGGGCAGTGTAGACCGTTTTGTTGGTAGTGACCACTTGACTGTGCACCATCAGCCAAGATGCAGCTTTTCTAGCTCAATATAGGGCTCTAACATCGGTTCGTTTTCGCGTAGATCGATTGCTGGTCGGGTCATTTCGAACTTCTGGTGGGTCTTCATCCTTCTGGTCTTCTCGGCGTACACTGCACAGCTTGTGCCGCTCCTGAGAAGCGAGCGCGCAACTCTTGCCAACTTTCGACTGACGAACATTACCCAGCTGGCCGATCAAGATGATATACAATACGGCTACGCAAGTGGATCCGACGCTGAAACGTTCTTCCAGGTGAGTTCCGGCGAATCGCAGCAAAATCGCCGCATGTCGAGATATCTTCGACATATTTTTTATTCCATTTATCCAACCAACCTCAACAAACTCATATCGATAGAAGTAGTGGAACGACAACTTGTCATTTGAATGATTCTCTGCTCGAAGTGGCTGGTGCGGTCCATAAGAGCGGTTTACATGCCCTATACATGCCATCATCCACAACAGTAGTTTTTGCTTGATGAAGAGTAACTTAGTAACTTTGACAAAAATGTAATTTCGAAACAACAGCCTTAGCTTATTAATCGTAACATTTGAAACAGTATTTGAATTGTGTGTGTGTGTATACGAAGTGGTCATTTAGTAGGCCTGCACGAAAATGGTTGCCTGTAGTGAATCTTTATGTCGAGCCCGTGGTGGCGTGGTGGCATGCGCCTGCGCCTCGCGACCGGAGCAGACACATAGGTGCGCGGGTTCGAGCCCCACCGTTGCACATTTGTATTCATGGGGGTCCGTCTGTGAAGCAATGCGCAAAGCAGTCCCATGGACGTTAAATCTTGGCTGAGAGTCAGCCCCGAAAGGATTTTGTAGTGAATCTTGGTATTTCATTAGTTATGTCACGATTATACTGAAAATCTACATTTAAATTACAAAACTCTACGATTTCTCAGTGCATTCTACACTGTAAAAGTGTGAGGTAATCTGTGAGGGAGGTTATTGAGCGTTTTTTTTTGTTAAGAGAAAATATCGTACAGCAATATTACTGTTTCTTCTGCGACGGCTGTAGAAGTAAGCCAGCGCGAGGGCTTGAACGGGTATCAGCGCTGATCAATCAATTTCCATGCTCAGCAAGCGTATAAGCACAGTGGTACAACTGCAGGCACTCCGCACGAACGAGCTCCATCTGGACATGGTGGCGCACAAAATGCGCCAGAACGCCCACTCAGAGCCTATCGACAGCGACGAGGAGGGAGTGGAGAAGGTTCGCGCGTCCAACGGCAGCTTCGTATTCTTCCTCGACTCGAACAAGGCGGACTTTGTCAATTCGCGCGCGCCCTGTGATACGTTCCGCGTTCAGGCGACACCTCTTGGCGTGAAGGCAGTCGCAGCCATCCTGCCCAAGGACTCGTACCTCAGGTAGGAATGATAGATACACGTTAACTACAGCGTGCGAATCGCTACAGCTGGCCTAGATTTGTTGCAAATAATGTAGCCCTTGCATATATATATATATATATATATATATATAAAGCACTAGGCTTGGACGGGATTTGTCTTTCGTCCCTCCGTAAACTCCCGTTAGAAGTAGTCTGTTGTATTCTTAACATACTAATAATTAGCGATATTGCCTCAGCCCATGAAACTGCTCGCTTAGCGTTCATCCCTAAAATTAACAATGCCACATCCCCAAGCGATCTGCGACCCCTATCTATTAGTTCATACTTACAACGAACGCTTAACAAAATTCTCTCTAGACGCCTCCAGAACTCTATTAAGCTTCTCCCAATCCAGCGAGCGTTTCTCCCCTATAATGGTACCTTCGAGAATCTTGCGGTTCTGGATGGTATCCTTAACGATGCCAAGTCTGCAGGACGTGAGCTCAGACTTGCCTCAATCGACCTCCGTAAGGCGTTCGACATGGTGAGTCATGACTCCGTCCTGTGGTCACTCCGGACTCGCGGATACCCGGAGGTATTCATTAACTATATCGAACGCTTGTACCTCTCATCTAAAACTCTCATAGAATTTGGACAAGAATGTCGCACATTTCGGCCAACTAGGGGTGTTAGGCAGGGAGATCCTCTGTCCCCCCTCTTATTTAATCTAGTTCTCGACGACATTCTCTCAAAATTAGACCAAACTAATATCGGGTACCAACTTACTGATGACTTCCGCCTTATGGGCTTAGCCTTTGCGGATGATCTCATCCTCCTAGCCTCCACGAAATCCACTTTTAAAATCCCAAGGCCTTGAAATTAATACTAATAAAAGCTTTACTATCTCCCACCTATTTAATAGGAAGGAAGGTAAAGGTTTTATCAATACCGTATCAGAATTTAACGTTGGAGATCGGCAATTGCCAGCTAAAGGTATGAGCGATCGATGGAGATATCTTGGAGTCGACTTTGACAGCAATGGCAGAGTTGACTCCACCAAGGATATACTCCTTAACTTACTCAACAGACTCACGATAGCTCCCCTTAAACCCCACCAAAGACTCATATTTTTGAAAGACTTTCTCATTCCCCGTCTCCTATATAAACTGGTCTCCGGTCCCAGACTATCTTACGCACTCCTTAGTGACCTAGATAAAGAGATCAGAAAGGTTGTTAAGTCGAAATGGCTTAAGCTCGAAAACTCGGTGCCGAACGCCTACCTGTACACGCACACAGCACACGGCGGTCTGGACATCCCCTGCCTCCAAACATTCATTCCCAGAATCCGCCTCTCCCGCCTGACAGCACTACAACACTCCACGCACCTTGGGGTCCAATGGGTGCTAACCACCGAGCACTTTAAAAAAGATCTTGCGAAAACAAGACTTCTTTGCGAGCGCTTGGGAACCTCCATTGAGACCGCTACACAAGAGACCGATTACTGGTCTCAACAACTACACAACACGTTCGATGGGGCACATTTTAAAAAAGCACACGAAACGCCCTTTGTACATTACTGGATTAAGGGTATGCCCTACCTATCTGGTAAGGAGTATTTAAACCTACTAAAGCTCAGGATCAACGCACTACCAACGCGTGCCAGATTGGCCAGGGGACGCCCGGGCTACAACAAACGTTGTAGGCACGGGTGTCATGCGCCTGAGACGTTGGCTCATGTCGCTCAGATGTGCGATATAACACACAAACAAACCATAAAGAGACATGACGACGTCTGTGATCGCGTGGCGCGTCTTCTCCGCGAAAGGGGTCATGAGGTGGTTCGTGAGCGAGTATTCCGTCGACCGGGCGCACCGGGTCTAAAGCCCGACCTCGTAATAACAACACCTACCGAGGTCTGGGTTTTAGATGCCGAGGTTTGCGGCCCGAACCGGGACCTGGCAAAAGCACGGCAAGACAAGATCGCCAAATATGACGTCGAGTTCCTAAGAGCGGCGCTCCCCTACCCGCAAAAACCTCGCAGATTCGGATCCATCACTATCTCTATGAGTGGTGTATGGGACTCCGAATCTGCGAGGACGCTCTTGGGGCTCGGCGTCACGAAGAGGAATCTTATGGATCTCACCGTTTTAACTTTGCAAGGAACCTTGAGGATATATCGCTCGCACCGGATCCATAAGAGCGGGGGCTACCATCAAGCAAGGACACGGACAACTGATTCTTAACTTCACGTGACACCTTTTTATTACCATTTTTATTAAGGCGAGCACTGCCAAGTGTGCAAACGTATTGTAAATGATTAATAAATCATCACAATATTTTCTATATATAACACGGGTTTTATCACAAAGCAGAATTTAGTACGCAAGAGTATATGTTTCGGGAGTCGTAGAGTGGCACTGAGGGCCTAAGGCGTTTCAAGTACAAGGCTACATAAGGCCAAGCAAAACCTTGATTTGGGGAATAGTCACGCTATTAACGTCTGTCTCTTTCACTATATTTATTTCTTTCTTTCTCTATCTCTGGTTGTTTTTTCGATCTCGAGCGTT
This sequence comes from Dermanyssus gallinae, assembly GCA_003439945.1. NCBI lineage: Eukaryota > Metazoa > Arthropoda > Arachnida > Mesostigmata > Dermanyssidae > Dermanyssus > Dermanyssus gallinae. The sequence goes on along the minus strand of QVRM01006559.1, from coordinate 223,228 downwards.
TTTTTTTTAATATTGTCCAGAGCACCAATTTAGACATATACTCACGTCGGCTTTTTTTGTTCAGAAGAGACATAAACTAATTGCACACATTATATATATATATATATATATATATATATATATATATACGTACGTACATTCACACGTATGTGTATATGGTATTGCTCCGCTGCTGTCGCAGGAACGACATTGATGACGCTATCACGAAGCTATATGAACGCGGAACTCTGGACAAACTACGAGAGAAATGGTGGCTTACCAAGTCAAACTGCACACTGTCTCATCGTCAGCTGCCCGTGATGGGATCGAATATACACCTCTACAACTTTGTTGGTATTCTTGCAATACCAGCAGCAGGTGAGTTATCATTGCATTCGACGTATACCACGATTAACGTATATAGAGCAGCGCACAATACGGAAAGAAGCACATGTCATGAAAACAGTTCATTAGTTTATATATATATATATATATATATATATATATATATGACAGTAAGTTTGGTATTGCTCTGTTATTCGCTGTCTCTAGTCCGGCCGCGCGTCGATTGTGTGAACAACGCATGAATATATGTGTACATATACGACTATTTCCATGTATATTTGGACAGGAATTGCGGTTGGGTTTATACTGGCGTTCCTCGAGATCTGCTATCGCGCGTGCACGCGGGGTCGTCGTCTTCGTCAGTTGAAACGACAACAGCTCAGCCATGAGGCACGAGGTGAGGCCGAGCCCGGCTTTTCGGACGTCAACAAGGACACGGCCGCCCAGGCGGCTGACGAACCTCAACTCAACCTTCAGCCGGCCTACACAACGGCTGCTTAAGTCGAGACAAGTGTCTCTAGATAGACGCGAGAGGTAACGGCAGCAGCAGCAGCAACAGAACTGCAGCAGAAGTAGAAGCTGCCATGGACTGATCAGATCTTGCTTGACAAACAACAGCTTTACAGACAGTAGCAACCAGCTATGCTCAACAGCAACAACGACGATGATGATGATATACATGCGACGCCAAACACAATGGTTGGTTAGTGTACTTGCTTCTACCGACCGCTAGGGTCATGATCTGTCTGCCTTTGGCAAGAGAGTCCTGTTGCTCCGCACAGAAATTTCAACAACCATATTGCCGCTGACATCGCCGCTGTCTAAGTGCTCATTCCTTCTATACTCAATAATACATGTACGAATACGCACGGACGTGCCACGACCTCACCTAATGTTACTGGAAAGCGAAGAGTCGACGTGAAATTGGATAAAGAAGAAGGCAAATCTGCAATCATGTTCGTCTCAACGATTGCCGATTTCCTATCGCTTACGCTGTATACAGTATACCAGTCAAGTATAGTCAAGTACTTAGTCAACAAGGGTAACAGGGAATACTATGAAATACAAGAATAAGAACAAGACTTCAAAATAAATAGTAACTTGTTCGAACATCATTAACAAACATAGTTAATCTACTCCTTCCTTACAGTGTCGACAATGATAACGTCAAACGAATACAACAAATATTCCGCTCCCGACTACAGAATTAGCACTAGGGGGCAATATTTAGAACACAACAACAACATCCACAACAAGAAAAATAGTAGCTGTAACAGCAATACCACTGCCATGCATCGTGAGTGATGCTACACCTAATGTGACCATTCATTTCTTACCCATAGTCTGTGTGTTCATCTATTCATCTTAGAAATTTATAGAGATATACTCCACACCCTTTCGAGTTAGATCGACTAATTCGACTGAATTCGGAGCAATAAACCTAAATAAAATTTACCAACAATGTTTCGCGTCGTCATTATTTCCCTCAATGCCGTCGACAGTAATATGTACTCTACGTAGCATGTATAGAATACGTTTTCTTCCTCGATTGTTCCAAAAAACTTCTCCCTACATTATACTTGATTCATACTAGGTTCAGGCAAAAGCGACGCTTTTTTACGTGTGCCAGACGTTTGAAACAAACATGGTAGATGCCCTCGTTAAAAAAACGAAGCTGAATTCTCCACCAGCGTTGAAGACTGTTTATTTTAGAACTTATGGATTCAAACCTAGCCGGACATGAAGTGCTCCACGTCCACTTGCAATCGCTTCGCCGAGAAAGATTGAAAATGTTATTGTCTCTTCATGAAGAATCGTTAAACGAATATGCGTGAAATAGCTGAGAGAACAAACAGGCATCTCAGTACATAGGCTGCACAATATCCTGTGTGTACGATGGATGCCGGATTTTCCATGATCGCTCAAAAAAGCAGGCGATATGGTATGTCGATGTCCTTAATACTTTTAGCGTAAATTTGACGAATCTTGGACCCAATACTAGACAACAGAGCCGAGACAGCAGTCAAATCACCAAATAGCCTGGAAAATATGACTGCTTTGTCGGCTGGGAAGGTAATTGCCTCCCTTCTTAAAATTTCTAGGAAATCATCTTTATTGACTATGTACAGAACGTAAAGCAGTTGCTGAGTGATATTATTCTACACTTCTGAACCGTTTGTACGAAAGGCTGCAAACGGAACCGCTAAGACTAGCACGCAAAAATCATTTTATCCATAACAATGCTCAGACCCACAGGTGCAGAAAAATGCACGACTTAACGTTTAAATTGCCTCCCCATCCACTTATTCTGATTTGGCGCCTGTATCTATGTCCTATTCCAAAACCTCAATATCTGGCTAGCAAAAGAAGCTTTCAGCCAATAAAGAGGTCGTCATCTCTGTAGATGCGTATTTCAAAAACCTGTATGGGTCATAAAATGTAATAGCACTAGACGAGGTGCACAGGGCTACAAGACAACATCGATAAATTTAAAACAAACGTTTAACAATTTGGTAATTTTATTGGTTTTTACCTTATTTTTCCACTAGTATGTACATGCAAACTGATCGTTTTAGTACTGCACCATTAGTTAGCTGTGACAAGCGTGATATTTAACAATAATAGACATACATTTGTATTTAAGTTGGTTCATCTTTTCTAACCAAATCCTCGTCATGGTAAAATCTGTCTCAAACAAAGTGTGTTGTCATTGTGAGGGCCAATACAAGCTTAATGAATACGTCTCACGCGGATAGAAAATGCGTTTTTATTTGTAGCTTTAGCCACAAATACCAGATAAAAATAGTAAAAACACTCTAGTAATACACTTGGCCTGTCATTAGAACATGGCTAGCAAAAAACTCCAAGCGGTTCTCTGTACACAGTTCATATAAAAACTGAATACAATAACTATCATTTATTTTACAGGTTTTCGTATGTACATTTTAACAAGTTCAGAGGAGCTGCTGAAAACGCGCATTAGTGTACGTATACAAACATACACTTCTCCTTCCCCAAATATTGTACACCTCTTCGCTGGCCAATTGACATCTTACATACACCCAGCATTATATCTAGACGGTTCGAGAACTACTCACTATAGACACACCCCATATATATATATATATATATATATATATATACGAAATACTTCCTTCATCACCTATGCACTGAAGGAGCGGTGCATCCAAACGGCGGGAAATTCGATTGACTTCATTCAACTCCCACGCACATGTTACCATGCACATGTGCTGCGGACCAAGGTTGACATGGAGTGTTTAGTAAATACTCGAATTGAGTGACGAGTTGGAACCACCCAGGTCGGCGAATGATTTCTGAATGATCCGACACAATTCACGATTCTCTTCTTCTTCACCTGAAATGTGCGCATTGCAACGCAGGCCAGACAAGACAACATGACGAATGCCATTTAATAAAGTTTTCGGGCTGACCCTCAGCCAAGATTTAACGTCCACGGAACTGTTTTTCACATTGCTTCATAGACGGACCCCCATAAATACAAATGTGCAGCGGTGGGGTTCGAACCCGCGCACCTATGTGTCTCCTCCGGTTGCGAGGCGGAGACTTAATCCACTACGCCACCGGGCTCGACGACGAATGCCATTTACTCGCTCAGTTATAAACTAGGCAAACTGCTGAGTGCAGACGGATCGAGAATACGAATATGAAGCTAATCTATAGTATTTTGCGGATAGAAGTTTTAAGAGAAAGCTAGCAAAAACAAACGATATTCTGCCGATTGTCCTTGGCAGAGCACAAAAAACAAACAATCCTTATAGTATTCGTTTCCTCGTAGTTAATCGATCCTCGAAAAATTGACCCAATCATAGACAACAGTCATTGATACGAACCAATGTCAGGTAGTGCTTTTGTGCTTTCTTGCGAGAGACACACTTTGGCCAGTTGCAACAGGAGAATAGCCACGTCTTCGGAAAGTGGAGGGAATGCTTGACACATACGCACCAACGCAGGCAGAGTCGGCACGAATAGCTGCGGACGTCTGAAATCAAACAACAAAGCATATTACAATCATATTAATCAGCATATCATGGGAAATGCTGTTGAGTCGCAAAAAGGCGATGCAGCTATTATCCCAGTTACTTCATGTTCCCCTAGTGCTACATCAGCTTACATCGAGTCGAAAGAAAACACACGCCTATATGGTAAGTTATATATGGGGTATAAAAGCGGGTCAGACACAGTTAGCATTCAGGTCTCACAGATGTCATGGAGAACTACCTTAGCGGGTCGTCGAACTTGTGAAAGAAGCATTTCCATCCAATGAAATAAGTAATGAAGAGCATGGATCTTGTTTAGGAGTGAAAGTGAAACTACTAATTTTTCATACCGATGTGGTTGGGCGGTTTTTCATCACTTCGCAGAATATGCGTTTGAAAGAGAACGAGTTGTACGAATGAGAAAGTGAGTATATCGGTATGTGTGGGGAATAAAACTGCTTAGTCTGAATGACATCCAACGTTGGCTAGCGGAAAGGAAATAGTCGCATTAAAGAGAATTCTCAAAAATCGAAATCCTATGATGTCTTACGGGAGACCCCGCGTTCAAAATCTCGAGAAATGCCATTGGCTCATAAAACAAACACACACATTCATGTAAATGTGGCTTTAATGAGGATCAATTTGACACGCAGCGGTTGGCGGTTCGATTCGTGGTAAGATTGCGGTATTTTATTACTGAGTTCGGCCATATTTACCATGAGATCATTGAGTCCCTGCAAGAAAATGGACGTTGACTTTTTTTACGACGGGAGCGATAACCAAAGAGACATGGAAAATAATAAGTAAAGTAAAATTACCTCTAATATTTAAGCAAATAAAACTACTTCTTCTGCTACTACAACAAAAAAAAAGTAAAGTAAAATGACTATACCCTATTGTGTCGTTTAATCTCTTATGCGATAGAGAAAATAATTTTGAGCCCAATCAGGAAAATGTCTGAATAAGATGTGGACGACAACTGTGTGATTAAAGTCTCGAATCCGTGTGCGGGAAGTGTCAGCATCCAGATCATATATCAAATTTGCACCCAGAGAATGTATCTAATGCGCATCCAGAGAATATATCTAACGAAGCCAATCTAATACGAGTCGATAATCTGAGGAAGCTGCTAGAGCAAATACCAACCTCGACGAGGGCAACACGCCGAGTAGGGTATTGGCGACCGTGATGCAGAGTCTGGCAATCGACAGCGAACGCGGTATGGCGTGCTGAAGACAGAGATACGAGGTGAGCTCAATAGCGAACACCTGCTTTTCCAGCTGAGGTTGCGCCAGTAGCTCGGGGATGAAGTCGAGGCAGATGTGCATTGAAGGCACAAGCGAGACGGTCATCGGCAGTAAAGCTGCCGGATAGCCCTGATAATGGACGAGGTGTACAAGCTGAGGGTCAGCAATGAACATCTGATGCAGTTGCGAGCAGACCAACGTGCGACATTCGCGCGTTGACGACAACAGTCCTTCATCTCCAGATGCCAGGCAGATCTGCAAACAGAGAGAAACATAAATAGTTCTATAAATGCGTTTACGAAGTCTGCTACTTGGCTACACCATCTAAACGGCCGCGGAAGACAATAATCTTGCAGTTCGGGTGCAAAAAAGTTATTCAATTGAGCAACAGAACACACACTGGCGTGTTGGGAAGAAAATTATGCATCCAAGGCTGGTCAGTGAACGTAAATAGCCGTAGCGGCATATTCGCAAAAATCGAAATCTTATGATGCCTAATTGTTTGCTTTTAGGTTCAATTCCTAAACATTTTGCGATTACATTTATCAAACACACATACAGAGGAAAATATACATTTTGTGACGATCATTTTGGTACCAACTAGATGGCAGTTCCATTCGTGATATCGTTTTTACAGCGTCCCATGTTAACACATGGGGGGATGTTAACGGGTATATAATAGTCACATCGGTATAATAAAAATTTGTAATTTCACTGTCACTCCTAAACGAGAGACTTCCGCTCCCTTATTTCATTGAAAAAATGCTTCTTTTAGTAAGCCCCTCATGCACATTCATGCCTAAACTATGTATATATACATGAGCAGGATGGCGTTCTAAAGAATGTCTGTGACTCTGTCATAAATCATGCCTTAATTTTCGATACGACACATAACATAGTAGTGGTCAAAGACTTGTTCCTTCCTAATAAACATATATATATATATATATATATATACGAGTATATATATATATATATATCGAACTCAATATGCACACACTTGCTCTCGGCGTTTTTTTTTTAATACGTAGTGTGGAGTAGATGGCAATGATAGAACAAGACATGTCGAAGAAGGTTTCATCGTAATCCTCTCTACAAGCTACCTTAGTTAAGAAATTAAAGGCAGATGTGCGCAAACCTCAAGAAGTATTTGAACAGCTGCGCTTTCTTGTGCGGCAACAAGAGCCACCCGAAGTTCGTCCCTATCGGAGGCGCTCGCCGCATCTGGAGCACAGTTTTCTGCGAGGTGTAGACTCAGCTGAGTTCGCGACGCTGCCAGCAAAGCCCTTAGCATGTGAAGGACCAGCTCGAGGGTCACTGCGCATCGCAAGATAGCCGGATCGCAGCGAAGCACATGTAATGGGTCCATAATAAGCTCGTCCAATGTTACCTAGCCCGACAGCAAAAAGAAAACAAACCCGATTTCCGATTGATTTGCGAAGTGTTAACTGAAACATGACCCATTTAATGCAATTCTTCTAGCCAGTAGATCGTCCAGCATCAAATACTCACTAGATAAAACAAATAGACCTGTAAAGACGGATGGGTACAAGTGTATTTGCCGTATTACCGACACGCGTACCTCTGCATATCGATATATGTGTTACAATATGTATTACACGGGTTATTTTGTCACAGGCCAAACTAAAGGCCACCTTTTTTCGTCATGTTTTTACTTTACGTAGTTAGCGCGTTACATCCTTAAATAAACAGAGAACGACTGCAAGATGGCACTTCTGGGCTAACCTTTTCGGTGGGCCGGAATGCGTTGACGGTCGCTACCCAGAGCCTTCGTGGATAGACCTGATTGAGTCGAAACCAGAGTGCCGTGGCCTTCTCGATCACCTGTCGGGGCACGTTCGAGTTGATGAGATGAGGCAGCGCCGACACAAGTGGCGCGGCAAACGGCCACAGCTCGCTGAGTTCCAGCCGCAGAATGTGCTCCAACTGAGTGGTGGCCCCAATAGGGCAGGTTTCCACGTGCGCCAGGGCTCTACCGAGTGACTCGGGCGTGACGCATTTGGTCAGCTAAAAAAATGACACCGGTTAGCATTAGACATGTCTCGCGGCAAAGTCAGCCTATAGTAGGTCGCCACTCAGCGGAAGAGATAATTGTACTCCAGACATTCAATTGTTGCAATGCAATAAATATATTTTTTCTTTATAGAACCGTCTTTTCCGGAAGCCAATTTCATTAATTCAATAATTCTTCATTGAGCTTGAAATTTCCGTTATTAAATAAATTCAAACAACTATAACTATTCAGGCAATTTTGCAGAAAAGGCTATAACCCGTGTCTAATATATATATATATATATATATATATATACGTTCAAAGGGATCCAAATGTCACGGTCCGACCGTGAATGATTGATTACATTGAATAATATATATACCCCGAGCGTTTCCTCGGGGAAACCTCAAAATACGTATCTTACCTTCTGATACATTTTTGATGATATGTATGATCTCATACACCTCATGATACACCGTATATATCTATATATATATATTGAACATTATGTCTCCGCTCGAACGAGCAGTCACGGGTTCTCACAATTTTATATAAATATTGTCGATATTGGTTCACCATTATTGGTGGATCATGTATATAAATATTATACACATATATATTTAGTGGATCAAAAAGTTCGTAGCATCGCCTGCCTACAATTCGAATTGTGTTCGCAGCAGATCGCGCAACTGTGTGACGTCAGACTCTCCAGTTACCATAGAGCAGAACGAGTGCCGTGCTGTAATTAAATTTTTTTTGTTTAATTGCAATGGCAATGAAAGCCAAACTAGATGCAGTTTACGCAACTAAAGCGCCGGCGTGCAGTACCATTACCAAATTGATTGTCTGATTTACAAAAGTATTATGGGCACTGAGTATTCACCACGTTCTGTACGGCCAAAAATAGCTTTGAATGAGAAAACTGTGCAAAAAGTCTACAAATCGTGATGGCTGGCTGCCGATCAAGGCTGCGCGAGATAACAGAAGAGATTGACGTAAGCTATGGTGCAGCACATCGTCCGCATTTATGCATAAGTAAAATTTAAGCAAACTGGCTATCGCACGAGCCAACAATTGAGCAGGAACTGACATACGTGTCGATTTTGGAGAGCAATTTGGAACTTTTGAGATAGAATCTGCAGGATTTTTTAAGCAGCTTCGTAAGCGCCGACAAAACGTGGATCCACTACTTCCAAAACTGAAGTATGCCACCATAGAGTGGACCGCACGCGGTGAAAGGCCTCCCACCAGGATAAAAAGGCATATCTCGACCGGAATGGTTTTGACATACGTTTTCTGGGATGCTTGCTGTTTCACCACGACGTTTAACACTACGCCCACCCACAAGTATCTTTTGGCCATGGCCCAACTTATAAGAGTTAAAGTTCAAAATTGTCGCAGAATCCCATGTGATTATTTTCAATGCTACGAACTGATTGATCCACCTATATATCTTCCCATCTGTATGCTGCGACTGAATAGGAGCTCGTACCTTCATCACAGCAGTTGACGGCTTCCGGGTGCTACACGTTACCGAAGTCGCCGATGTTCCGCCGGTTGTTTCCGATAGGAGCCAGTCGTCGGTCATGCACAGGTGAGGGAACTGATGGGCCAACAGCCTCAGAAGCGGCGCAAACAACCCCGCGTACTTTTTCTGTTCCTGTTGAGTTTGCTGAACCAAGTATCTGTGGGGTAGAGAGAGATAAATAGGTGCAAACGAAAGACGGACTCTTTTCATCAGGTCATCGAGACAACAAATGCAAGAAGACGCAGAGCGTCAATGACTATATACTGTGGTTAACAAAAGAGAACGTATATATAACAAATGAGAAACCTGGCATTGTTTTGTCTTGGCTAAAAATTCGAGTGCATCGTATATATATATATATATGTAATGCTCGACAAAACTGTTCGGCACCAACCGTATCGGCAGTCGAGTGATGAGATCGGCGCTGTACGTCTTCATCTTGCGCGCCTTGCCCGCGCTCTGAAGCTGGCGCATGTTGGCGAGCCGCACGTCCTCGTAGAGCAACAGGTAGTAGAGCATGAGCAGAGCCGGCAGGATCTCGGCGCCGTCCGACCGGCTGCTCGCCGCGATGATCTCGGCGTCGCTGAGCGGCTGGTGCGTGCTCTCGCCGACCGGACTGAGCACGGAGTGCACGTACACCTCGATGAGCGACGGCAGGATGGGGTGCAGCGGCGTGGTGGCGTCGAGCAGCTGCCGATACACCCAGTCCTTGATCGAGACGCGCTGCTTGCTGAACGAGCGACTCTTCAGCAGCTGGTAGACGCAGTGCACCGGCAGAAAGCCGGTCACGTCGGCGTTGAGGCGGGCCGTGACGGGCACGCGGACGGCGTGCGCCGTCACCACCTGCTCGGTGAACAGTTCGGCCACGAACAGCGACCGCATCTTGGCGAGGCTGTTCGGCCGCACAGCGACCCGCATTGCCAGCGTCGTGCAGACGAGCTCGGCGATCGCCGCCAGCTGGTTGGCGTGAAAGTGGATGGCGACGAGCAGCAGCAGCTCGGCGACGCCCTCCTGGGCGAGCGCGACCAGGTGACGCAGGTAGTCGAGCGCGTGCCGTTCGAACTCCTGCGTCGCGATGAGCGTCGGACACGACAGCAGCATGCTGACCGACAGGCAGACGAAGCGGACGCCGGCCGGCGTCGGCCGACTGCGCGACGTCACCACGTGCAGCAGCGTCTCGTTCTCGTCGTCCGAGAAGCGCATGCCGGCGACGCGCAGCGCCGAGTACAGCCGAATCAGCCCGTTGATCTCGACGACGACCGTCGTGTCGGCCAGCTCGAAGTGGTCGCCGTCGGCGGTGACGCGGATCGACGAGCGCAGCCGGTGCAGCAGGCGGGCGCGCATCAGCGACAGCGCCGTCTGTTCGGGCCGCTTCTGGAACGTGCGTACGTACGCCGTGAACCAGTTGCGCACCTTCTCGTCGGCGCCGAGCAGCAGGCCCGACACGAACGCCACCAGGTCGGACTGCTCCTCGGGCTGCTCGAGCGTCAGCAGCACGCACAGCTCGGGCATGCGGCACATCTCGACGGCCTTGGCGCGCACCTGCAGCGCCTCGGCCGGATTCATCCGGCAGAGCTGGCCGAGGCAGTCGGCGCGCCGGTCGCTGTCGTCCGGCCGTTCGCTGCTGTTGCCGATCAGCTGGTAGGCGACCTCGAGGAAGCTCTCGGGCGAGTTGGCCACGAGCCGGGTGACGAACGCGGCGCCGTTCTTCACGGCGAGCAGCGCCTCGGCCATGTCGGCCACCGCCAGCAGGCCGGGCAGTTCGGTGTGCGCGATGCTCAGCACGTCGGCGACCTCGTCGACGTAGATCTCCATCGAGAAGAGGTCGGCGCCCTTCTCCTTGTCGGCGGGCGGCCCGCCGGCGCCGCCGCCGCCCACCATCAGCGTCAGCAGCTGCGACAGCACGAGCCGGAGCCGACCGGCGGCGTCGCTGCGCTCGAACTCGATCGACATCGCGTTGGTGAGCGGCGGCATGAGCGTACTCTCGGCGGACGCGCCCGCCTTGTTGCGCAGCATCTGGTCCTTGCGCACGTCAATGTCGAGCAGGTGAAAGTCGATGCTGAGCAACGCGACGAGCGAGTTGACGCTCTCGATGCCCGACAGCACCCGAAGGATGGCCTCTTTCTTTCGAGCCCATTCGGGGCGCGTGTCGAGCGGCGCGCACAGTGCCATGCGCACGAGACACGGCAGCAGCGGCCGAAGTTCCCACTCGGGCAGCGTCACGAGCGACTCGACGTCGACGCGCTGCACGGTGAGGAAGGCGCGGGCGCTCACCTGGGCCCGGTGCGGCGGCACCATCCGCGTCGGCCGGCGGATCGTTGACATTTTGGCCGGCCGGCAATCGCGACGCTATGCCGCTGACTGACGCTCGCCGAAGAAGCCGGTAACGTCAGCCACAAACTACAACAACAGCGACAATCACGACAACAACAACAGCGACAACAAAAGCGACGACAACCACGACAACAACAGCAGAGACAACAGCTAAACGTTCGCACTGGTCACATACAACGACAGTTCAGCCTTTGCTAGCATTCGATCGGCGAATCCGATGGGGCGACTGGGGGCAACCACCCCACCCGACCCGATCCGACCAGACTCAACTCCTCTCGACGAAGCAGATCGCCTTTTCGAATGTGCTGTCGGGGGTGATCTCTGCGCCGGCCAACCGTGCTCCGTCGCGCCGGTTCGAACGCGTTCAGAAACGAACGAGCGTTCTGCCCTGCTCAGTGGTGGGCATCAATCACCACACGCATTCGTGCAACAACGTCGATCATAATAACGTCGACATCATAATCGACATCGTATTCGATTTTGGCAAATCTGTAGCGCGAAACCACGGGCAAACACGGCGAGAGACGGCTGCGACGCCGACCTCGGCTGGTGCTGGCGAACAACTAACTCACTGCTGATGCCGCCGCAGCTACTGCATCAAATGGAACGACCACTTGAATTGACAACAGACGGACGGACCGGACCTCCCCACTCACGTCGACAGTCAGTCACCATTGCGGGCGACTCTCGATTCGAAAACACACCGTCGTCTTTACTTACTGCTCTAGCACAACACTCACACCCACTCTTCAACGATTGTCGCTACCGCTCTCCTTGTTTGTTTACAATCCATGCGGCGCGGCACAAGTCCGAAAGCCCTCTCCACGCCCGTAGCGGTGTTTCGAAATTGTGCCTTTGCCGACAAGCGCGGGAAGTGCCGACGGAGAACGGCGACACGCTCTATCAGAATCAAATATGATAGTATATATATATATATATATATATATATATACATATATGTACATATATATAGATATATATATATATATATATATATATATTCTGTTTTATTCTTTCACATTAAACGACTTTTTATGTTAGCACTTTGGAGTGAACAATTGTCTCCGCGTTAACGTGTGGTTACGGGTTATCTAACCCGGGATTAGCCCAGTTCAACAATGTGCCCCGAACAGATGCTGCGTTTCCTCGTTGGATGTCAAGCGACAGTCTCTGACGCAAAAATTCCGATGCTCTTGAGTCTCCCGTGGAGAGGTTAAGGCTTCTACCCACGCGCTGAATCAACTTCAATGTAAGCGGGCCTGGTCCTCCCATTGTTTCAAAGGCCAACGGACAAAATTGATGCGGATAACTAACGCCTGAGTATTTTCTACATTTGTTAGCCTCTGCTAACCTAGACGCATGACCTGCCTGGTCCGCACCTGCACCGCTCATCGAAGGGGCTAATGAGTCGGTTACAGTTGCGTCCCAAACAAGCATGCGGCCACCCTCAAAGGGCGTCAAAGTCAGGCCGTCAGGTCTTTTCCCGTCATCTCTGGATAGACCCGGAGGTTCTAGTACGCACGGAAAGCCAGCAGATCTTAGTGCTCGACTGAAAGTGTCATTTAATGCCGAGTGGCGTACATATATATATATATATATATATATATATATATATATATACATATGTATGTACATATATATATATATATATATATATATATATATATATATACATATATGTACATATATATATATATATATATATATGTACGTTATATTGATGTTCTCTAAACAACTCAGTATGATCGAAATCTTTTTATTTATGTGACATTAGCATCATTGCAACATACATCATAATTCACGGTACGCTACGGCATTACACAGAAACATCACACATCAAATAACTCTCTGGAAAAATATTTCGGCTGAGAACTAATATGAATTAGTTACACCTCCTAGTAGTACGCTACAATCCTGCAAAATAGCTAGAATCTTTAGGATATTCCTAAAATCTGAGCACATTAGCCAAATACAATGGCATATGGCAATAGATCAGTTGGAATTCAAATTGCTAGATTAACGTGTAGCCTATATATATATGAGTACTTAAAACCCATAATTGCAAAGCTTCAACTTTACATTAATTTTAGCAAGATTTTCTTCACATCGCATACGAATAGTGATTAAAAGAATCTAGATATTTATGTATATATATATATATATATATATATATATATATAGTTTGTGGCATTGTACGTGTATCACGTGTATCGGTTTTGAATTGCGTTCGTAGCAGGTTGCGCAACTGTAGCATATCAGACCCTCCAGTGACCATAACGTAGAGCGAGTACCGTGCTGTAATTGTACTTTTTTTAAGGCTTAACTGCAGAAGAAATTAAAGTTAAATTAGGTGCACTGACCGCCGATTGAAGCTCCGAAAAATAGTGGAAGAGATGGGCATAGCTATAATGCAGTACATCAAATATTGCATTCGTGTTTATGCCTTAAAAAATCAAACAAAGTGGTTGCTTAATCATGATGCCATACCTATAGGCTACATGGGATTTGTTTATTTTTTATTTTATCAAATTTATCATTACATTTTGCGGACTACCTGTAATGCTGTCTGCTGTGAATTAATATATATATATATATATATATATATATATATATATATATATATATATATATATATATATATATATAGATCCTAAAGTAAAGTAGTAAGTTGCAAAATATTGTAGTTAATTTTCTATACTTTTAGCGGTAATTTACTTTGTGTTGCTTACAACGGAGTTAACTGTGTTGAATGGTAGTGTATGCGTTTTGTTGCTGATCTTAATCGATGTAAAGCAATACTACAATTTTGTTGTACTCATGCTTAGTTTGAAACGTAATGAGCCGGGTCTTTTTTCCGGAGAGCCCATTTGTTGTAACTTTTGTCGGTCATACCAGCAGAAAGCGTTGACATTTTATGATACTGCATCATACGCCTAACACCATTAAAATCTGCCTTCAAATGAAGGTATAAAATGGTTGAAAAATTAGTTCATTCAGTATCGGCAATACAGGTGCATAATCATCAGGTCGTTAATAAAAAGCTAAGTTACAAATGATGGAATCCAATGAGGCAACTTGCCGGACGTGTTGTTGAATTTTAAGACCAGCGTTGACTAACCACCAAGGCCCCTCAATTTCCGTATCTCTAGAAGGGGTCAAGTTGATATATATCCCCGCTGCGGTCTACTTTCAAACCCGCACACTTGATATATTCATCCCGTTTGTGTACGTTCATCGGGGGACGCCATCTGAGGCTTCCCGTGGAAGCTTACAATTATCATCCTGGCTAACAATTCATGTAACGTGCTGATATTTAAGATCATCAGCATGAAGCTTCCACCCTGCATCGAGAAAATAAGTATATTGTATATACATATTTTTTCTCCGGTATTAGTTAAAAACGTATAGTTTATACATGCTTTAATGTAAAATCTAGACTGTTACGTACAGCAAGTAGCGCACTTATTCAGGTCACTATATAATTAAAAATGAAAGCATTTTTATATTTTTAAAACTTTTTATTAGATATTACGTTCACATATGGTAGTACTTATATCCGATGGCCTCCTGCATAATTAGCGGCCTAGACAAATTATCGAACTAATTGTTTACTTGATTGAAACTTTTTGCTCTACAGAGATAATCAGGGGTCGTGGCATGTCTCACGCTGCTGAGACCACTACAATCTTGCTATAGGTCTAAACTTTAAAAGTGCTGATCGTAGATTCCTGCTCAATGACAGCGTACGAGTCTTGAAACGAATTTAAAACTGTCTTAAAAATATATGTTACAACCATTTTCACCGGGACCACCTTCGTTTTACTTTTCGCCGAACTCGGCAAGTGAGCGTTACACTGGATATATATATATATATATATATATATATATATATATAAATCATGAAGACAGAGTGCTGGGAAAGATAGGCATGGGAAAGCGATACATAATAGAGGTCATAGCGACTAACGACTCCTTCTCTCTCTCTCTCTCTACCTGACTCAGGCCACTGATATAGTGTATATATATATGATAGATAGACAATGTAATCGGCGCAGAAAGTAGACGGATCTATGGTGAAACCGATACATATGTACCGATGAAAAGTTGAAAAGATCATTGACTCTCTCGGGTAGAGGTCCTTAATGGAAGGACTGCTGTGTCGTCGAGTTGATCCCGAGAGTTGTCCCCATCTGCCCATCTGGTCTACTCGCGAATAATCTGTATCGGCACGGCAGTACTCGACGGGTCGGTTTGGCTGGCGGCACCGCCGGCGTCCGGATGCGGCAGACGTGGAGCCGTGATAACAATCGTCGACCGATCAGAGGAAACGTTGGCTGCCAGACGTTCAACGTCAGCGTCTTTGGGCAGCGCAAATGTGAGCGACGTCTTCGAAAGTCGCGAAAACGATCCCGAACAAGTCGTTGGACGTCGGGCAAAACCAGTAGTGCCGTCATCGCATGTTGTGCCGGCGGCAGCAGCAGCAGCCGCAGCCGCCGCGAAGCGCATCGATCCGGAAGTTTCATGACGCGCGAGCAGTTGCACCACACCAGCGTCGGCGTCCACTTTGATTTTGATGTCATCCGGTGTCCGCGTCCACTGGTCCACCACCGTGCGCAGGGTCCACTCAAAACGGTCGGCCTTTGTTGTCTGCGTCGCCTTCCATAGCCGCGACGTGCAGTCATCGTCATCGCGGGCATTTTTCACAGCCTGCATTTGCTGCCCGTCAACGTGTCGCCTTACTGGGCAGAGGCTCTTCGATTTACGGCCAAGCGGACACGAAGAACCTGCCGTTCTGCTGCCGCCCGCAGTTTTGCTATCGGCGAGCAGTTCGGCGAGCCTGCTGCACTGAGCCGGATCGAAGCTGCCGAAAAACTCATCGAGGTCTGTGAGCATCTGCCCGCGGACCCACTCTTCAAGGCCGGGAAGTATTGCCGCAAGACGGCGGCTTCCCTCCGACGAGGAAGCCAGAGCACCGCCTTCACCTTGGGACGACATTCGCCAAGCGCGTTTGGGGGGCGACGGATGATCTGCACAGCAGTGCTGTAGTAGTAGTAGTAGTAGTAGTAGTAGTAGTAGTAGTGCAGCAGCAACAACAGGCGTCCCTGCAGCAGTACCGTCGACGACGTACTCACTACTGTTGGCGTTAACCTCCGTGGAAAGGTTGGTGAACCACTGTGTCACCTCTGCTTCGCGCAGCACATTTATATACGAGTAGGTCGCCATGCGTGGATGACTACGCCCCTTCCCCCCCCCCGCCGTCGCATCAACACAGTATGACCCCTGAGAGTGCCCCTGAGATGGCAGGATTCGTTTCTTATAGACGCCGTCACATAGACCGCATACACGCAGTCGGAGCAGTAGTTGAATGCTCCGATGTTCTTGCCCGATGGGCAACGCTGGGAGCGAAGGGGTACGCAACGCAGATGCACAAGGGCAACAGTACGTCAAAACAAGCCCGACGAGGCCGAGGCACGCCTTTCGCTACGCCCCTCGGCGGTTCCATTTCGATAGATCAGTAATAGCAGTGCGTACGAACCCGCTGGCGGGTAGATGCCTTGGGCAGCATTCGTCTTTAGGGCAGCGGGGGTAGTGGCTTCACTGAACAAGTCGCGTCGAGTGCTGATGTCGCCGATTACTAAGGTCGTACGGCAAAGCTAGCAAAAGACGCCGCCTTTGGGGATTCATTCCTTCGATATACATGTGTGAGCGTTAGTGCTGGTACGGGAATAACGAATGGCACACATAGACGCGCGTAGGAATAATTAAATTAAATAAAAAATGTACATGTAGCAACAGAAGTAGTAGTGGTAGCAGCAGTAAGAGTAGTAGTAGTAGTTGTTGTTGTTTTTGTTGTAGTAGCGCACCTCTGTATTCGGAAAACACCGAGGATTCATACCTACAGATAGATGTATATTGTGGAGTCCATTGTGGATAGGTTAGCTGTCTCGTTCTTCTCTTCTCTTTTCTTTTTGTCGTCTCGTCGGGTCGCCTTGCATCGTGCTCGTCAAGAAGCCGTACACGAGGCGTTATGTGAAGAGTATCTGAGAATGACGTTAAACACTGAATGCACAGTCAAGGCACATACGATGAAATCATTTCGTCTCTCTCTCTATCTCCCGCCCTCGTTTTTTTAGAAATAAAACTTAAACGAATGAAGAGTTTATTGCCGTAGGCAATACGGAATTGCAGCAACGCTGCGGCTCACAGCAGTCCCTGTGGCGCGGAGCGATTCACAGCAGGCATATGAGAATGACGGCCTGGTTGTTGTTGCTGTTGTTGTTGCTGTTGTTGTTGTTGTTGTTGTTGTCGCCGCTAGCCAGCCAATCATCACCACATGACAAAACAGCAGCGTAATTGTCGACCACTTGAGGTGCACAATGCAGGTAGGCAGACGCACCGCAGATCAGCCGCAGCAGCAGCAGAACGGGAAAAATGCTCGGAAGCTATTTCCCTCCTCCCCGAGCCAGGGAATCGGCTCTCATAGATAAGTAGCGTTTGGCTCGGGCTGCAAGGGATTTCGATTTGCACCGGTTGCGCCGAAGTGGCAGATCACAGTGCGAATGGCAATAGGAATGGCTGCTTGAAGTTGAATCAAAACGCTTCGCTGCAGCGATCCTTCCGCTAGGATAAAGGCGGGCAGGCAAACGGGGCGGCGTGGGTGCAATTACGTGCATACTCTAACAATCAAAGAGTATGCAAGAAGGAGGCAAAGGGAAAAACGTTTAGAATCATGAAGTGGAAGAAAGGAGTAAAAGATAGAGAATAAGGCGGAGAGAAAGGTAGATGTCTACATGTACAGCGGGAAAATAATGGGGCGTGCATACAGCCTTTTCCCCGCCATCTATGTAGCTGCCATAGGGCAATGCATAAACATAGAACACAGTTTAATTTAAGCATATAGAAGCATAGAGAAACTTCAGAATATGAAATTTGAAAGGGTATCGAAACCAGTTTGATTAAGTGTTGTTAAAGTTGAAATCATCGGCGTTTCATGGCCATGAAGACGGAATGGCCTTTCACGTCAACCAATGAGACATTATTTATCGCCACTAGTAGTTTTTCCATAGAGCTTTATGTAAAGAAACGCTAATTACTTTTGCAAACATATAGAAAATTGGGCATACTTCGATGTGTTTTATGCGTTACACTGTGCAAAAAGCTCTTGACCTTTTTAGCGGAAAAGCTTGTATAGTCTGTAGTCATAACAAGATAATCGAATGGTGTTGTGTTTATACAAAAATATAACGTTTTTATATATTAGAGGTATATGCCTCTAGTACACGGAGGTAGTCTAATAGACTTATATGAGCTTGTCATGTTTTATATATATATACATATAAGTATATACGGAGTTTTGCTGAAAGAAATAAGAGTCTAATGACCTTCTATCAGGTTGTTCAGTACCTGTTCGACAATTTGATTAATACGAGGCACACAACAAACTAATCAGGTTAGTATAGAAGTGCGGCGATGGTGCCAGCCACAAGCGGCAGAGTCCAACCAAAAAAAGCAGGTCTCGGACAATGATAACCTGAACTGGCGAAGCTCTTCCTGTCACTGTTTTCTGCGGTTTGTCGGTCCATAGGTGCTCCAGATATTGCTATTGTCGAGTTATCCAGCCAGTCGTGATACCAACTCGCGACCCACGCACTCCCCATGCGAAAGTCACATTTCAGCCCAGAACACCAGTTCAAGGCGTTAAACTCTCAATGCTATGTGTATATATATATATATATATATATAAGATACATTTGTGCTGCACGAACGTGTGCACAATCTGTTTGGGGCATGACTTGAAGCATTAGGTCCAGGCTTGGGCTGGTCGAAGTCACGGAACACGATCTCACATCTCTCTTGGTAGAAGCTAGGTGCTACAGCGAAACGCAACCGGAAAACCAGCTTGCCCAGACGGGGCCCTTTACTCTAACCCTTACTCTAATGTCCACTGGATTAATTTAGGGTGTCTTTGATCATGTCTTCCACAGAGCTATCCTATTTTGTTTTAATTGATGATGAAATTTGACGCCCAGTCGTACTTTGCCTTAGGAGGGCCTTCTTTATTTCCCTACGAGTTCCGATTTTCCTCCAGTCTTCGTACACCTACAGCAGACTTCCGTTGCTTCCTTGATTGACTGTCCTTTCCAATCTGGGGTAATACATGGTCCCACAGTGCGTCTGTTACTCGCCGAGATAACTCCTTTGTAGAATCTTGCTGAAGTTTTACAATATCGATCACGAGTGGCCTTGTGTTACTGCTGGCTGAGGCAGCAGTGGGTCTCTCTGCATCTTCTAAGCCTGCGTTAACTAGTTCCGTTTACTCGCTGCTACGCTCAACTGCCACCCCCAATCAAAAGGCAGGTCACGGACCTCACCAGTGGGAATTGGTACCTCATCTTCTTAGCATGCTTAAGTTATATATGTATATATATATGTTCGTAAAACAGGGACGATGTGCAATTCAAAAACGCCTTATGCTTTAGATTTTGTGTTAGCATTGATTATGTTTCCCCGAAGCAAAGTTTCATAAGAAAGGTACTTTGCTGATTCCATAACACAGGCGGCAAATTTCTGTGAGATTGGAATTTCGAAATTAATCGTCACAAGTACAACATGCTTAACGCTGTAATATAGACGTAATGACTTTAAAAAAATAATCTATTTGCTGACTTTAAAATATTTTCTTTAATAATGATATAATACAAATAACGCATCGTATATGTATAGAAAAAAAAAAAATATATATATATATATACAGTCGAAGGCACGATCTTTCAATTTGAGTTTTATTCTGACAACAGAACATACTATACAGTTGCTTAGCTGGACGAATAAGTGGGGTAATCTGAAACAGTCACGTTTGCTTACGGTAAAACCTGACTTAGTTTTTGCCTACAGCCTAGTTGACGGGGTACAAACACTACGAAGCTCGCGTAAGCCAAGTATTGTCTGCACTGAGGATACAACCTACCACAGAAATTAGTAGACTCGCTAGAAATATGCTTGGATATATGAGGCAAGTTTTTTAAGCGAAGTTCAGGTATTCTTAAATGCAGTTTTAATTAGATAACTCTTAGAACAAAACGAGAAAATCTGGAAGCCTAACTTCATTCAGCTCAGTTGCCGGCATTGCCGGCTGAACAACGTGCAAGAAATAGATAATGCGTATACAGATGCGATAGCATCGACGAAGATTCTGCTGATGGCCTTTTTAATATCTGGGCATATTTTCTCCAAAAAATATATTAGCTTCCGCCTACTCTCCCTGGCAGAAGAGAAACCGCACCGTCTGTCACTCTTGGGTAGATCTGTTCCATTTTGGAATTGGACCGTTTTAAAATTTGGGACGTTCTGTCAGCCGTGATTGCACTCATTAGTATTGAATAGGCAAATGTTCTGATTCAAAAATGAGTCAGCCACGGGAAGGCCGTACCGGTAGATTTGATTAATCGATGTGCCGGCGTGGGCTAACAATAAATAAGGGCAATATAATAGGAAGCGAAAAACCTACGCGACGATATAACCGTGCCCACCACTTTTGTTTTGTGTCGATCAGCAGAAGGCTGTAGTAGCGGTAGCAGCATTCATATTTTGATATCTCACGTACTGCGTTCGTTTAAGAACCAGGAATTGATAACTGCCCCAGCGCTAATTAACGACGGCTAGCCGGGCTGTAACGTAATGTATGTGCGCACACGGCCTACTTAGTACGGCTGGCTAGAGTTTTACTAGCGTTGTTTACATAGTGTAAATTCAATTTTGCAATGTTTGCGGCAACCATGGGTTTCTAGGGCTTTTTGTCTCTGTTTTGTCCGCAACTTTCTTCGTCTCGAGGAATGTAACGTCGGCTACTCACCTTTTCCCAAGTTTGCATCTCCTCGGTCGCAGATGTCTGGATCTTCTAGAAATCCGCTCTCTCTCTATTGGCGCCTGTCGTCCATTGTTTTGTATACTGCCTTCTCGACCGCAACGTGGACAGCTCGCCAGAGGACTTGGCCTGGCTGATTCCTGCCGATCGAAAGCCCGACCAATCGTCAACGAGATCAAGGGGCAACGCCAAAGAAGAGAAAGCGAGAGAAGCAACTCCCAATTTAGATTCAGATTTGCCGCGCTTAATTAGAATTAAACCTATATTGTGTTGCCTGTATGTGTAGCTTTAGTGTTTGTATAATTTAGAACAATTTGTGCGACGCATTATATATATATATATATATATATATATATATATATATATATATATATATATATATGCTTGTATTTTTGTTGAGAAAGCGTTTGGCCGATTTAGGTTGCGTCACTCGCCGTGTAGTGGTCATTGTACATGTATGCAACTGATCCTCCTAACATCTTTTTATTTGCGATGTAACCCTGCCCTGGAGTGGTCGAGCACCCTGTAATGGGGGTATTGTATATTCTGGGGTGGAACGCGGAATCGCGAGGTGATTGAATCTGATCGGTACGGTGGAGTAGTGTGGCACCCCCACAGATACCCTCGATAGGGGGGAAGGGTGGGGGGTCCGTCGGCCTGTCTATTCGGGCGCGGCGGGCACTCCCGTATAATGTCCGCGCGAAAATCGCGGGCGGCGGGAGTGTAAGTATTTCTCTCTTTTGATAGTGTTTTTATCTACCAACAGCTTTATTATAGATAATTATATCTGATATCTGTGCCAAGGTTGGTCAAAATAAAAAAATACCGTTTTTTGCTATTGTTTGTTGAAAATTAAAATTTGTTATAATTTTCTCAACGGAAGAATGCCTTTCTGGTTTGGTTGCAAGTCAGATGTCAGCTAGTGCCATCCACTAAGCGGGCAATCGAATGCCGCGTAGAGGACCAACAGCTTGATGTTGTTGCTGGTGCTATTTTTGACGACTGGAGCAGCCGCAATAATAATAATAATAAACATAATAATATCGCTGCTGTCGCAAGGGTATGTAAGAACGGTACGCCAGCTTTGCAAATAGATTTAATAAAGTACCATGGCCGGAATCGATTTGTTCCGATTAAAATTGTAAAACTGCAAACTCATCCAAACGCTGGGCTCCTCAATTATACAAAAAATAGTTAATTTTTTAACAATTTTAAAAATCAAATACGTACGTCATATGACATTCTGAACAACTCGTAGAAGGTGTCTTTCAAAATTTACGGGAACAAACTTAAGTTGAAGTACGTGCTGTAAAGTTAACAACAAAATGTGGGCGATATGATGAAATTACTAGAATTCTATAGTGTACTTTTTATTTGCTGATTATTTACCTGATTACCTGATTTTTATTGCTGATTCATTACCTTTATTTTTGGCCAAATGTAGTACCGGCCTTGGCAGTTAATGCCTGTCGGAGGCGGTGCTTAATTTCTTTTACATTTCCGATGAGCATTACCATTGAAGGAATCCTTCAAGTTGACCTATCTACGGTTCTACATAGAACTTTACATGTGCAAATTATTATAACCTACTTCGATTGCATGTTCGTCTCCCGCGTTTTTTAAGATTTTTTTCCAGTTGGCGAGGCCCCAAAAAGTATTTTTTGTATAAAGTCTTTCTCGCTCTTTTGAGCAGAAACGGGCATGCTAGGAAGCGTCTACCTCTATCACCGCTATAAGTCTGGCGCCGAAACCAATAGGACAGAACCCCGTGGATATATAGGGCCAGCATACTGCAAAGACTGGCGATTGTGTATTCCATGGCGAAGTCCTTAGATCGACAGGACTTTGGTTATCGAGACAAGAAAACGAGATGCTAAGTCTAACCCAGCGAATAGCAGTCGTGACCTCATTACATGTACTAGGTGCGTCGGAAGGAGAAGGGAACCATACTATGTTATCAAAGGGAAAAGGAAGCCATACTATGTTATTAAAAACATATTATGTTTATTTTTCATGCATTCCTAAGGTCGCGGGTGCCAACGAGCGTGTTGGGTGAGCATAATATACGTTCTGCCACTGGGATCTTATTTTTAGACTTATGCCCTCTTTAGACCCACTAGTTTTTGCTTTGTGGGCTGAAACCTTCTCTAACAGAACGGTCTCATTCGACAGCCCGACTTCTAGCCGGTGGGCATCCTTTGAACGACTGGGCTAAAGGCTAAAAGTATTTCTTAGGGGTTTCTAAGGGGCTGCATCCTTTTCACAGAAGCGTCTTTGCAAATGTCCGACATAGCGATTACCACTGAGGACCGGGCGGTTGTCAGGACGATGCTGAAACATACCTCTTACCGGCCCCATTGGCTTTCTGTACTCAAAAAACGAGGAGCCATACTTGTTGTGCTTTGGTTACGGCTTGCTGGGCGTCGGGATGCCCATGTTCTTTCTGTTCGTCTACATTGACATGACTTTTGCCAACGTGGTAGCGTAAAAATGCAATAATGCTGTTTTTGTGTTCTTGTTTATGTTTGACGTACTTTAAGTATTTCTAGTTGCGCCGGTGTCATCGCGTGCAATAAACTGTTTGTCACCGTTTTTCATGCCACCTTTTAAGCCTGCCGTATAGGCCCACGCTGATGACAAGTCAAGCCGAGCATACTACGGTGGTAGTACGTACGATGGTGTCCCACCGGTTGGTTGTACACCGTAGTCTCGGTGTCAGGAAGACGCACAGCAGGAGGCATTAGGCGCGGGCAGGAACAGGGCAGCGAAGTGCAGTTTGGCTAGGCTTGGTTTCGGTCACTCGGCGACTCCAAGAAGTCGTCGTCGTCGTCATGCGAGGGCCTTGCGGCGAGTATCATCGGTAAGGCGTTGCGAGGAAGCGTTGCTGTCATGTGGCCGAGACGGCGACGACGTCGGTGGCATTCGGCTCACGTCGCTGAACTCGATGAACGAAGGCGTTTTTCAATAACGGAAAATGGGATCGCCTGTCACAGAGCCTCGTTTTCTCTGCCTCTATCGCTGTTGACGTCCCTCTTCATGAGCGCGCGCGCTTTTACTCTCCCTCCCTCTCTTTCTATCTTTCTTCCTCTGCTACCATCTTAGCATGCCATACTCAACTCGTTGCAATATGGATCTTCTCTCGAACATGACCCCTAAAAGACTGTTGGATCTGCAGTAGCTGATTTGACCCTGATATTTTGATATAACCCAATTTGACCAGACCATATTTTTCGGGTATTCCGAATATATAGACAGGACCAGACCAGATCTCGTACATATGTATGTGAATTTTTGAAATAATACGTTCCAAAAGCCTTCTTCTTTCAAATTCTAAGTTTTTTTTTCTCATGCAACAAGTAGTATGCCTGAAAAAAAGTCACAAACTGTTAGTTGCGATTTCTGCAATAATATATGGTCGACATTTATTGATGAGTTGTCTGTTTGCACCTACTATGAGGAATACTTAAGAAACTTTTGGGCAAACTGGGTCTGATTTGTGATTGAAAAAAGAGATTTACCTCTGGAGGTTAGGTCATACTTAAAAAAGGTCATACAATATTTTAATATGTTAGCAGCGCAGTCTTTGCCAGCTTATTGTCAATGCAACCGTTAACTCAAAAATCAAAACCTAATATTTTAACGGCAGTTTAGAGATTTCAGAAAGGCTATTGGACAGAATTGTAATTCTGTATAAAACTCTTTTACGTGTCGTGTCAACTTTTCTCCATATCGTCACCCAATTATAGCATGTGCTGCAAAAAATGCGTCTGTTGTAGGTTCGGCTTAACTTATTTTTATTCGTTTTCGTTTCCAGCAAAATCCCATAATCTCCATTTTACTTACGTTCTTCGCAATCGCGGTACTTACGTATTAATTTATGAATCTTATAACACTAAAAAAAAGATGTATTATCTGCAAATATAATAAAACAATATTTCTCATGTTGTTCTAAAGTCAGTAAGTCAAGCAGAATCATCAACCGGTACGAAGCTACATACATGCTCTTTTACATACATATGGCTATTTTACTCATTATGTATTCTAGACACACGTCGATAGGTTAGTTGTGTTTGATATTATTTTTTTTAAATATGCAGAGATTCTCTTAACAAGTAAAACCAACATTCCGAGGGAATCCAAGACCATGTCGTGTAGGCCACAGAAACCATAAAAAAATCAGAAGTGGCTTGATCGTATAAGTCACAGGCGCTTTTCCGCAAGCTGTGTTAATTTTAATCGTCTGTCCGGAGCATATGAACGCGGCCGTGTATGAGGGAGTTCCCGATTAGATTAATGGCAAGAATGCGTTTACTATTATTATAATTAATAGTGACTTAGCCACTAAGCCACCTTGCTCGGTAAATATAATATTATATTCTTGAATATCTCAGATTTCAGGAAATGTTAGCTCTAAACTGCAGGATATATGCCTGTTCGGTGCACTTTGCATATTTATTTCTTAAGTTTATTACAACTTTGCTTGCTCGGCCTATTGATCGGCGCAAATCGATTAATAGTCCGCTTTTAAATTGCGACGATAGTCCACTTTAATATGAGATACGAGACACGAAACAGGATAGCAATGTGTGACGCCTCCGAACCCACGAATTCCTAGCATTGAACTGCAGCATCTGGATGTAAATTGGATCCTAAAACAGATAAAGTGGTCTGTTATCTTTTACGATCTATGACCCAACGTATGAGAAAGTGTGGATGGAGCGGTGTAGCTCCTTCCGCTCTATACTCCCGCTTCTGCGGAACAAGTCAAATAAATACAAGTGCTGGTTTACTAAACAGAAATGTGCCGAGTCGTAAATTCTACTCGTTGTAATAGCATGTAGCCGTGCGCAGAAACGACAAGAATACTGAGAGGTTGAAAACCGCATGTCTAGAAATATGAAGAGGCCGCGCACAACCTGAAGCAACTGTGCAAGGTTACACGGCACAATGCGTCTATAAAGCTTCAAACTAAGACGTACCCCCCTCCCCCCAATGCCTTCCCCCGTAATTGAGCTAAGTTCTTTATTAGGAATGTTAGAAACACATTTCGGCTAGCTAGACTGTTAAAGCGTCGAATGGAAAACACGAGGCGTAGGAATGTGTTCAAAACGCCTGCATGTATATATATATATATATATATATATAGCAGTTTGAGACCAATCTCACTCTTATCGTCGATTAATAAAACAATAGAAAAGGTATTATCCAAACAACTGATTTCATTTTTGGAAGCCAACCATTTATTAAGCAACAATCTACACGGATTTAGAAGGGAACGCAAATTCGAATCGGAAGCTTATGCAATTATGTATGTATATATATATATATATATATATATATATATATATATATATATATATATATATATATATATATAATCTGTGATATAATTGATCATATATATTCAATTATATCACAGAAACATTAGAAAGTGGCGAATCTTAGTGGCAATATTCTGAGACTTGAGTAAAGCGTTCGACACTGCAATTCATCAAAAATGAATTAACAAAATGAACCAAGTTGATATAGAAGGCAGTAATTTACAGCTTATAAAAGTTTACTTAACCGAACGAAAGCAGGATTTTGCGAGTAAGGGTATTAGGCATAATGAAGCCACTGTCTCGGGAGGTGTTCCTTAGGGTTGTAAATTGAATGTCACGGAACGGGCTTGTTATCTAAGTACAACTAAATATACGGGTTTTTGTAAAAGAACTAATGTCGACACTTTTTCAAACACTTAGTATCCACGACACGGATTGCACTGAAATACATTGTTTGTGTTCGGCCTTAGAACGAGTATTCAGGTAAGAATATTTGGGTCTGCTGGTCCAGGATCTAAAATATGATAAATATATCAATAGGCACCAATACTTTGTTTATTGCAAATTGATTTTGTTATTTAATATTAAATTAATTATTATCAGTGGCATTCGCTAAGACCAATGAGCTCTATAAACCCGAACATAACTGTTCAACTAGATATTAACAATTAGACAATTTATCAGCAACGAGATTTTTGAAAAAGACCAGTCGCAAAATTGCCAATGCAAATTATGTAAACTTATTTAATTCAATGTCACCTGATAATAAACAATTTAATAATAAACAACAAAATCCATTTGCAATAAACAAAATATATGCATTCGGCGACCGGGCCGTTTCCTAGTGGACGGAAGCAATTTGTGGCGGTGCAGGCTTTAAGGTCCGCGACGGTAACCGTGACCGGTATTAAGAAGGCCATATTTTGATTTTAAAGAATTTGTCTTATTGTTTACTCAACCAGGAAAACACTCGTTCTTTACCACACCACGGGCATTTAGACAGAAGTTTATATATATATATATATATATATATACATATGTATAACACCTGCTACACTATAGCGGGTGTCTAGCATGTGTCGGTGTGCAATCAGCAACGTGTGCAATTTTGAGCGTATGCTTGCCCATCAACAACCTGAGCGGCTTGAGCACGCAGGCGGGAATTGGAAAAAATTGCGCTATACGTATAGTTAGGTTCGTCCCCGTACCATACTGTCGAGTGCGACTACTAGTTGTAGAAATCGGAGAGACCGGAGTAGTGGTAGTAGTATAGCAGTCGCAGTGAGGCTTGTCGCCGTTATAGCAGTAGTAACAGCGGCAGCAGCAGCAAAGGGGCTCGAGGCTTTTCGAGGGGTAGGGTTGAGGCCGACGACAGCGCAGCGGTGGTGGTGGTGGTGGATTGAGAACACGTGGAGAATCATGTCGGACGAATAATTTTGTAATCGTGTGAGAATTCGAGGGCGTTCCGTCCGCCAGCCATTCCGTCCGACGGCTGGAACCCCTCATCTCGCCGGGCTCTGTTCCTCTTGTCTCGCTCTGCTGCTGCCGCTTCTGCTCGCTGCGCCCGTGGCCCTCTCTCGTCTCACGTTCCGCTTCCCACTTTTCTTTATCGCCCTCCGGATTGTCCGATCTTTTGTGCTCCTGTTTTCTTGTCGTCGTGTAGTTGATGATGATAATGATGATGATGATGATGGGGAACGAGCCTTTTGCCTGTTGTCGTCGTCTTGGACCGTCCTGTCCTCACTGCCGCTGAGATCATGATTGTCCTCGTCAATAGGGCCGAGCAAAAGACGCTGTATATGACGTCGTCGTCATCGTCGTCGTTGTTGTATGACAGCGAAGTAACGTCATTACCCTCCCTCTTGCTTTTCAGCCGTGTTGCTAGTGGTGGTGGTGGTGGTCGTGGTGCAGAGCCGGGAGGTCGAGGTGTGATATCCTGGGCTCCACGGCGGTCCACACAAACTGCCACCTCCTCCTGTCCGTTGGCCGTCCGTATGCAGACTGGTCGCAATTTACAAAGAAGAAGAATAGAGCCTCGCTTGTAATGTATGTATATGTATATATACATATATATATATATATATATATATATATATATATATACACTCACACACCTGCATGTAGCTCTCTTCCAGCTCCTCTTTTATAGTCCACGATCCTACAAGCGCGGAATAACCTCAAACGCTGGCCATTAAGGAAAAAGGAAAAGTGGGCTCGCCTCAACAGGGGGCGGAGAATGGTCCATGGTGTAATACGAGGCGAATCGATGTCCGCCGTATGTACGCGGGGGCAGCGGGGGGGCGTTCTGGGGCTGGCGGCGGTGCTAGTAGAAGAAAAGGGAAGAATGGTACCGAT
Source organism: Dermanyssus gallinae (assembly GCA_003439945.1). Lineage (NCBI taxonomy): Eukaryota > Metazoa > Arthropoda > Arachnida > Mesostigmata > Dermanyssidae > Dermanyssus > Dermanyssus gallinae. The sequence goes on along the minus strand of QVRM01006559.1, from coordinate 194,221 downwards.
GCCGTACGTAGTTCGGGTAATGGCGCCGAATTTCAAATAGTGATGGCACCTTTTAGCGTTCCCGGCGCGAATTGGCTAGAGAGAGGGAACTCCAACGGAATCACCTTTGACATTCTGCCGCTGTTATCCTGCAGCTGGCAGCCGGCACAATGGCATTAAAGCAGCTGAATGTTTTGCTACGACTTAAACTGAACGTCGTAAGACTATTCGTAACGATATTGAGGCTGGTTTTAGGTCGTTCGCGAGTTCCAGCGGTCTCGCTTTGCATGTAATGATGAATTTATTTGATTTTTTTTCTAAGTATTCATATGAATGTATACATATTGGTCGATATTTATTTTTCGTAAAATACATTATACAGAAGTTACACATGTCACAACGAATGAGGTAAGTCTAGCGGGCGTGTATTTTGACTATCACATGTCCGTATCGTTGATTACAGACCGAGACCACTTGGGCAATGTGCCCCGAATGTAGGCAGCGTCTCCATGTTGTAAGTCAAGATTTTGTCAGGCGTTGTTTAAAAAAAATATATACACGTGTGTCAAGTCAGACGTTGTTTAATAAATATATATACGTGTGTGTTTGTGTGCGCACACCTCTAAATCGCGTTTTCGTTGTTTTTGCACCTTGATGGTCTCAATCACTGATTGGCGTAAATTCAAATGTCTTCCTTACAACGTTGTTAGTTTTTGGAAAGAGGAAGGCGATTTCTTCCCGTTTCCAAAATGTCTCCCCCCATCGTAAGAGGCCAAGTCAAGTACATTAGCTAAGTGCTTTAGCAACGTGACCCTCAATGCGAAAAAAGCTTTAGTATTTTCGGCCTTCATCAGAGCAATCATCGCTTAGGAGACGCGTTGGACTTTTTTTTGGCATTCTGTTGTATCAACTCGCTCGTCACTGTGTCACTTTGTTGGAGTTTGGCAATGGCAACAATTTGACCCCCCTGGAGAAGAAGATAGCTTTTGTCATAGCTCTGTCCCCCGGCCATTGACGCTTCATTTTTGGGAGTGGAGCTCATCCAACGACTGACCACTATAGAATTTTAGTGAGGGTCATAATCCTCTCTACACAAGTGTCTCACCACGTGTGACGAGTCTCGTGAACAATGAAGAGGCGACGACCAGAGGGCGTTGCAAAGAGCTTCAAAAGAAAGAGTTGGTTGGAACATACTATCAGGTGCACGCGGCAATTCCCCCAGGGCAGTATATTGAGACCTGCAGTATGAAATAAAATAGCTTATGACGGTGTTGTGCACATTACCTTCGCGCCGTTAAATCCGTCGCCTACGTAGATGACTCATAGCAGCAGCGACGCTTTGAGGGCATACCACAATATCAGAGCAAAAAGCCTTGAAACGCCCATCAATATTTGCTTGACAAAATAGAATTTAAAGTCTCGTGTATGCATACAAACATTTTATTATGTATTCTAAAAAAGATGCAAGGTTGCCGGTTAAACGGCTACACACGTTTTTTGTTTCCTTACTGCAGCTTAAGTTGTATAGCGCCCCTCGCTCACCGTACCACTGCTAGAGTGAAAGAAGTGAGATTATGCTAACAGCCAAATACTTACCGTCTCGCAGCAAAGCCCTCGCATTGCAAATACGCCGCAGACAACGTCGCGAGCTTCCATTGAACTCTGTCGACTTCCACCAATAATACTGTCAATATGTTATACCCTTGTTATATCCTGATTCGAGGCCACTTTTGACTCCGGGGAAGCGTGGAGAAATGTTGCACGCCAGGCACTGCAGGAGTAACCATGAGTCTGTCCGACGACTGGATTACTGTAACACCACTTAGGAGACAGACTAAATGGTGCCTGTCTCTCTCGTCAAGAGAGAGAGAGAGAGAAAGAGCCTTTACAACTCTTGGGAAAACGAAACCTGTAACAAGTTGAAGAGAATACTCGCCCTGTTAGATCAGCGTCCGAACAGGATGGGAATGTCTGCGAAAGTCTGGAAACGCCCATACCATAGAAAAAATAGCTAACATAGTTACAATATGAATCTCCCATTGGTTTAATTTTCCATCGGTTTAAATCGGACGGTTTCCATCAGTTTAAAATTTTCCGTCGGTTTAAATTTACCCAATTATTACATTAGATTCTAGTCAATTGGAAGGTCAATCGACCACATCAACCAAGGCGTTGCTATTCTCTTAAAACACATTCAAGTAAGCCTTTTGACTAAACTCGATTGTCTCCTTCACATACATCTCAGCGACTATGTCGCCATGTATAGGCAAGACGGCAAGAAGACTCGCCCCTCTGTCCCACTCTGGATTGAGTTCTCCGAAGGAAAAGTGCCGGAATTCATTGTATCTATGCTAACTTACCGACGTTTAACGCCAGGTCCTTTAACGCGAATCAAAGGACCGCATGCTGCAAGTAACCAAAAAGTCAGTTCATGGACTCTTTGAACTAAGGCTGAGGCATAGAGAAAATGTTTTAAATTATACATTGGTAATGAATTAATTAAATTAGCGTTAAGCAGGGAGACTCTCTGAGATTTTCTTGTCTGGCCATACTCGATTTGGCCACTTCACTCGATTCCCCGCTAAACGCCTGGTGCAAGGGCGAAACGACAATTTCAGTTATATGTAGCAACGGCCGTAATCATGACCCAGAATACTCTGCGTTTTGCCAGACTTTCCGATAAGCTGAGCTTTTCATCTGCTTCGATGGGCAGGCATGCAATCATTGACCAGAGTACTGAAGTTCGACTTGCCCGTCTAATAGCTAGGAAAGCGGCTCTATCAGTTTTCGTGAGGCGCCCGGGAATACTCAGCACTAGCTACATCGTATTCCCAAGCTTTGCTCACTTTTGGTACACTGCTGCCCTCATTCAGAGGACTCTAATCTCTACTACCTAAAGTCGGAAAGCTCCTTCGTACTCAAACAAATCCCAGATCAGGTTTCTAACGAAAAGCCGTAAGTCAGGCCGTAGTTACTTGCACGACACGTCAAACACAACGCACTGGCAGGATCGGACGACCCACTAGCGCCATGTCATAGACATATTCATCCATTCACACATGTCGGAGTAGGTCGCTACCACACCGGCTCCCCGAAAAAAGTGAAAAATCAAGTTTCCTGACACCTTAAGTGACACAAATCACCTACAAAAATGGTGCTTAAGTGCGAGTTGTGCTGCGAGAAAAGCTCCACCGACAATATGCTCATGGTTTGCAAGGTATGTGAGACCACTCCAACGTGCTGGGGCCTGCCTACAGAGACCAGACCACGAGGGAAGTGGCTCTGCGGATATGCCAGGGCATTGCACAATCACCGTTTCAAAAATCCACTACCGCGGCTCTAGCATCCATCCACAATCAAATGTCGGAGATAAAAAAAACGCTGTTGCAACTGTTCCTAAAATGCACGATGATATTGCAGCAATTACAACAAAAAAAGTGAAACAAATTGACACCATTCAAGAAGACTTGCAGAAACTAACAGAGCGGCTTGACAAAGTGGAAAGCAGCCAAACAATGGAAAGCGCTGACAGCCAGCGGCTTTTGAAACTCAAACAGTCACAGTTACTGCGGGATGTTGTTATACACAACATCCCTGGTCCCGCCAAGGAGTCGTCCGCCACGACTGCTAACCTAATCAAACAGCTGATCAGTGTTGCTGGTGTTGACAACATTTCGTTAGTGAAGGCGAGGAGGAGAAGCTACGTAAAAGCCAACAGCGCTATAGTAGCCACACTCGACACTGAAGAAAATGCCCGCAAATTCATAAACCGTATTGGAGACAGGGCCAGACCACTTACCCTCAGCGGGGTCTACCAAACCGCACCGGAAACCTTAAACAACAACAATGAATCCACCGGCGGCAGCAGTAGCAGCGGAACAGCTTAAAACACCATCACAGCCAGCTCTAACATCGCCCCGCAACTATACCAACTAAAAGTGGCATGCAATAAACTGAAGAGCAAATATAACATACACACCAGAACAAACATACACAACTGCTCTATCTATATTAAACATGAGTCTGGACGCAGATCAAATTACTGGCTGGATTACGAGATTACACAAATGATTTCGAAAAAAAACGGGAAAACACAACCGCAGAGAAAAACGGAGAAAAAAGACCACTTGAAACCACACCTACAAAAAATTCAGACCCCAAAAGATTGAATGCTGAGAAGATAAATTAAGCACCACGAAAGACTATTACAGAGACTGTAAAATCTATGACAATACATGTTTTCTTTTTTTTTCTCAACCAAGTGTATTCACGTTCCGACAACTTGATATAACCACATATTCGGGGAAATAGCACATGTATGGAAGAAAACGTTTCATGTCGACAGTATCCATTTAATAATAGTGTAGGTATAAATAAGGAAGCCAGTAAATCATTTAGAGTTTATTTATTGAATATCAGAAGTATTTCAGCGAATCTCGACCTCCTCCTAAGAATGTTGTCAACAAAAACAGCACACGATGCACTGGTCCTCACGGAGACCTGGGGGAGAGAAGACTCCCTTAATAGCATACATATAGATGGTTACAAGAGCTTTTTTTCACCTGAGAGCAAAAGCAGAGCAGGAGGAGTCGCATTATTTATAAACGACAAATACGATACGACACAGGTAGCAGTACAAATGCAAAACGCAGATATATGTTCTGTGAAAATAACAATAACAGACACAACATTACTACTAATAGGCACCTACAGGTCACCCAACAAAAGCTTTTCATCACCAGAACTGTTCATTCAAGAACTACAAACTCTGCTAACGCTAGACATAACATCAACCACATTTAAACAACAGAAAAACCGGACACTACCCAAATCCATAAACAGCAAGAAATTTGCGAATGAAGTGCGGAAAATCAAGTGGATCGATTTATTAGGTCATGAAGAGAACCCTGAAGCAATATGTAAGATCATCCAGGCCTCACTACAAACATGCCAGCAAAAAGCCACATACTATACAAAAGAAGGTCATACACGCGCAAAAAAGACCATTCTCAAGCCGTGGATAACATTGGGCATAAAAAAAATGAGAGAAAGAGACAGTCTTTTCGAAAGAAAAGATAAACCCAGGCCTAAAACAGGAACATTGCCGGCTTAGAAACCACATTAAGTTACAACTAAGACACGCAAAGGATGCCTACTTCAAGGCAAAGTTTGTTAGGGACAAGAAAAAAGACTGGCGAGTTATCAACGAATTCATAAGGGGCCACCGTCGCGCCGACAAACTTGACCCAAACACACTGTCGGTATGTGAAAGCCTACCGTCAATGAAAGCGAAAGTAGAAAAAGTCAACCTGCACTTTGCTACAGTCGGTGAGCGTCTGAGTTTGTCAACCGGACAAACATCAGCCAACAACAGCCTGCCTACATATACCTTCAACAAGCCATTGCGCTCTTTTTCACCGGCAACCAAGGAAGAAGTACATGAAGAAATACAACACCTAAAAATTAATAAGGCACCAGGATACGACTACGTAACAAACAACATCATTAAACAGCAAAACGAGACATTCACATATATCGTCTTGAAACTAACAAACGCTATATTCTCACAAGGGCAATTTCCAATGGCCTTAAAGCGATCGGGATTGGTGCTCGTACACAAACAAGGTAACAAACAAGATATCGACAACTTTAGACCCATATCTCTATTAAGCACTATTGGTAAGTTAATTGAGAAACTAATAGCCGAGCGGATAAAACAGCACCTGCATAAAAACAACATATTACACAAAAATCAGTTTGGCTTTAGAACTGGCAAGAGTACACAATCAGCACTAATAGCAATACAGGAAATGATAGCCTCGGAAGTAGACAAAGGAAACCGACCCGTGGCAGTATTTCTCGATCTCTCACGTGCATTTGATACCTTACCGCACATTCGTCTCCTAAAAAAGATGTTAAATATGGGAATCACTTCGCGAGCATTAAACGTAATCGCCACGTATCTTCACTGCAGGAAACAAACTTATTCATATAATAGTGACTCTTCAGAGATAGATCTAAGACCCTTCGGGGTCCCCCAGGGAAGCGTGATCGGGCCACCGCTATACATACTGTACTGTAATAATATTTTCCACTTACACGACGGATCAACCAAATATATGTTCGCAGACGATACTGCACTCATATATAGACAAAACCTTTACCACGACCGACACCATGTTGAACATGGGCGGAGGCAGGTAGGAAACTGGATGAAAACAAACGGGCTTGTAATAAACCACAACAAGACAAAATTTATACACGTTGACTTAAAATGTCGCCGCAACCTGACTGTACCTGACAAAATCCAACTACACAATCATATACCAAACACAACATGCAACTGCCCATTTATACAAAAACAGACACAATTAAATATCTTGGAGTGATAATAAGCAGAAATTTAACATGGAACCCACACGTAGATTACACCGCCCGCAAAATCCGAAAAGGCATTGCAGTCCTCAGTCAAATACGTTCGTCTGCTACGACTAAATTCAAACTAGAATTATATAAAGCACTTATTGAAGCTTATTTTAGATACGCAATCGTCGTGTTTGGTGGAACCTTCCCTACTATACTGAAACCGCTGATGATCTTGCAAAAAAAAGCGGTGCGACTAATCGCCGTTGTTAGCGCCATAACTAGTGCAGCTCCCCTGATGCAAACACTCAAAATAATTCCTTTTCGTCAGCTCTACGCCGAATCCGTACTTATTTTCTTCCTCCTTAAAGAAACAGAAACCGGGTGTGAAATTCAAAATAGAAATAGATCTACACACAGCTATTCAACGAGAAGACGGCAAAATGACAAAATTAACATAGAATACTCGTACACACGAACGGAAACAGTGCGCCGAACAGCAATTCACCACTTCATAAAACTATTAAACACCTGCCCCACAAACATCCGTGAACCACCAAATGAAAGCCACCGACTGTTAAAACTCGCCATACGAAAGCACATCGCAACGCTAAGTGACACTGACATAATTTCTCTCCTCGAATAGAAACTCCTGGCGACTACCGCCGCTGCCACGACAACGATGGTGCTGCTGCTGCTGCCGTATGGGGATGATCAGCGGGAGGCATGAATGAATGTGTGTGTGAACAGAAAGATATACCCAAACTGCCGATGCACGTGGGCCACGTGTGCAGAAGCATGTGTACGCTTCTAAACATGCACTAAACTGACTAGATGAAGTATTGCTAAGCTCGGCTGACAAAATGAAACTAGATGTTGTTAGTTAGCACATTGCAAATTGTCATATAATTATGAAGAGCAAATGTTGCACATTTGAAAAAAAAACGTATCATTACGCACTAGATATATAAAATAAGTACAAAAAATGTTTTCTTATTTATTTATTATTGGGGCTAGCATAATATGAGACTTCTGATAATTTAAATTATGTGTCACAATGTTGGCTTCCTTAGGTATATTTAGGTATAATTAGGTAGAAACATGCGAGATACGTGTGTCTACACACAATATTTCCTTCCTTTGACAATGATGCTTGGATGTATCAGTGCAAAACCGTACACAGGCATTAGCCTTACGGAAAAACAAATGAAGTTATGGTCATCGCACATGTTATTAATAAAACGCACTTAAATTTAAAAAATATATATATATGAAATGGCTATTTTGCTTCAGGCATCTTTTAGGTTTGGTCACTTTGCCAGCTGTTGCAAATTGCCGATGGTCTGCCACAACTATAAAAAACAAGAACACCTGGCCATGTTTTGCTCCAATTAGCCGTTGTGAGTAAACTAGGGTGGAGGGGGGCAACACGGCAGATGGACTGAAGTGTCTAAGACTCAGCGGTCTCTTGCGGAAGACAACTGCAACGTCATGAAAGCTCGTCTTTTACAGTGTACATAATAAACGAACCAAGACGCGATTACGAAACTCAATCCCCTCAAACTTCCCTCGGCTTCTCGTCTTGGCCACTCTCTCGAGGCTACCGCGTGAACGTTTCCCGCCTAGCTGTTTCTTGGCTGTACTAAGCGTCAAAATGACGTCGAACAAGTTTGTCGCCTCCTTCCACGCTTCCGTCGAGATCGTAATATAGCTAACTATCTTCTTGATGGGGCGGTCTCTCACGGCCGTAGAGCCCGTACACCTTGCTTCTTGAAGAGACTCGCAGTGTAGGACAGTGTGATCCACGCCGTCCGCCTCCCCAGACTCGCATAGCACAGAGACAGAGAGATACACACCGCTCGCTGAGACCGGTATGAACGCAGTCCTTCGTCGGCCAATATCCTTGTACAGTAGTGAAACTAGCTCCTGCTAACGCAGACAACTGAATAATACTCGCAAAAGATCGCTTGGTTAGTTCTTGATGAATGAGTGGTTCCGCATCTGCCGTTATCGTCGTCCGAGGCCGCCCAATATCGTAGTAACGGTCAACCCACTTTCACGTAACCGACTGTATATATTTGTAAACGTGCCACTATCACGTAAAGATCTATTTAAAAACGCACTGCGTACAACCGTCGCGCGGCTCTCGTGTTACAGTGTGTTTCGCCATAAATGCAGAGCAAGGCAGCTTTCTCCGCATTTGTAAACCGGTTGATCACGAATTTATAATACAGTCTGCAGTTCGCGATGAAGTTATACGATGTGTGGAATCGATACTTCGTTTATATCAACGCCCGTGCGCACTTCGAATTAAGGCTCGTGCAGACTTCGAATCGAAGCCCGCGCAAATGCTGTTCAGGGAAAAGCTGCTGGCAAAATATCCTGGTGTGGGGGAGGGGGGGGGGGTGTTAATTAGAGTTTTAATTAAATCATCTTTTACTTAAATCGAGTATATACAAGATAGCTCATGTCTATCAATAAAAGGTTGTGTTGTTCTTCCGCTGCATCGCCAAGCCAGTAGTACATAACCGATTAGGGTCTGAATTGCTGCCCCGAAAGACCTATGGTATACAGCAACTAGGATAGGAGGCAAATCTCTTGTATTTGAAAATGCCTGCAGACCGCGCTAGACCGTTGACCCTCCGAGTACGTCCACACGTCTGCACTAGCTAAGCTGTCCGTTTCTTGTCAAACCGCAGTGTCTGCCAAAACTTACTGACGGCTCGTAAGCAAACGTTAAAAACATTCGCGATTGTCTGGTGCATTAAACTTTTAAACTTAAAACTTTAAAAGAATTAAAAAGCTTGCCTTAAAGCTTCTTGCCTTGACGGCGTAAAGTGCGAAAAGTCAATAGGCGCTCCTGCAAAACGTCATTCATAGAGATCAATTATAGGGCCTAAGTGTATCCAGCGGCATGGGACAGCAATTCCAAGCCAAAGCTGATCGTTTGGGATGCCCTGCGGGCAACATCGACTCCACCTGGTCACATACGGTTAACCGACCCAAGAGGAGGTTGTGGGTGAAGGTCTGCGCCTTTCCAATTGACTAAAAAGGCTAGCCGCTAGAGAGGAGCCCGAGGGCCCGACTCAGTGGCCAGAGCGAGCGGCATGCAACGGACGCGGAGAGCCAGGATATTGTTGCGTGCCTGTTTGCCTTGCGAATAGCTTTGTGCTTCCTAGGCGTATGTCATCTCTGGATTGGGTCCATTTACCTTATGCATTTCGTTCATATCTGCTCCGTTCGCCTTTTCTCCTTAGGCAATCTTTCTGGCATGCAGAAGTCGGCCCAGGTATGAAACGTTGTAGGGTACGGCCTGACGGTGAAAGGTAGATTTTAGATCATTGTGCACTAAAGCCTTGTCGCCCTCTCGGTCTAAGTTTAGCCTGTTTTATGCCTTTGTGGTCGTAGGGCCTTGGCTCTTGTTGCTAAGTCTAAGTTTCGTTTGCCAATAAACATATTTGCAATAAATGCGTGTGCATTCGTTTACGAATTATAGTTTTTGCAATTTATTTATTAACATTTACATTTAGTGTTAAATACCTACAACGTCCATTTGTATTACCGAAGAAAAAACGAATACCAAGAGTTTAGCGGCCAACGGAAAATACGACCTGCTATGTTGGATCCTGTTTTTGTATTGCAGGCTAACAAAGGTAGGCTGCTACCCCATCAAACGACTTACCCGATTGTTGCGGTGGACTGTGTCAATTGTTGCCACCATTCACGCTGCAAAACCGTATAGCGCCATTAAGCAAACAAACAGCGCAAGTACTCATCATAACACGTTATTAGATCACACCACCAAATTACATATTCCAAAAACAAGAATTCTCATAAAAATTACAAATTATGTTGGGATACAGCAGCGCCGTTTTTCGTCAAATGCAAAAATAGTGCTTGTACTGTGAAGACACTCAATAAACAGCAATGCCCAGCATGGGTTGAGGCTTAATGCCTGCTTTAGATCCTTGGGGCAAACTATTTGTGAACGATGGAGGCCAGAGCCATTCCCAATTTTAAACCTTAGAGCGCGTTTAGAGACTATTCGGTGGCGACGTATACACTTAAGAAAACACGCTCTGTAGTCATTCTCTTATCCCATGGCGCAAAGATCGATGAAACGTTGCGGGGGCCAGTGTTGCGCAACGCAAACACTTGTGAGAAATGGTCAGTCAGCGCCGCAAGACTAATCAAACACGTGGTCCATTCTGGACGGCCTATGCACACGGGCGGCGCCCCATGTCGTTTCGCCACCTCGGTTTGTACTTTCTAAATTGTCCGAAACGGGCGAGACCCCGGCTTTGCAGCAAGGGGTATAAAAGCCAATAGTCTGATCTAGTGATTTAGTCCATCTGATTAGCCGACATTGCTAATTAAAGCACCGTCTTCCTTTTCGAGCAGATAATGTTTTGAGTGATACTTAAAGAACCTCAGTGATTTCATGTGCGCACGTCTTTACCTCTTCGTCTGCAGGCCTCGGTCAATTTTTATCAGAGGTGCAAGAGAAACATTTGACATCCACGTTACGTGGAAGAGTTATCTTCCGGGTTACGTTAGGAAAGCCTGCTCGGCTCAGATTTCAAGGTCAATCGCTCCCCAGCCGTGTGCTTTATGCTAAGTGTCTTTTCTTAGGACGTAATTCTTACCGACATACGTGACTCTGTCTTCGTTTGAAATTGCGCAGAGGCCAATTGTAAAGTGGCCGGTGTGTTCGACGAATGTCGTTGGAGGGTTTACAACCCAGAAATTGAAGTCTAAAGCGAAGTGAGATCCCATATGATTTTGACGATTAGAGTATTAGATGCCTTGGGTCTAATTGTCTACTAGTCTAGAGATTGACTTTTATCTGGTCAAACGCGAGAACACTATGTTTGGGAACTGTAACATGAAAACTGCTTATACAATGGTTATAAAAAGCCGATACTAGCCCACTCGGTCGCCCAAACCGGCTGGTTTTTCTGCCAGACTGTGAAGTGACCAGAAGCCAAACAGCTGAAATGGAACCGAGTCCACGTTTTGGTTAAAACTGACATGCTCACATTATCCCAGGCTGGTGGGGCGAGTAGACGCAAGGCACTGATGCTCTAGCTGTTCCACTGAGTTAAAGGTTCCACCGCAAGCTAAGTTTCTCCCAGTTAATTGGTCGGAAGCGGGAAAAGTTCCACTTGCGGACAAGGATGTGGGGCGGCCCTGTGGCTGGAGCATTTGTTGCAAAGCGATCAGAGTTTCACTCAGGAAATCCTTCGCTGTCGGCGGTGGGGTTCGATGTTACTGCCAATCCTGATTCGGCATCGGTCTGAGTTTCGACGAAGCACGTTGAATTTGGCAAGGCCCCCGCATCGATGGCTGGGGTCTGTAGTGCTTCGCGAATGTTCCTTGCTGCTGAAAGAACTAGAAAGTCTTGCTGGGTGTCTGATTTAGCCCGCGATCCACGACGAGCGATGCTCTCCGCCAGTGGAGAGCTAGACGCCTTGGGTTGCATTCAGACTATCTTGATTTTTACGCGCAAAAACAAAGCATCTGGCTTGACCGCTTTCGACCACTGTGCGTTGGCCTATCGAGAGTTGTCTAAAGCGTTGCATTGTCTCACTCTGTCAAGTGTGCGAGCATTTCGTTAGATGCGTTGCAATCCCGGTCAAGTAGCGAGATGGAAAAGGACATAACGCACACAGGAGCTCGGGCTGGTCTCATGTACGGTGCTGACAGGAACTTATCGTTCTGAAACTTCATGCACACAGCTCGAAACGGTACAGCTGCTTCCTCCGGTATTGTTCCGTTGAGTTCGGCGCAATCAGCCTTCAGATCAGAGTAGTCAGGTTGTAGCATATATATATTTATATATATATATATATATATATATATGAAGACGTTTGCCAATCTATACCCAGTTATATTATCTAATAGAACACATTCTTGCTATCATCATTGCTGTCCCTCGCTAGCGGCGGCTAGCTAGGGACAGCAATTAGTTGCCGACGGTTTATGACGCTTTAGCAGGTAATTGCACTCATTAGAAAACGCGCGTAGCGGCAATAATTCGGCCAATGGTTGGGAGACCATGTGTGCTTGTATCTGTGGCAAACCGGTGGCAGTTTCACCGTAGGTACGAAAATGATATCGTGCCGCCGAACGGAGATCAACAAGGCAAACATGACAACAGCAAAAGCAATGGCGGTGACGACAATTTGACATCGCACGATCCTCATCGGAATGAAGAAAGGGGTCCCTTTCGTTCGTCCTATGAGTGGCGACGTTCGGCGCTGCATCCATCACTATGGAGGCGTGGGGGGGTTGTCGTCGGCCTCGTTCAACGGCGACTGTGCGTGCTTGCTCGCCTCCCTGTCAGCCAGCCAGCGCCTCTACGCCGTTGTAGACCTGGTCGAATGGCCTAGCTTGATGCTAACGTCCTGTTGCGGCCCCGGTTGACTGGCTAGATGGCCAGTGTAAGTATGTAAGTCCATCGACCATCGCGGCTCGTCGAGTCTTAGTGTCTCAAAAAGGACGAAGAAGAGCGAACGAAGCTACGTCCGCGCTCGGTCCTACTCCCTATTCTCTACCGCCTGCCCCCCCCCCCCCCCCCCCCCCTCCCCATATGCTTTACTCGGGCTGGGCCAGGCCTGACCGGCCCAGCCCAGGCAGTCAACTAGGCCATTCCTCTTCGTGCCTCTGCCTCCTCGTATCATCACTTGGGGCCCATTCTCGAGGTGGCCTTTTCTTTGGCTTTAGCCCGATGCTATCGCACTTCTCGTCGCCAGCTCGCCTCCTCTATAGCTTGGGCTGGTCGCCACTACTCGCCGGCTTGAATCCTAATAGAAGTAGATGGGATGGATGCTTCTTCGGCGATAGGGAGCAGGCCAAAAAATGGCTCCTTCAGCTGCTGCTGTTGATGCTGATACTTTCGCCGTTGCCGCTGCTGCTGCTGCCGAAGCTGTTCTTCGGGACGCAAAAAGACGCGCTCCCGTCCTTCTGTGTCCGGCGACATATAGTTCCTACCCATCGTTCTTTCTCTCTCTATCTCTCTCTCTCTCATTCTGTCTCTCGTCTGCTGGCTCGCAATCTTCCTCAATTTCTCGGCTGCCTCTCTGTGTCTATTGGAATAAACGCTCGAACGACTAAAAGGGTGTCAAGATACGGGCCAGCCAAAAGGAAGATCTTCCTCTTTGCTGTTGGTGCTGGTGGTGGTGCTGCTCGCTCTTGCTACTGCTCCCAAGCTAGTGGTAGTAAGTAGTACCGCGAGCTGCTGCCCTTCCGACATGATAGCCGACTGCTCTGGACTAGCTGGATAGACGAAAACCCTCTCTGCGCTATCTCCGCGACGATGTGTTCAACGTTCGGTTGTTCGTCTGTTAGCCGAAGACATACGTCGGTGTCACCGTCGTTGCATCGCCTTCGGTGCTCATTTCTTTCTTCATGAACGGTAGCATTAGTCGTCGTTGATATTGTTGTTGTTGTTGATATTGTTGTTGTCGTTGCTGTTGTTGTTGTTGCTGATGTTGTTGTTGCTGATGTTGTTGTTGTTGTAGCGATGTATTACATCGCTTTTTATCATGGCGACTTTAACGAACGGCACACGCGTTGATCTCCTCCATCGCCGACGCGGATTGAGTAAACGGTCTACTCGAGTCAAGCAGTCTACAGAGCAGTCTAGTCAGACGCACAGCGTGCACACGCTAAATCTGGCGTGAAAAAAAAATAATTTAGCCGAAACATTGGCTTGCGCAACAGCGAAAATACATTCTCTCGCATGTCGACCGTCAACGTTTTGCGAGAACGACCCTAATCATTGTTCCTGCCTTGCACGAACCAGACCTCAAGCCTCCCTGAATTGCAGCAAGCACGACGCCACTTTGAGACGGTTGGTATACATAGTTCTGTCTCCGTGGCGCCCCGGCGGATGGATGCCATATATTCATGATTACACAGCTGGCGACGCCTCACGTGTATATGGCAGGCCAGAGAATCGAAATTAAAAACCAGAACCCGCCCTCGCTGTGGGAGAAATAGTATTAAATGATTTTGCTCATGCGAGCTAATGCAGAGGTCAGCGACCTAACTCATCATTGTTCACTTACTTAGCTTTAAGATGTGCGCCGGCTTATTGGAGAAGCTTGGTCTTTGGATTTTTTGAATTTAGCTTTTTAAGCTTTCGCAAAAACCTCAAAAGTCTTTGACGTCATTGGCGCCGTGACAAAACCTCATTCAAATGTCTCTGATGCCGTTTAATTGTGTACGACCTACCTCCCTTACAATGACTTTAAATGTTTAAGACTATTTTGGCTGACAACCTTCATGCTTAAACATGTTCCTTAGTAGCTGTCTATTATTTTTATTATTCTGCGCTCTGTGACTTTTGCTTAGCAGTTCTAAATTGTTTTGCTTGTCAAAAGCTTCTTGGAAAGTATAGATTTGCCGCACGTACCGAAACATTATAATTAATATATATTATAATTTCTGCTCTATCTATCTTAAAACGATGGCACAAATGTGCAATGAGTAAATTTACGTGTAGAGTGGCAAGCCACCCTGGACCAGGACCAACCGCTTGACCTCGATCAAAACGACGTACGAAGATGTAGTTTGCTCAAATCTAGAGATATCATAGACACATGCTTACAAGAATCGGGTCAACTTTGGACAAAAGACGCAGTATATATATATATATATATATATATATATATATATATATATATATATATATATTTATGCATATCTTTATATATAAACACTGCATCTTTCGTATTAAGTTGTTGCAATAACGATTTCGACTGGTTGCTTGCTTCGGCGGAAAAATGCATGGAGACGTAAGCTTTAGCGACTTGCTCAGTCTACGTAGAGCATAAGATGACTTGACATGGGTTATGCTAAGTAACTGATAATTGCCGCGGTGATGATTGTTGTACAGTGCAGCAGTAAAGCATTAAATATGTTTAGATAACAGATAAAAATAATCTGTAGTCGTGCCAACCGGTATAGCTTATCGTTTTCCTATCTATATGTACATATTTGAATATGAACGTATATATATATATATATATATATATATATATATATATATATATATATATATAAGCAATTGGAACTTGGCCTTATAATCAGGCTATCCGGAAACTGTTAGGCTGACCTCGTTAGCGCAGACCAACGACGGAGAGTTTGCTATCGGGGTTTCTGATTGTCTGGATCGCATCGTCCTCTAACGAGCAATTATTAAGCCGCATCAGCGCCGACTAAATCGTACTGTGACACAAGAGAAGAGAGAAAATCCTTATCGCATCCTGGCTGCCAATCGCCACTACTGCACCGAAACTTTCCGTTTGCTTTTGTTTTAGCGTTTGCTGTGAGTGAACTCGGATAGACCGAAGGCACGCACAATCTATTTGTCGCTGGAAGATACTCTAACGATCTAACATTTATTGTGCCTATCATACTGCCGAGCGTGACAATTATTATATATATATATATATATATATATATATATATATATATATATATATATATATTTATATATATTATAGGTATTGTAGGCGGTCGTAGAACTCGGTGATTTTTTTGGTCCAATGGATTGAGGAGATGAAATGTATTATTTAGGAGAGAGAGAGAGAAAGAGTGAATCTACTAAAATGTATTTATATACTATTTTATTATGTCATTGTGATGGGCCGGATATAGCCTAATAAATATGCGAATGCGATACGGCGAGTTGTTTTATGGAGACACCGAACATACTGGCGCAGTTCGATTTCGCGGTTCCGGAATGAGATAGCTTACGGTAACCGTATCTCAAATCGCACCACCTCGATTTAATGCGCAAATTATCCCTAATCAGTGTGCATTATCTGAACGTACGCGTTGCATCGCAATGGCAAACTTTTGATGCATCACGCCGGAAAAAAACAGTATTACAATTTCATTTTTGCAAACTATTTTCTATACAACGATGCTCATTTTGTTAGCAAACGTCGGACGAATCAAAATTTTCTTCCGAGCACACTGGTGTGCTCGGCCAATTTCATTAAGAAATGAACGTAGAGTTTTATAATTGCCTAAAAACAACTACAAAGTGTTACAAAAGACGCGGTATGTTTACAATTACATAAATGTCAAAATGTCAAATTATGTACGTGGCTCACTCGGTAGTCAGGTGACATGCGATAAAAAATAGAACAAACAAACAAAACAAATTGTTTGCTTTGTAGTTACCCGGAAGTTTTACACAGTTCACGGTATGCCACTTTTTACTTTTTCAAACAAGTAAAACATCACCAAGAGGACAAATTATCTCACTTAACCAATGACTTTCGTATAACATATAAATTAAGTTGGCCAGAACGTAACTGGAATTTTTAGATGTGTTGTTTCTATGTTGCCATGCTTCGATTATTGCCCTCGAGCCAATTGTTTTGTGTCAAGGTTGATTAAACCAATCTGTGCTTCATGATTTGAGGAAGCGCAATAAAACGAAGCATCTAGCAAAATGTTTTTCTTGACTTGTCACGCGCAACAAGTGTCCGTTGCTGGATTTAATGTTACCTGTGACAAAACTGATTCTTTTCAGGCAATGTCAAACGTGTCGGATCCCCCAGAAAGCACTAAAGAGACTAACCCGTCGGCGCAAGAATTTGGCTCTGTGTTTTTCGGGCGACACGGCTCTGTGTTTAGAGGCATGTCCATCACTAGTGTCTTCCTGGTGGCCGAACGATAGACACAGGTGTCTACAGTGATTAGTTTAACCAAGTTGCTGCTGCCCTTCAAAGTAAGCAAACACACACAGTCTCGTGAATAGAAAGGAGGGCGTATTCCACCAAGCCAACGCAAGGCCGCCCGTGACTTCATCCAGCCTCCACATGATTCCGAAAGAGATTCACTTCACTAGAAAAAGTGAAAACATATTTGAACACATTCCTCGAAATGCTAAAACTAGAATGGGAGTTGTGGCTAACAAATGTTTTTAGTGGGTTTGAAAGTCCCACCTAAGAGTACCTTTTTGTTTATATATATAATATATATATATATATATATATATATATATATATATATATATATATACATATATACAGGTAGTTCCATAAGTTCTTAGAATGAGCTTTTTAGAATTCGAATTTTGGCGCGCTTCCACCGCTATTAGGAACTGCAACTTTTCGACTGCTAGCACTCAAAATATTATGGTGATTGGCCGTTGCGATTTCGTTTGATAGCTTTTCCTGTGCAACGTCTCGGCGTGATTTTTAAAAATGAAGAAAAAAGAGTTTCGAGTGGTTATCAAGCATTTTTATTTCAACGGTTGGAATGCGACCCAAGTAAAAATTGGGTTGGACGAGACGTACGGTGACTCTGCGCCATGTTTTGCCACTGTTTCCAACTGGATTAATGTGTTAAAAAGAGGTCGCAGGAGCACCGAGAATGAACTATGTCCAGGAGGCCAAAAAACGGCAACTGATGAGGAAAACATAGAGAAAGTGCGAAACATCGTTGGCACAGATAAGCGAATGAACATTAAGGAGATAGCGGAGGCATTAGGAATTAGTTTAGGTAGTGTGCATTTTATCCTATACGAAAAGTTGAAGATCAAAGAGCTCAGAGAAAAATGGCTGCCGCATTTGCTCAACCAAGGCCAAAAAAACGCGCCTGTTTTCGCTTCACAGCGAAATTTGGCCAAGATGTCGAACAATCCGTCGGATTTTTGGCGCAGATTCATGACCGTCGATGAAAGCTGGGTCCATCACTACACTCCCGAGACCCAAGAAGCATCTTGCCAATGGTGTGCACCTGATGAAGGACCTCCGAAGAGGGTGCGGACAACGGCATTGACCGGAAAGGTGATGGCTACAGTTTTTTAAGACCAACGTAGAATAATGCTGGTCGACTACCTTGAGAGCGGTAAAACGATCACAGGAGAATATTATGCAAGACTGTTGGACTGCCTTTAGCAAGAACTCATCGTGAAACGGCCCGCTTTGCAGAAGAAGGTTGTCCTGTTTCACCAGGACAATGCTCCTGCACACAAGTCCCGGCAAGCATCGGCAAAACTGGCCCAACTGAGGTTCGAACTTATTGAACAACCTTCCTATTCTCCAGACCTGGCCCCCTCTGATTATTTCCTCTTCGAACATTTGAAGAATAGTCTCGGTGGAAAGCGTTTTTCCAGCAATGAAGAGGTTAAGGCTGCTGTCAATGCCTATTTTCAGTCTAAAGACGCGGAATTCTACTTAAGAGGTGTAAAAGCTCTGAAATCTTGGTGGGAAAAGTGTATTGAGCATCTCGGGGAGTATATCGAATAAGATAAATTTAAAAACATGATTTGGAAAATTCTTGGTTTTCATTCTAAGAACTTATGGAACTACCTGTATATATATATATATATATTATATTATATATTATATATATATATATATATATATGTATATATTATATATATATATATATATATATATATATATATATGTATATATTTATATATATATATATATATATATATTTATATATATATATATATATATATATACAATTGTGATGTAAGAACATGTGCACAGCCCGCTTGGGCCATAACTCAAAGCATTAGGTCCAGGCTAGGGCTGGTCCACCTAGCCAGGGTACCTCTAATCGAGGCGGCATTCCCTCTTTGAACGTTTAATGACAGACGTTGCAGTAAGTATTCGCCCGCCCTCTTGTCTCCTGTAGCGAGTACCAATCTTTTTCCGACATCATTAAGCAGTTTCTTCGTGAGCAGCCCAGCCCCCCCCAAGGTCTCAAACGCAAGGGGTGAGAACAAGTGTGGGTAAGAGACGCCTGAATACTTTCTGCACTTGGCTGCTTCCGCTAGGGCTACCGCGTGTCCAGGGCGAACTGCGCCCGCACCGACCGTTGAAGGGGCTAAAGAGTCGGTTACGGTTGCATCCCACACCAGCATTTGGCCCTGCTCAAAGGGAGTCAGGGTCATGCCATCAGGTCTCTTTCCATCGTCTCGGACTAAACCAGGGGGCTCCAAGATGCATGGGTACCCTGCCGATCGCAGCGCTCTGCTAAACGTTTCGTTCAAGGCCGAGTGGCGTGCAATTCTGCCTGAACTCTGGGGACAGGAAAGCCCATGGTGGCCTAGGGAGTCGACCTCGTCACCGCATTTGCAGTGGTGTGGAGAGACTAGCTCTGCTCCTAACCTCAAACCGACAAGTATTCGTGTAGACTCATCATCTAGGAGGGTACCCAGCTGAGGGCTCGGGAGGGCGTGCAGCCATGCACCTGCACCGGGCGAGGAGATTGCATGTAGCCTCGCTTTGCTAGCGGCCGTGGTTGTTCGTTCCCATAGGCCGCTCAAACGACCGTCATTTGCCAGCTCTGACCACGCGCGCTGAAGAGAAGGAGTCTCTGGTTGAGACCCGCAGAATGCAATGGCGTCGTCCTGGATCTGTTCAAGCGTGGCCTTGAAGTTCGCAACCGCCTGGGGGTCCAGAATAGACTCAACGCCACTAGTCGCCGAATGCAGGGAGGCGATGTGTGCTGCGACTGAAAGCGAATTTGCTTCAGGCAAGCCCAGTCCACCTTTGGCTACGGGTAAGAAGGCCTGAACTAGGGAATCGTCTTGCAACTTCAAGTTGAGTATAGATTCCAGCGCACAACACATCTTCGCGTTAATTTCCTCCAAAAGATCCGGGAAGGCTGAAGTATTGACTCCCCTGAACAGGTAGTTCAGCCTCGACGCGGAGAAGCATGAACGCAGAAGGTACAGCCCCCGGTGAGCACCCAGCTGGGGAAGACGGTTGAGACCAATCTCGAGCTTTTCTCTCCCGCGTTCGATAGTCGGTCCAAGTTGGCGAGAGAACAGGGGTACGCCAAGTAGATCCAGGTTATCGTCTGTTACGCGGCAGCCTGGAAGTAGATTCTGTATTTCGGAGATATCAGCTGTATCTGAGCCGATTATGTGAACCTCACACTTGATTGTGTTCAGCTCCAGACCGCTGCATGCGGCAAAACTAAGTATCTTCTTTAGGTCTTCACAGACCGTACTTATGTTCCCTCCAACGACCCCGTCGTCCAAATACCACAGGTTGAGTGGACTTTCAAGTGTGTTAACCAGGTCTTTAACGGCAAGACAAAACAGAGGGGGAGCAAGGGGATCTCCCTGTTGAATCCCTACAGCCGAAGTGAGCAGTGCCGAGGGCAAGACCAAGTGCGATGAATTACCGTAAGCCAATTTCACCTGATGATAAATGGAAGGGGCCTCATCTCCGACCACCTTTAACAAGTGATCCCTCCTGACGGTGTTAAACGCGTTTTTAAAGTCAAGCTTGACTAGCACAGATGGATCGAGTCGGGAATCAATAAAAGCCCTTGTAGCGTGTATCATTATTTCAGCACCCCCCTTGGTGGAGAAACCCAACTGGTGAGGCCCAACCGCTAGGCTAATAACATCTTTAGCGTCCCTCACTGCCAATTTTGCCGCGATCCTTCGTAGTACCGATGCACAAGCAATAGGTCTAAACGAGCCGTCCATCTTCTTTAGTGCGAACAGCCTCGCTCCGAAGATTAGGGGACACCACCCTGGATGCGGAGCTCCCCATCGCAGTACATCGATTACTTTTGCGAGGGCCTTGCTAAGTCCGTCGGATGAGCAGCCGAGAGTCGGTGAGAGAAGGTCTTGTAGAAGTCGAGGTCTGATAAAATCCAGACCGGCGCCAGAGCTCTTTGAAAATGATCCCACCGCATAGCGAACATCCTTGATTGAAGTAGAAGAAGGTAGAAGTTGTGAGGGCGGAGGAGACGGCCAACACAAGTTCAGTTGCGCGGGGGGGTGTTTTTCCCGTAGCGACGCTGCGGCGGCTGGTTCATCGACCATAACGTCGTCAGACAGAAGAAGGCGGGCTGCCCCTGACACGTCACCGTCTGACATCTTGGCCGACACGGCTCGCGTGAGTGAATGTTTTCGTTCAACATTACCACCGGACTCGCCCGCGGTCAGCAGGAGAGTCAAATCTGTAAGTCGAACACCGCGCCGGAACTCCACTAAATTCTTCCTAATGACCACTGCCAAAGAGCGTGTATCTCTGCAGCCTACCGGTAACCTTAGCACAACTGGGGCAAAGGAGAAAAGTCCAAGCCAGGCGGCGTCGTCGTTGTCCAAGGCAACTTTTAAGCACACCTCTGACAGTGCGTCAGCCACCGACTTCCTAACCACCTTGGGCAAAATGCGAACCAGCTTCCCATGTTTGAAGAACTCTTGGATGCACTCCGTGAGGTCGGGATTGACTTCATTCGCGGCTTCGTCATGAAGTAGTATAGTGCCCCCGCCCCCATGTTTGACTGTGACATGTCTACGGAGGCCTCGCCTAGCAAAGGTCTGGCCGCATTGGTGACATGTTACTTTGTTGGGCCCCAGAAGGTTTGGTGTAGTCGCAAGGTTTTGCATAGGTGTGAAGCTTGGGCCAGATTCTTCTGAAGGTTCCGGCAAAGTTACTCGTGTGTATTCTGTCACCGTTCTCACTTATTATTATTATTATTATTATTATTATTATTATTATTATTATTATTATTATTATTATTATTATTATTATTATTATTATTATTATTATTATTATTATTAATTATTATTATTATTATTATTATTACTATTATTATTGCTGCTCCTCAAATAATAGCAAAGCGGTGTCTGGTTGTACTGTGGCTGTCACGCGATGAGTTATATATATATATATATATATATATATATATATATATATATATATATTATATATATATATACAACTTTTTAAAGTTTAACTTGAATTGTATGCAGTGAGCCATTTTATTCCGCGCTTCACATGCACATTTAGAATTAGGCCTAGACAACAACGTAGTCAATTTAAGCATACGGCGAGGTCGTACATAGTTTGATGCATTGAAGTGTATTGTGCTCGTCAGCATTACTCTGATTTGCAGACACAATTAAAAACAGACGAATTAGTGATTTCTATACCACGTTAACCTCCATAGCGGTGGTTCGGTTAATTAGTTTTTTTTTAGATCCGAGTAAAAAATCTGGTTTGGTGTATTACAAGGCAGAAGGGTTAGATTGCGGTATTCCTTGTTCTTGTTGTTTTTTTTTGCTTTAAATTATCTACGCTAAACGTTGTTGGTTTTAATACAAAGTCTTCTAGAAAATTCGTTGTATGCCGAGCTCATGCGCAAGCGTCGTCGATGTAAGTTGCACAATATTCGGGAGAAAACTCTGCCGAAGGGTCTTCATACCATGAAGACCCTGCCTTCGGCTGCCGTGCGAAGGACTTCCCCGACGTTGACTAGGGGAAGCGAAATAGTCGCGTTGAGGAAAGTTTGCAAGCATCGAGAGCCTCTGATGTCTCGTGATTAAGCTATTACAGTCAATATACTAAAAAAATGCTATGACATATATTAAAAAAAACACACTCTGAAGGATGCGCATTTCATGAGCATAATTCTCAGTAGGATTAATTGGGCACCAAATGGATACTAACACGATTTGTGATTTAATGATCGTAAGCCAGTCATTCCTCTTCTCACTGCTTCCAGATGTCGGACTTCTCTTGTAGAGCCCCGTGTTAACAGAGGAGGGAGACGTGAGCAGCTAGTGTACTGCTAGTGTATCTCACTTAACAGTCGCTAATGTGTATTGGGGGTTTCTGGTACTGAAAACGGCTTACGGTCATCACCATCACGTCACGAATCGTACCACGATGGCCGAAAACGCCTCATGTGGCCACTCGAAGTGAGGCCGCGCTGGTAAGCAAAGCTACTGCGAAAGCTAGCCGGGAGATACGGAAGAAAATAGGAATGGCGGAAGCGATGCCTGCATCAGCCCGTAGCAGTTCGACCGAAACAGGGCCGGCAGCCACGAGTGGGAGGCGAGAAGCCTCAGGTAGTGCTGCTGCCAGTATAGTAGTGAGGTCTAAGACTCAACCGCGGCTGAAGTTGGTAATGAAGGTATGAAAGAAGAAGGACAGTCCTAGGCGGCTGTCAGCAGAAGCACGGCAAGGAGAATTGCAAAGCAAAAGGCTGACTTATCGCTACTCGTGAAAAGGCTATAATAATAAGGCTATTTCGCAAAAGAACTATTTCGTATTGTAGTAGCACGCAAAGTGGAGAAAACAGCTGGTATAACATCGTTTGACGAGTGTGCCGCTTTAGAAGAACCTTCTTTCGGCATGTGCTGAGATATTTACCCTCACTTCAGACTTATATCTTGACTTGGCATAATTAAAGTATCAAAAATTATTTAGACACGTTAGTTACACATTTAATTTTTGACGCCGGCTCGAGTCGGCTACGGCAGAAAGGGAAGTCCCTTGCCCGTGGGCATTAAGCCAATTATTGAGGCGGCGTTTCCGCGTTGAATTTCGAGTGATATTCTTTGTAGCAAAAACGGTCATGTCTTTCTATCGTCTGTTGACGCAGCGACTCTGGATCCTAGCTCCGCCAGACGCCTCCTGGTCATTTTTCCCAGTGGGCCTAATGTCTCGAGGGCGATTGGTTGAACGGTAAAGTTCTGCTTCAGTTTTTAGTATAAGTGTATACATCTAATTACGCTCGTATAGTATTGTAGCAAACGTTTAGGTTTAAAATAAAGACAAAATCTAGAACTGTTAATAAAAGAGAGTTCTGGTTAATATACTTTTTATGACCTTTGTCGATAGGATCCATTTGTCATCTCAATGTTTGATGACACAGTCTAGTCTCGTACTACCTGTAATTATTTGACAAGAAACCCAGGAACTGCCGCTTCCCGCGCCAAGACATCAAAGACAAGAAAGTATGCGAACTAAGGCCGGGCGTACCATTTTTCACCCTTCGCATTCGAGACGCTGGGTGGCCCTGGGCCCCTCACAAGCACGCTAATTTCCCAGGTTGGCGACGCTTTACAGCAGGCTACGATGGACAAGAGGGCGGGCACTTTCTTCTGACAACGGCTTTCCCTAGAAATTCAGAGAGGTAACGCGATTTCGGTGCTCGGAACTATGAAAGACTGGATGGACCCGCGTCTTCGCGTCAGGGGTCGGGCAAGACTCCCACTCGGACACGAGTGATAGATGAGGAGTGAGCCATCTGTGCCGTGGATTTAAACATTCACATGTATATATTAAATTCCATGACAATAAATATGGGACTAGACCCCTCAGGGCCCGGCATGCTACTGATTGCAATGCACACTACCCCATAAGTGCAGTTATTATCACTTCTGCTTCTTATGACACTCGGACATTTGGCATTTGTATACCACAAACGTATGACTTATTGCAATCGTTCTTGAATCATTGTGTATTCTGTATTTCAAGTAGGTAAATGTTTAACAACATTTCTTAGCTAAATAGTAATTATTCATTACATAAGTATTGATGATAATAACAAGTAAAAACAACTGTTATGCACCGTACCATTTATCATGAGATCTTCGTGTTTTTTGCTGTTTGTTGGCTCATATCCTAGACTAACGTTGCGTAATCCTCGCTGGCACACTTAGCTCTGCTACTCCTCCTATGTGATGACAGCGAATCGAATAGTCATATTCATCTCAAACACTTGCTGTACATGTGCGTAAGCTACATAGACAAATGCTAGCACCTAACGTGAGGTTCCAAATCGTGCTCTCTGAAAAGCCCTAGCTCATCCCTCTTTCTAACAAGACCGTTCTGGGAGCTGCTTTCGTCAGAAGACCTACTCCAACATTATCGTGACGTCTAGTAATAGCTTTTCTACTGCAACACTTTGATCGATTTCTAAATTACTCACGGTCATGACAAGACAAGTCTCTTGCATAAGTCTCTTGCGTCATTGTTTCATTGTGCTTTAACATATCTAGTTTCAGTAGAACCAATTTTCAGTGTTAATCGATATAAACAAATTAAGTGTTAGTTGTTCAATTATATAGAGGAAATTGCCGGTGTCTTATTGGCCACCCCTGCTTCTATTGTCAGCGGGGGCGACCAATACAAGCACTTAAGTCTTGTCAAAAATCGTAGTTTGAGCCACTCTATTCCTGAATCTATACCCATTGTAAGAACCAGTTAACACGTGCACATAGTCCCTACTTCGCCCGCGGGTTTACTATATCCATACGGGATGGAGAGGTCCATTGGAACCTAGAATTGCGTTGTCGTACATATTATAAGTTAAGATTGCACATACTTCTGGGTAAATTTGTAGCTAACATAAAGCATTCCATTCTATTTACTATTGTCGCAATTATCAGCCGTGGATAGTATCTGCTGCGGGAAACTGGCTGAGCTTCGTACAGCCGACATATGCTGAGTCGAGCTCAATGAGCTTTCACTAGGGCTTAGAACAAGATATCTTCGATGAGAGTACGGAGCAACTGACCTTTCTTCAGAGAACTTCCTTATGTTCCGAAAAAGGAATCCACTCACCAAGGCTGTGGCATGTTACGGTTTATAGGCATAAAAATAGACAGCAACCACAATGGCGCCAATTAAATTCACATGATTTCTACTTCCGCTTTGACTCTAACGTTAATTTTTGCTGCGTAGCGGACAGATGGTGTCATTTTAGACTAGGTTTCTATAGCTTCATCGATACCCAGTACTCAAGACTTGTTTGCTCGACCTTGAACACAGGTGGCTGAATGATTTTCAAATTCGGAAGGCTAATGACTAAAAGTAGTTCCACCCTTTGTCTGCCCCTGTTCATGGGGCCGCCGACATAGAACGATTGCCGCGATCTATTCACAGATCCTTCGTGAATTCGAACAATTTCCGAAGGGAAGCAATTTTTCTCGTCATACCGGCTCCGGTGGTGTACTGCGCCAGCCATGTTCGGTCCGAGCAGGCGGAAGCGGTGAGCAAAAACTGACGGGCAGCAATTTCAGACTGCGTGCTGGATAGATAGATATTTCCTTTCACCGGAAAGCCGTTTACTCTCATTCGGAATAACTTTGGGTGCTGCGACACTGGAGCGGACGCGTACGCCAAAACGTCGAAGTCGTATCTTCGTTAGTTCAAATATATAGCTATTATTGTAAAGACCATTCATTCCTCCACCATGAACGCTGGTGTGCTGAGTACAAGATACAGAGAGACGCTCCAAAAACCGAACTGTACTGACTGCCTTTTTTTTCCTCAATTGTAATTTCAACAATCTGAATGGCAAAGAGGAAGCGAGGAAAAGGCCCGCCGCTACTGGCACAAGTGCCGCCATCCGATCATCAGAGTGGAAACGTATGTTTGCACAAGGCGCCCACCAGGCGCCTGAAGCTGAAGCTGCTATTATGGCAACCAGAGATGAAGTTCAAGTATTTCTTTGTGAGCCAGCACAGCACCTCCGCTAAAGTTCAATGGTGCGATACATTGCACATTCATCGAAATACTACGAAAGTTAGCAAATGCCGTCGTCCGGCGGAAGCGCGGCTAGCACAAAAGCTTCATACAATATATATGAGCCCTGTATTTCTGGCCGGCCTTATCAGGATTCGATTGATGAAGAGAGACGCCATTTTTTGAACAGTAGGGCCGGTAGGGGTTCGTATGGGACGAAATCGCAAATTATCATCTGTTTTTGTTTACAATGTTAACCTTTAACTATATATACTCGGAATTTGTGGGAAGAAAAATTGCCATACTAGAAATAGTGGTCCGCATATGTAGCAGTAGTACTGTTGCTACAACAACTTTAAATTTAGTTCGGCCACACGGTTGATTCTGTTTATTCCTACACCTGAGCTTAGATTATTGTCTGAGTCGTGTATGATTGAGTGGTTGTGGGCTATTTCACTTATGTTGTTGAATCAATTTATATTACAATCCTGTGTAAATGAACGTGTTAACTTTCGGCCTTTAACAGCCCTGGTGTGCACCATTCGGCAAGCGATCCCAAAATTGAGATTGCGTTGCCCCGCTGGACGTCAATAGAAAGTCTTTGGCGCAAAAATTGTGCGGCTCTCTTGTCCCCAGTAGTTATCTTTAATCGTTCGCCCAATTTAGTAAGTAGTCTCTCCGTCAAGGGGTCCGGTGGTCCCAAGGTTTCGAAGGCCACTGGGCTGAAGTTATGGGCTCTTTCCAGTTCGGCGTATTTGTTCATCTTGTTCGTTTCTGCTTGGGTCGCGGCGTGACCAGCTCTAAGTGAACCAAAACCGACTATTGATGGAGAAAGTGAGCCGGTTACGGTGGCATGCCATATGAGGGTACGGCCTTGTTCAAAGAGGATGAGAATCATCCCGTCAGGACGCTTGCCGTCGTTTCTGGTTAGTCCAGTTGGTTTCAGCGTACTTGGGTAGCCTGCCGCCCTCAAGACCCTTGCTATTGTGTCGTTAATAGCCGCATGACGTGGTCTACGACCTTCACTGAGGGCGCAGGATAGGGCGTGGTGAGCTCTAATGCCCATCGGGTCCCCGCATCGGCATATGTGAGGGTAAACGAGCGGCGTACCAAGTCGGAGGCCAACACATCTTCTTGTAGTGGCATCATCCAGTAAGGTTCCTAACGATGCACTGGGTAGGACGTGTAGCAAATCGCTTGCATGTTTTGTTGCCCTAAGCCGAGCCCTAGTAGAGTCACTGTCAGCTTGATCAATAAGTAAACAAGCATGTTGATCGGCTAGCATGGCCGACCATTCACTCTGAGGTGCGACGTTATTTGGTGAAGTTGCAAGAACCTCAACCAAACTTCTCGTGACTTGATCTCGCATGGAGGTAAATTCGAGCTGGCCGGCTTCGTCAAGGAGCTCGCAGACCCTGCCGGAAACCTGATGGGTGGCAGCAACTATCGCAGGGAGTGCTAATATTGTCGGGTCTGGTAAGCCAAGTCCCCCCTTGGCTATTTGCAAGAACATCTGTCGTTTGGCTGTATCATCCAGTTCGATATTAAGCAGATTGGTTATTGTATTGGTTGTAAGATCATTGAAGCGTCGTAGCTCGTCCGTTTCACCGGTAAGTTCGATACCCCTCAGAATATGAGTTAGGCGTGTGGCTGAGTAAGAGCACCTTAGCAGGTAAAGAACGCTATGGTATCCTATCAGAGGAAGGCGCTCCAAAGCTGTATTCAGTTTATCCAACCACTTCTGCAACACGGGGGAGACACTTTCCCGAAGTTGGGGTACCCCTAGGAGCTCTACTTCGTTTGCGCTGAGTATCTTGCAGCCCAGTAACCAGTGCGTGATCTCAGAGGTTGTCGAATCTGCATCAGGATTCTATGCGAATAGTTCGCATTTCGAGGGGTTCAGGGCTAAGCCGCTTACCTTCTCGAAATCGATAATCTTCTGTATGTCATTAGCGATTGTAGAGGCGTTGCCTGCCAGTACGCCATCGTCCAAGTACCACATGTTAAGCGGGCTTTCGAGCGATTTGATCAGGTCGTTAACTGCCAGGCAAAATAAAGGTGGACCCAGGGGGTCTTCTTGTTGTATACCTGTCTCGGACGATATTATTAGGTCAGACGTTACAAGGCAAGTTGGACGTCTATATGAGGACTCGACATAATGGTACATGTCTGGGGTTGAGGTCTTGACTGTCCTTAGCAAATGGTCCATTTTTATCGTATTAAAAGCATTTGAAAAATACAGCTTGAGCAAGTACGTGGGGCAAGTCCTGGAGGCCAGGAAAGAGCGAGTTGTATGAACCGCTGTTTCTACTCCGGCTTACCCCAGTTGTAGGTCGTCTATTAGGTGTGCGAGCTGTCCTGTGTTATCTCTTATGCTGACCTTCGAAGCAATCCTGCGCAGGCATGATGTGCATGCTATCGGTCGGATAGAGCCGCACTTCTTCTTCAATGCAAATAATTTAGCGCCGAAAATGATTGGTAAAAGTTCCGCTGGTGGTTGCCCGAAGCGCAATATGTCAACAACTTTGGCAATAGATAATGCCAATCTATTGGCTGTCTCTCCGAAGTTTGGGGACAGCAAGTCTGCTAGTAGTCTCGGACGGATAAAGTCTAATCCTGCTGAGGAACTTCTTGGAAAGGATTGAACAGCAGCAAAAATGTCTTCCTTGCTTGTGGATCCAGAATCGGTTGATGGTGGCTCAGACCATATAGGCTCTGCTGGTGCAGGCGGGTGTTTCGCTCTTAGTGCGTTGGCGGTATCTTCGCCAGATGAAAACGTGTCTGTAGATATTAGGATTCTAGCAGCATTGGTGCCGTCTCCTTCGGATAACTTGGTTAAGATCTTCTAGCAACATCGGAGTCAGCGTGGGTTCGCGCCTTTCTTTGAGCGATTCTGTGGGCCGTCAGGTTATGCAACCTGGTGCCGCACTCGTAATCCCGGAGATTCTTCCTTATGATTTGCGCTAATGATTGGTTGATATTTCTATTGGCTGGGAGGCGGAGTATGACCGGTACGAAGAAAAATAAGGCCAACTAAGTGTGGAAACTGTTCTGAGTGTGCACATCATCGAGCACCTTAGTGAGGGTCATGGCTAAAATATGCCTAATAGATTTTGGTGTGATACGTACTAACCTAAAAGTTTTACTAATGTCTTGAAGCTTGACTAGGATGTCTTTAACTGAAGGATCGGCGGGGTGACCCGTGTCAATATCGGGAGACGATGCTATAGCTGTCGGGTGTTTTGCCCTAATATGTCGTAGTAAGCCTCGCCTGGTGTATAGTAGGCCACACACCGGGCAGGGAACTTTCAGGCTAGGTTCGGCGTCTACGATGTTAGGTTGTACCAGCAGTCTTGTCGTTGTTGTTGGGGTTGAAGAGCTCCGGGATGGCAGATAGGTGTGATATTCCATTTTGACGAGATGTGTTTAAGCTTCTCAACAAGTGGTAGTAACGCAAGTAGGGGCTGAAGAACTTCAGTAATAGTTTCGATCGCCTTAGCTAGCTCTGGGCTGACTACTGAAAGAAGGCCAGACAGTGACGACAGGTTCGTGAGCGTCTTGTGGGCCTTGGCATGGACCCGGCACCGTGGTAAAATAACACGATACCTTCTAAACGTTCCAGGTCGTTGTTGCCGCGGCACTCGTTTCTTTTTCGGCGAGTTTCTGGGCCTAGGCAAAATTATTGATGGGTCCATCTTCAGAGGTAGTTATACCTCTAACCGCAGCGGCATATGTTTTTTGGCCAATAGCGATATCGGCCGGTATAGGCGCTTGTTTGCAAGTTTCTTCTATGGTTGCTGCGGGGTGATTTACTTTTACCTGCTGAAGTGTACGGGCCTCACTGATGAGTCTACTTTTCTCCCTAAGGAAGAAAAGTCTCGGGCATGAAGACGCTCCAGCAGGATGTGGTCCACGGCAATTAACACACCGAGGCGTGTTTTGACATGAAGCGGCTATATGCCCCTCGGTTCCGCATCTACGACAGATTTTTTGTGGGCTACACTGACTTGCTATATGACCGCGTCGGAGGCATTTAAAGCAGACCGTTGGTTGATCCGGTTCAAGCACTACGGCGTGCGACTTATAACCCAGAAATATAGAGATCGGTGGTTGCCGGTCAAATGTAAGTATCAACCGGCCTAAGGGCTTCCGTCCATCGCCCCGAGTAGCGTGCAGGCGACGAACTTAAGTCACTCCTAAGTCTTTCAATTCCTCGAGGATTTCTGCCTCTGTGAAAGCAATGCTAATATTCTTGAATTCTAGCCTTGAATGAAGCTATAGCTGGGCATGAAGCCTTTACTTGTATCCCGTTTAGTTGCTTAATGTTCAACAGAGAAGTTGCTGACTCTATGTTAGAAGTCCAAACGGCGATACTTGATTTGTCACCAGAAATTCTACTTCCTGGGGACAATGTGTGAATTGCCTTAAATAAAATCTGCAGTGACCCTTCTTCAAAGCTAACGGGCGTATTATCTTCGGTGGGTTGTCTGCAAAAGACGACTTTGAGGGTGCCTATGGTACCTGCGTTAGGATCATCTCTAAGCTTGTCCAACTACTTCAGTTCTTGTGCCGCGAAGCGCTTCTCTTTACGGGACGTGTGAACTGTGAATCCACCGTTATCATTGTCCCGGTTAACCGCTTCGTCGTGAACAACTTGTTCTACAGTCTCAGGTAGCGTCTTCCTCCTCTTTACGCCTAAAGGCGTGTTAGTTTCCATCGTCGGGGTGGCGTTTTCACAAGCGGGTTTTTCATGGGCGGCGTTCAGGTTATCTGATGGTAACACTACAGCGTTGGGCGCTGTTCCACTGAGCACTGCATTGCTCGGTGATTCATTTCCAGGTGCTGCATCTTTGCGCAGTCTAGTGATGTCCAGAGAGCGCGTAGCAACAATTGGAGGTGGTTGTGGCCCGGGGGCCATGACGTTCTTCGGTGTCGACTGTATAAATAATTGTCGCACTCAGAAGAAAAATAACGGAAAAAAAATGTACACACGACCGGGTTTCGAACTCTGTCCTCCCAGTCCGTAGTCAGTGGCTCTGTTGCATACGCCACGCACTGCGCTTGAAGTATTAGTCGTCGATAACTACCGTTTGTAGTATGATGTAAACAAACAGACGTAAAATGTAAACAATCACTCTGTCGAACGAAAGTTTCGAACACACTCGAGAGGCGGCCTGGCCTGGACGGGTTAGGGTCCTGACGTTCAGTGGAACGGCTACCAGGCCTGCGTCGCGCGTCTATGGAAACGTCCTTCTACACTGTCTCACTGTACCAATTGGCGCCGAAATCATCGAACTCGAATTGGCTGCACGATTAGATTTTCTGGGAACACAGGTAAGAAGCGTCCGCACTCGACCAAGCGATCGAGGGAAAAATAATTGTTGTTGAATAAAACAATGCTTGCTTTGTATCGTGGTTAGCATGCGACACAGCACCAAATATTGATATATATATAGACACATATGTGTATAAACCAAATATTGGTTAATAAACAATACATTCAATTCAATAATCAAATAAATATCAATAATAACGTTAACTCTGAGTGAGGCGGAAACTGTACTAACCTTCCTCCTTGCAGTCTACCCAGTCACCAACCAGAAATGGCAAAACAATATCGGCTCAAAGTGTGTTCTGTGAAGATTATAATTGTTTAGTTTATGAGCTGCTTGATTGTGGTTAAGCCAAACTACCCGTAAACTAGCAGCGCTCGACGGCAAACTGTAGTGCGTCGTAATTTTTGTGTAGTTTACCATTGTAGTAGTAATCGCTTGTATCTGTTGAACTTTGTTGTACACTGTTGTCCAGTTGCAGTACTAATGTGTTGCAGAAAGCTCATATATCCAATAACAAAAACGCGATGACTTTGGGACCGTTCTCGCATATTTCGATAGAATCATGCTTCGTCATCCTTTTTTTTGTTTGTTTTTGTAATAGAGGGGAGAAATGCGTTACGCACGAACGGACACCACCGATTAGATGTGGCCCGAACGTTGTGGGCCGTTGTCTGAATTAGTCGAACAAGGCAACGCAACTACTATATCAACCTACTTTTACAATGTTTAGTGTCATTGGCCATCTATTTGGTGTCATGTGCAAACATTTGTCAAATGACTCAAGCCGTACATTACTCGGACGAAAACCTAGGCCCAAAAGTTCACCTGGCGAATGGCTAAACGGGGACATGCAAATGCCAATTGCTCTATCTTGTTTGTCCTTTTATAAGTTTCACATGCTTAATATCAATGTGATGTCGTTTGCTGCCACACAGCTTTGTTAATGTCCAATGAGTATTTATTATGCAATGATAAAGGCGCCTCTTATATGTTTACTTGAAAGTGCACGTTAGATTCCTTTCCATTAAGCCTGCCACTGTTTTTTTGCTGTGATGCCCGTGTAGTATATTATATATCTTTTATTTGCTTCAATATTAGAGGTAACAATTGTCTCTTTATGAACGTGTAGACCGGTTATTTAAAAGTGAAAATGTCATATATCCTCCAGGTTCGGGCGTGTCCAGTCTAGCAGAGTTCCGCGTTCAGAGGCGGCGTTACCCCGCTAAATGTCCAGCGATAGTCTCTGGTGCAGGTACTCGATAGCTCTAGTGTCCCCTGTCGAACGGTTGTCGGCCTTGCCGACACGTTGAATGAGTTTGTGCGTCTTCGGGCCGGGTCCCCCCAGTGTCTCGAATGCCAGCGGGCGAAAATCGTGGGGGTAGGTAATACTGGCATACTTTCTGCACTTATTCGCCTCCGCCAACATAGATGCGTGACCAGCATGTTCCGCTCCCGCACTGACCATTGAAGGGGCTAATGAGTCAGTAACGGTTGCATCCCATACCAGCATGCGACCCATCTCAAAGGATGTTAATAAAGAACGTTAATTGGGTTCATATATATACATATATGGTGCTTCAGGATTCGCCTAACAAACGTTGGTAACAAATCCTTGGCGGAACTGGTAAAGTGAGAGCGCAATTACAAAAAAATATATTAAGCTTTTAGTCCTGAGATATCTTCACTAAGTCTGCGATTGCTAGAGTCCCGGACAATCTTTCGACAAACCTATCAAACCTGCGTGTTTGAAAGAAAGGTCTGTATCTCTTAAATGATATTATATGTTAGCTTAAGGCAGAACAAATATTGTATTGAAGATAATTCTCAAGAAATTAGACTCTTTGCAGTTATTATATTTTAGCGTTCACGCTCAATTACTCATAATAGAAAAATAGGTTAAAGTTTATTAGGCGAATTCTGGAACACCCTGTATATATACTAAATACGTTCTGAAACACCCTGTATAAATATTTAAAATATATACATGTGCCTCTAAAGCTATACGACATGCTGTTAAATGTGTTATAACATTAGAGAGTATACGCATCATCGGCAACCGTGTTTTCTCGATTTGCTATAAATGCTCTTTCGCTCGAGAGCTCGCTGGCAAATGGTTTGTTCAACCTTACAGCATTGAATGCATGTCGTCGTCTGAGAGACGCGAAGAGGCCGAGCAACAGAGGACGTCTCCGGGCCGTGAAACCAAAATTTTTTACTTAGGTGTACAGTTTACTAAGTTTAGTATAACAGGATTTCAAAAAGAAAGTGTTGCGTAGGCACTAATGGCGTACATTGTATCGAATCTGCGTTAAACTATGGCTATATACATTTAATATCTTATATTTGAGAATATTCTGTGATGTGCGTCTACTCATCACCCCGGTTATATTAATCATTGCGCTACATCTTCTATGACGCCAACTCTCACCGCACTTCGCATTCGTAAGGAAACACAGCTGTCTAGTAAAAACAAAACTGCTCTAAATAAGGATAGAATACCTTTAGCTCAGCACAATAACAAGTGATGCTTTATTTTACAAGAAAGGATGCATCTACCTCACTCTAAGATAAGTCTGTCGAACTCAGCCGCAACATAATACAGTGTTCTTTTACTATGAAATTTTACTAACGAGTAAATTATTCACAACGCTTGTCGCTATGACATACTTCATGCGAATTACGATTAACTTGTCAGTTAATATTTAAATACAAGTATTTCTTGTTTGCAGCAAAGAAATGCCCTAGAATGCCGGTTCTTCTCGATCTGTGTTCACTACTTCTACTAATGAAACTGCATACAGCAAATACGGCAGCTCTTACAAGTCCTAAAACGAAACGTTTGTGAATCTTCAGCATTAAACTTGTATCGTATTCAAGGCTCGGGTATCGCATAATAGGGCAATACTACAACATTGACACGCTGATTATTTGATGCAGCTCAATGCAGCCCTTGGATGGCTTACAATAAAATACTTACGGACCAACTTAAACTTTTTTCCATGTATATGGCTCGAAGACACGATAGGTACATTAAGCATGAATTATGGTCTTGACATGCATGACATATAAAAAAATGACAAATTGACAGCAAAAACATATCAATAAAATAACTGATATGCGTGCCACAACTACATTGTGAATGGTGTGCAAAAAACCTGACGGTGTAATATGGTTTCAATTTGTGGGCTCAGCAAAATCATATTTCACATTGACCACAAAGGCTGCCTATAAGCAAACCCTTAGATAAACGTTTTAGGAAGCTCACACTGAGCCAGGAGGACCTAGTCAAAGATACCATTATAGATGCATAAAATTGTTCTATAAATTGAACCGGCAGAAGCACATCTGGGGTTACGGTTCTGGAGTTAGATCTCTAGCCACTGACATGGCTCCCATTGGCCATTGCTTGGCTGAAGCTCTTGGCCTTACTTGATTACCACGTTACTTTTTTCGACATCGTAGCGGTAGCCATTGCTCTATGGCGCGTTATAGGGTTGTTCTAGACATATTCTAATCAATTTGTTTGAAGTTTTCGACTGGTCAAGGACTACTGTATGCTACTTTTTTACTGACAAGATTTGACACGTTTTCTCGTAGTGAACATATGATATAGCAGGAAAAATATAGGTTTAATGAGTGTAGCAGCAGGACACTGTTAAATCAAATTTAACAGAAAGATTGAAGAAGAGCGAGCTCTTCTTCGCTGTTTCTGTTAACAGCGAAGAAGAAGTTTCTGTGCTACCCAAACCAGACTTGATCCTCGCTGGCCGACACTTCTAGACCGCTACGGCAACGTCCCGCTTTTTTAAGACAGCGTGTTATCTGTCTATGTCATCATCACCACGCAAAGCCTTCGTCATATTTTATTTGATACAAAAGGTTTCGAGAATGCATGATACATATAAGTTGTTGTTAGACGGCAGTGACGAGGAAATGGTTGGCAGAATGCGGTGCCTCTCTTTATCCGTCCTGGGCAAGTAAAATAAGATCCTGCTTTGGGCCAGGCTGCTTTCTCCGTTCTCATTTGACTTCCCGTTTTTCTTTACCGCAGTAGCGAAGTCTCTCTTGTAAATAGTATTGCGCGTCCTACGTTGTGATTTTTTTTAATTCGAACAGACCACATGTATCCAGACATGTCTTATTTAAATTAGTCATGTAAGCTTAAAATTGCCCGGTGCTGGTCGGCATTTTTGACGGACAGTTTCAAGTCGCTCACGAGGACATACCAAAGATAACTCCCGGAAAGGTGAGGCACGGAAAACGGCAATATCAATGGAAACCTTTAAGGTGGCAAAACTCCTTGCAAAGCAACTGCCACGATTGCTCAGGTTTCTAACAGACACGTCGTTGCGGTAAAGGAGATTCTCAAAAAAGCAGTGAAAGATGGTGGACCTAATGCTTATTTTCAAGTCAGAAGGCAATGTGGGGACGTCAAAGTATAATTACTGAAAAATATAATGAAACAACGACTAAAGTACTAAACGATCCTGCCAGATGCTTAGCTTTAAAATGGATTTACTACAAACGTCAAAACTAATCTATTTTCGCGCGGGGCAGATGGCTGCTTGAAGGCAAAGCGAGGGCCGTTGCCATTATCATCTTGGACGTAAAGAATGTAATTAAATAAATTAAAGTAATGAACATGAAAGATATAACGGAAGCCTTGAAACGAAAGGACATCTCCAGCAAATTATCCTGTTGTATACCGTTTGTTCAAAAAGTATCGCGGGGGGAAAAATTTTCGCGGGTTACGTATATTCGAATTTTGATTTTTTTGTGGCGTTAGGTTGTTACTCATGTCTCTCACTTATGCCGACAAGCTCGGCCATTTTGAATGTTCACTTAATTGTTGACAGCTGCTTTGCTTGCACGTGTTTTGGATCGTCTTCGATTTTTACCATTCAAAAAAATGGATCAAAGAACATGTATCAAATTTTGTGTGAAAAACGAAATTAAGTGCGCGGATGCATTCCGAATGTTGACTGTGGCATACGGAGAAGCTACCTTGGACCGAAGCAACGTTTATCGGTGGTACAAAATGTTCTCAGAAGGCCGAGAAGATGTGAACGACGAAGAGCGTGCCGGACGCCCGAGCACTTCAACAACAGACGAAAAAATTAATGAAGTGGAGAAAATGGTATTGGCCAATCGTCGAATCACCGTTAGAGAAGTTGCTGAGGACCTAAACATATCGATTGGCTCGTGCCATTCGATTTGTATCAATGATTTGGGCATGAGACGGGTCGCCGCGAAATTCGTACCAAAATTGCTCAATTGCGACCAAAAACAGCATCGCATGAACATTGCTAATGAGATGTTGGACTCTGTCCGCGACGACCCAAATTTGCTCCAGAGGGTCATAACTGGTGACGAATCGTGGGTTTATGGTCATGACGTGGAAACCAAAGCTCAATCATCTCAATGGAAGCTGCCGCACGAACCAAGACCGAAAAAAGCGCGCCAAGTTCGGTCGAATGTGAAAGTTTTGCTGACAGTTTTCTTCGATTGCAGGGGCGTGGTGCATCATGAGTTCTTGCCACAGGGTCGAACGGTCAATAAGGAATATTACCTGCAAGTTATGCGCAATTTGCGCGAAGCAATCCGCCAGAAACGCCCGGATTTGTAGAAGAACAAAAATTGGCTTTTGCACCACGATAACGCCCCTGCTCACACATCGTTGCTTGTGCGCAAGTTTTTGGCCAAAAACAACACACTAATGATGCCGCAGCCACCGTATTCCCCAGATCTGGCCCCCTGTGACTTTTTCTTGTTCCCTAAACTAAAGAGGCCCATGAAAGGACGACGTTACGCTACGCTTGACGAGATAAAGACGGCATCGAAGGAGGAGCTGAACAAGGTTAAAAAAATGGTTTTTTGAAGTGCTTCGAAGATTGGAAAAACCGTTGGCACATGTGTATAATATCTCATGGGGATTACTTTAAAGGGGACAAAATAGATATTCATGAATAAATGAATAATTTTTGAAAAAAACACAACAGTCGCGATACGTTTTGAACAGCATATGTATATAGACAGAAAGTTTGGAGGCGGGGGCCGGGTGCATGGGACCATAGATTATCCACCACGGGTCCAATGATAGACCCGGTGCTTTAAATACTGGCTTATGGAGGTGTCCTTAAGCCTCTCCGAGCAAAAGAGAGTCCGGTCTACGCAAATGATTCGGCGCTCAGAGTGGCCGCCAGAGAAAAAGCCCTAGCTGGCTAGCATGAGGGCTTGGATGGAATATAATTA
Source organism: Dermanyssus gallinae (assembly GCA_003439945.1). Classification (NCBI taxonomy): domain Eukaryota; kingdom Metazoa; phylum Arthropoda; class Arachnida; order Mesostigmata; family Dermanyssidae; genus Dermanyssus; species Dermanyssus gallinae. The sequence continues at coordinate 156,024 of QVRM01006559.1, read as the reverse complement.
CCTATCATCGTGACAGTTGTTAGGATAACGTTCGCTAGCCACCAGGTAAAAACATGTAGATAAAAAACCCGGGGTATTGCTCAACACAAGACTAGCAGGATCATCATATCAGAAACAGGTCGCTGAGTTTTACCTGGAGGTCCATTACCAGATTACAATGAAATTGGAATTTAACGCATCACCGCGCTAGATTTTGAATGCTGTTTGTTGCGCCCCTTCCGCGCAACACCTCACAGTCATATAAGGAAATTTAGAGGAAATGAAACGCCAGCTTTCCTTGTAAAAGAGGGCTAGCGACCGCGACGTACAATCATTTTAGCAAGCTTTGGAGTTGAAGACTAAAGTTTAATTGGAGTAATGCGCTTCTTGGAGAAATTGTTCGTTTTCTGCTTCCACATACCGCCAATGGGACTCGGCCCTTCTCCGGTCACATAGTATACAATACATATTAAAATGTGCTACGGCACATTTTAACAATATGAAAGAGGCTGCGATTTGAGCTCGGTGGATTCAAACGCAATTATTCAAAATCCAATAATGGGGGGGGGGGGGGGGCTATGTGTCCGCTACTTTCTGTGTATTGGCTGGTTTCAATAGTTAGCCAGGCTGCTCAAGTCAGAGGGCTGGTGGTCGGATGGACGACTCCTTTTGGCACCTCCTCAAGCGCCCAGAGACAGGAAGCCCAAAAGTTTGTTTAAAATTTGTTTTTGTTTTTTGTATAGGACTTTATGACTATTACCGATTAGTTCTTTTCGGTTGTTCTGTGCATGTTTATTGATATCTAATATTTATTAAGGAACCAGATATATGTGCTAGCTAATCGCGATAGCGTCAGCGCGGTTGTGTCTTCCAGTACAATTGGCCGGTACGTTCGTGCGCTTCGGATAATTATACCAGCCCTGTACCCTGTTCTTCGAGTGGTGCTGCTTGCCAGCTGGTCTTGGCCGCACGGACGATGGTGTCGAGGCCATCATTCGCGTAGATTACGCACTTAGACAAGTCTGAGGATGCTCAATAATCGTGTGCTTAAGGATACGCTTGTACGTTACAAGCGAAGCGGTAATTTCTCGTCGAAGTACGTTGAATGTTCGTGCACGAAATACTACAAAAAGAGCCTGTGCTTTTTCAAAGATTACATCGAAGGGTCGCTGTCTTTGTTGTCCCAGGTCGACAACTCGGGCTCTTTCAACAGCTGCATCAGGATCATTATTTAGAAATGACGTTCCTGAACGATCAAGAGCAGGTCAGGCTGCTGCCGCCGCCTCAATGCTGCGATACAATGCTGCGAGTGGGGGGCTGTTATGGCCGAGCCCGAACGCTTGGCTACGGCGATGCGTTGCATCGCGTTGTTAAATGCCTTAGCAACAAACACACAAAAAAAGAAAGAAAACAGGCAGGGAGAACCGTTGCCGTCGAAGACAGTCGATTGAGCTTATCGCCGACCAAGCATTGCCAATCGAACGTGCGATGCTCTTTCTTGCTCATCTGCCCGCATAGGGGCCCGCGGGGGGGGGGGGGCGTCCACGGCGGGCTAGCGCCAAGCTATAACAGATCGGCAGCATTAGCAATAAGCATGACAGCGTGTGCTGTCGAAGTGGCCGAGGTGGGCAAGAGACAAATGAGCAGGTTTTACGAGCAATTTCGAGCGATTCGAATCATTTCGGCTTTAATTGCTGATTGCTGAGCAGTGGACGCGACGTGAAGCGCGAGAACGACGCGTGATGGTGATGTTGTGGTCTCTCTGCGGAGATCGCGGCCCGTTCCGTGAAGCGGCGGGGGTACTTTACATATAACTGTATTCGAGAGCAGTAGGACATATACATTATATGTGTGTGTGTGTGTGTGTGTGTGTACGAATGGCGTGGAGGCAGTAGTGCCCTTAAGAGGAAACCTTAATTGCTATGGCTGGCGAAGGCGTCATGCGACGAAAGAGAGCACATAAATCATTTGTTGGATTATTGCTCTCGATTTGAAGTAGCCCGCCTCGTGCCAGATGTCGCCGCCTAAAGAGCACCCTGCTCCGGAGGAACTGTACGACAGAAATAAGAAAGGGGCAATCGTTCAGGAACTCCCCATATATATATATATATATATATATATATATATATATATATATATATATATATTTGACAAACGTTTAATAATAATAAAATAACAGAGCTATACTAGAAAATCATGCAAAGACATTAAGCAACATGTCTCCTCTTTTAAGGAGATTCCGAGTTTGTTTTCGTAAATAATAATGGCCACTTCAACAGCAGCTGCTTATAGGTGGTATTGGCGCATCCTAGTAAAGTTGCGCGTGCAGACAGGTTTTAAGCACAAACTGTTCTCTATAGAGAATTCTGATTGATTCGAGCTATTGTATTGTAAGGTGACATCTGTCAAGCAGATCCCTAAACGGTTCCTTCATTGTAGTTAAATGTGTTTCTGTGCAAACTTTAAGCCGCTATTTAAAACTACTTTAGACAGATCTGTCAAGTTTATTTTAGCAAGTCAATATGATATGAGTCACGAAACTAAACGGCTTATTAACCTCAATTTTTAGGGTAAGCAAGAGTGCGCCACTTAAGTGTTTTCTACTATCCGATTCTCAATTAAAAATGGCATTAGTGTATCTGACGTTAAAGAACAACAAAAAAATAGAGACATATAAGAAAAAAACTCTTCCCGAAAACACCAAGCTGGGCCATTAGAAGTCAGATACACCTAAAATCTAGGTGTGTATTTGCACATATTATTTACCTTCTTCCCTCTAAAAGTGGTGTCTTTTTAGACAGATACAAATGTGCTTAGAATAAAAACATTTTTCAATGACATTGTTTTCGATACAAATGCTTGCCAGCAAGAAGGATCGCCTCATTCCTTTCCAGAGTAGAAAGGGGAGTGGCGCCTGACTCTTCGGAGTCATTAGTTCTACGGTTATACATTAGTCTATTATTGTTACCCCAAGTCATCTTTATAAACAACCGTCCCTTCTCCTCGGAAAAAAAAAATATATACATACAGAGCGTTTCAAAACAATATATATATATATATATATATATATATATATATATTGTTCTGAAACGCTCTGTATGTATATATTTTTTTACAGGGTCTTTTATAACAATATGTACATTTTCAATGGAGGCTTTTTTCCAATTGAAGGAAGGGGCGGAAACGTCTTGTTTAGAAGTGAGGATGAATTTAATAAAAGTAGTTATTCTGTCTTTTTCTCCTACATAGTTGTGCGAAATCTACGTTTGCGGGAGAGCCAACGCATAAAGGAAGCGATCATACCGGCGTGTTTGGCAGAAAATTCTGCATCCGAATGACACGCGGCGCAAGCTAGCGAACGGTGAATAGCCAGATTAAGGAAAGTCATTAAAGTCGATATGTTAATATATCATACGTTGAAGCTTTTACGCGGCCAACCGTAAAATTTTGCAATTACGACTAAAAATGCGCGCCCAAAAGACTATCATCAGGCAAATTTAAAAGCCCATCATTCTTGTATCAAAGTGAGGGTGCTGCGTTACGTAGTTGCCGAGTAACTAAGCTTTTTGGACAGCCATGTCGAATGTAAAGGCATGCATACTTGCATATGGTGTTTGAGAAAGTTAGGTACATATTTTATGATTTGGTAGCACTCGGCGAGAAAGTATTTTCCCCAATGGGAAGAGTAGGCAAAAACGTCATGGCAAAATTTTAACGTAATTTCAACGTAATTTTTAATATAACGTAAAACATAACAAATACATTTTTAATTTTAACGTAAAACATAACAACTATGGCTGTATTCACTCTCTGCCATTCCATTGGTAAAAAGAATTTTCTTGCCGGATTCTGCCAAATCACAAAATATGTACCTGTCTCAAACACTATGCAAGTATGCCTTCGCTTTCGATATGGCTGTCCAAAAAACTTAGTTACGCGGCAACTATGTAACGCAACATCCTAATTTCGGCAGAATAATTTAATTATATTTATTTCACTCAGATTGAGTATATAATATACAGTTCAAGATGTTTCTTCATGATACTCTATCTTCTTCACGCTTTCTGCGAGAGAAGTAGTGCAACAATTTTTTGTTCAGCGCTGTGCATTCCACTACATGGTACTTGGCACACCTCTGTAGGCAGAACCGGCGAGTGCACAACTCGTACTCCTCGTAAAAGGCTGCGTTTGAACATACCAGGTAGTGATAACCATGCACTACGTACCTGGTGTATACGTGGCGACTGTCACATGCAGGACCAGACCAAAGGTCCACGGCATTGAAAACGTCCAAACCACCGACCTCCCGTCTGGCCTGTTCGACTTTAGCTTCCCATTCAGAAATAAAACGTTTGTATGGTACTGTGCGCGGCATCCTCTGCCTTAGTCGGATAGTTTCAGTAGCCGCTGGACAGCCTGACATGGGATTCACAAAGCGGCTTTTTTCTTGAATAGGCAAGCAAAACACTCGCTTCATATAAAAAAAAATCGTTAAAATTTGCCAGTGTGAGGTGGTTCCACACCCAGTTAAGGCCATACATCAGCCCCGGAACAATCTTAAGCATAAAGAGCCTTCGGTACAATAATGGTAGGCATTAAATAATAATAATAATAATAATAATAATAATAATAATAATAATAATAATAATAATAATAATAATAACTTGCTAATGCCTGATTAAAGTATTTTTGGCGTACATTTTTGGTCGTAATGGCAATTTTTTACGGTTCAGCACGTGAAAGGTTCAACGTTAAACATAACACCAACGCGAATAGGGAGATTAGCGAAAGTCATAACATTCTTTTATGACTTTCGTTAATCTCCCTATTTGCGTTTCGCTAGTTTGCCATTTAGAGTATGCAGAATCTTCGGCCGAACACGTCAGTATGATCGGTTCATTAATGCGTTGACTCCCGCAAACCTAGTTTTTGCACAACTTTTTTTTTTGTTGCCCAAATTGCACAGTTTGTAGGAGATTAAAAAAGACAGAACAACATGGAAGCATGACAAGCCAAATGGGACTCCATTCCTTCTGGAGCACCGGGGCACACTCTCCGATCCCTCATCCCAAACATCAAAAAATTGATTGAACGGCCGGGTGGAGAACTAAACCATTATCTCACGCAGATTCTCACGGGACATGGGGACTTCCAAACATACCTCTTTCGAATCGGAAAAGCTCCCTCAGCGAGCTGTGTTTACTGCCAAGAGGGAACGGAGGATGATCCAAGCCACACTCTCCTAAAGTGCCAGGTACTGGAACAGGCTAGAGCCACAGCAGTCGCAAAACTCAGAAACAAATGAATTAATGAGGGAAACGGAAGAGGAGCAAACATTCCCGATCCCCCCAGAGGAACCCTTAAGGAGTTCGTAGACTACATATGCGGCACGACTTCAGGATGGAAGCTAGGAGTAGCTATGGCTACGGCGGTGCTGAAGGAGAAAGGAGCTTTGGGAAGGCTCAGGAGAGCAAGATTTCCGCCGACTGTACTAGAAGATCACGCAAGTCCGAATGACGCGGCTTCGCAGGTGTTGGTACAGGACACGTCGAACGTTGGGGAAACCATGAGTGACCCCGGCCAAATGATCCGAGTAGCACTCGGCACTTCTCCTGATGGCCCATAGTACTGTTCTATGAAGATCTGGGCCATCAGAGAGTGAAGCTTAAGGGGGGAGGTGCGTTTAGTGGGTATGGGTCTCAGCGGGCTAACATCCATCCGCTGGGATCGAGTCCCACACTGCTCGAGGTAGAAATTGGGACCTTCTCCTTTTCTACACGCAGCAATAGTACGTAAAAGTATTAAACCCTCCTCCATTAAAAAAATATATATGTATATATATATTTTGCAATAATTTATATATATATATCATAAATAATTGCACCAAATATTGGTACCGTGGTATTTAGACCCGTCATAGTATTCGGCAGATAATAACTTTTTGAAGGCCAGTTTTTGCCAAAAATCGTAACTACACAGATTGTCTGGAGTACACATGGGCTCAAAGCCGTCGTAACGCATATTCTCTATAGACTGCAGGAGTAACGCCAGTAGCGCAAGCGTAAAGGATCATCTACGCACGACACTTTTCAAACCTCCTGCTGCAACCTCATCCACTATCGAAATTTTGCAACCTGCTAATACGATACTTGAGCAGTTTGTCAAACTCTGAGGGTCTGGCCATGCTACACCTCGTTCAAAACTTCGTTAAACAGATATCTTTATCCCGCGGTACCGTTCTCAGCGCAACGCCAAGACAACATCACTGCGCGCTTAAAAATGCAGTGCGGGAGTAATGGCCTTCTGATAAAGTGTGGCTAAAGCCAATATAACAAAATGCAGGTAGTAGGTCACGATATAGAGGTGACATGGTGGGCCACACTGAACCCAATGCAACTGCAAAATACTTGGTAAAATAAACCCGAATTTAAAAAAAACACTAGGGACAGTCTTACCAGTCTTCACCAGTCACAACAAGCTAGCCAATTGCAAGTAATTTGGTCAAGAGGATCAAGCTGACTACGGAGTTAATAAAATAATTTCGTACTATATTCGCGAAACTCACCTAAAGTATATCTATATCTTGTTAAATGTATGTTATCAAATCGATATAGACTCGCTATAAAAGTGATGCTTAGAATGCACTGACGGTTGAGAAAAAGCTCTGCGTTGACCATCTAAATGAATGTTGCGTTCCGAATATAAGTTACAAGCGGTATTTATCGACCTTTAGGTTGCTCTTGACGTAGCCCCAAGGCAGATCGTATTTAAAGAAATAAGCAGCCCTCAATGCTTAGCCTAAGATATATAAGGTCTCACTATAAGTTAAAGGAATTCTACGCATTTGAGTCCCGCTACGACTAATGCACTCGTATATGCTTAACATCGTGCTAGCTCATAAAAGAAGCCAACCTACACTTTAGTGGCCTGCTAAGCAGCTAGATTATATACATCTCTAGCATCATCCAGAGTTTAAAGGCAACCCACTAGGTTTTACGACATACTACCGCCCGCATTATCCACCGGGTTAACTAGAAGGGCACATATTTCACATGTGCCGTTCTGGTTAATCCGGTGTCATGATTGTGCCCAAGGTACATATATATATATATATATGAAACGATATGCGATATGCATTTTTCTCTACTGCTTTATTGTATCGGTTCAAAAATTCCTTTTACTATATCCGTCAAGATGTCCTTAAAACAGCTTAGTATGTTCTGCACAAGTTGCGCCGTTACTTTTTCGTTAAGTTCTGGGCTCTCATTAAGCAGGATTTTGAAAATGACCCTGTTTGCCGTTTCCATCATATCCGGTTCAATTTTCTTCTGGCACGACTTAGTTCTTTCTGTCGAATTCTGAAAATTAGATCACCAGATACATTTTTACGTGGGTACATATATACCAATACTCATATATATATATATATACAATAACGAGCAGCATTATCGTTAAGTAAGCCCAATTGTCGTTATTCTGCTTAATTCACTCGTTAAGACATGCATCTTGCTAGTGACATTATAATTTTTTCGCGGTGTAGCTGTGCCAAATGTAGGAATTTCATGGTTCAACGTACTCCGAGACCCCACATGTCGATGGAAGTCTTCGTTGTTACTCTGTGAGCATGTATCACTGTGGTCTTTACACGATTGGTTATAATAAATGCGTGAAATATGGCAAAAATGGGTAGCCATATATTTTTGCAGGGAATGTTTATATATATATATATATATATATATATATATATATATATATATATATATGAATATATTCAAGGAAGTGTTAAGTTACAACGTCCTGATTTCATGAAGTCGACGAGCTAATCTTCATCGAAACATCTGGGCTTTAGAATTTGTTCTGTTGACACGAAGGCTCTTTGGAAAGCCACACGTATTTACAGTCAGGTTTCTGATATGTCTCTTTCTTTAGATCAAGAGAATGGCCACTCGTGGAATAATCGAAATGTGCATCTCTCTGATAAACAAGGTACATGACACTTATCCACCGAGAGCTCCAGATCTGAAGAGACAGGCCACTTGTTAAACTTGTTAAGAAAATATAAAGGTTTTATTATTTTATCATTATTTGGTTACATGTAAAATCCTGACGCCGCTTTGGCTACGGCAAAAAAGTGAGTCCCTTGCCTGTTAGCAATGAACCCATGATCGACGCTGCGTTGCCGCGCTGTACCTCAACCGATATCCTTTGCAGCAAAAACTGCCATGCCCTCCTATCGCCGGTTGCCACTGCGACTCTGGATCCCAACTCCGCAAGGAAACCCTTTGTAATTTCTCCCATTGGCCCCAGTGTTTCCAAATCGACCGGTTGGACGATGAAATTCTGCACCAGTTCACGGTAATTGGCTAGCTTGCGGTCTTCGGCGAGGCGAGCGGCTGCTCCGACCTCCCGGCTGGTGTGACGAACGTAGGATGCGGCCAGCGTACACGATACGGTGATGTCGTAGACGAGGCATTGGCCTTCGCTCCATGGAGCTAAAGTCAGACCATCCAGCCGCAGTTGGCTGTTTGACGACAATCCAACAGGCTCTTTAACAGCAGGGATGTGGGCTGTCTGCAATGCCCGGTGAATTACGTCATTCAGAGCCGAGTGCCTCGAGAACCTGCCGGCGCTCCTCTTGCAGGCAAGAGCATGTTCGCCGGTGGAAGACACCGGGAGGTCACATCGAGCGCAATTATGAGCAAAGCAGACTGATTCCCCCAAGCGCAAACCGGAGGCGATGCGGAGTGTGGTACTGTCCAGCATCGTCCTTAGCTGCGGTGAGGGAATGGTCTGAAGCCATTTGCCGCTCCATGGATCTAACGCGGCTCTCAGTCGCGCCCGCTCATTGGTGTTACTCGCCTGAGTCAACAGTTGCTCTTGAATCGCCTTGACAACTTGCGAGTCCAAAGACGATTGCGATGTGCTCTCATTTATTCTCGTAGTCGCGGCAAGCTTGATCAACCTGGTCGCTGAAACTTGGGTGAGCATTCGGTGGTGCGATCCCTTGTACCAGAGTCTCGGTGGCTTTAAGGGACCCGAGGTAGGCAGAAATAGCGACTTGCGAGGCCATACGGATTCCCAAGCCACCCGAGGACGTCGGGAGTGAAGCCTGTACCCAAGACGATTGCCTGAGCTGAACGTTCAAAATACCTTGGAGAGTATTTCGCAATGTCTCGTCGATCGAGTGAAGCAAGTCCGGATTGGCGTAAGCTCGTGAGCAGCGGAAAAGGTACATCAGCCTCCAGGTTGACAAGCTCTCGCGTAACAGGTAAAGCGCTGGGTGAGCATCCAAGAGTCGCAGTCTGGAACACCAGCGCACGAGATCGGAGCCCTTTTTAGATAAAGAAATATCTATGGAGTCGTCGAGAATTGGGGCTCCTAAGAGCTCCATCTCGTTAACGGGTATTAACCTGGCTGCTGGCAGAAGATTGCGCACCTCGTGGAATGTGGAACTGCGGTGGGGGTCTTCATGGAAAGGAAAAAATACTTCACATTTAGAGTCATTAAGTGTGAGCCCTGAGGCGGCCTCGAACTCCTTTACCAGGGCTAAGTCTCTCAGCACCGTAAGAGTGTCACCGGCGAGGGTGCCGTCGTCTAGAAACCACGGTCGAAGTTCGGAAGACAGACGCGATTGAAGCTCGTAAATAGCGACGCAAAATAGAGCGGGGCCGCAAGGGTCCCCCTGTTGAACACCGGAACAAGACTCGATAAATTCTCCTTGTCAAATCAGCTTGCTTGGGAACCTGTACATCTGGTGTACTAGCGGGTATAGTCGGGGAAGGAGGACGCGAACCGCCTTGAGCAAGTGGTCACGTCTTAGCGAGTTGAAGGCGTTTTTAAAGTCAAGTTTGTCGATTACCTTGCCTGGGACACTCTTGTTGCGGTTGATGAATGCTCTTGTTGCGTGCACGGCCGCTTCCGCGCCTCCACTGATTCCGCAGCCCAGTTGATGCGGAGAGACTAATCCGATAATGTCCGACATGCTCTTCCTGATGATGATTTTCCCGACTACCCGACGCAGTGTCAGCCGGACGGCAATTGGTCTAATGCCGCCGTCTTTTTTGCACAAGGCCATGAGCGAGGCACCATTGAAGACGGGGAGCACGAAATCTGTGGGAGCTTTCCGTTTACAGCGAGATTGACGAAGCGCACTAGGCTAAGGACGAGTTGGTTCTCCGCGCCATCCCTGCCGATGAGATCTTTCAGATGGCGTGGTCGCAGGCCGTCGGGTCCTCCGCCCGAGCTGTTGGCGAAGCTTCTGATGGCGTTGATAACATCTATCGCAGACACAGTGATCTCGTGGGACTGGCCGGCGGACACGGGAGGCGGTACTAGGGAAAAGTTACGTGGACATGGGGGATGTTTGTCTATCAGCGCCAGCCTCGTTTCGTCGGAGTGTGGGGCCACTGTGTCGGTGGACAAAAGAGCCCTTGCCGCAGAGGAAACTTGTTAACAATAATCTGCAGTAGTGTGCCGTCATCGGCTCGATCCGCCTTTGGGTGTATTTTAGCATCACACTAACACATCACAAGCTAGCTATAAATGATAATTAAAAGTGGTCCTAGTTCTAAAAGCAACCTAACTATATTACGTTAAACACATTGATGCGTAAAGTTGCGCGACGCAGTCGCAGTTTTGCAGTTTCAAGCGTTGAAGTTAAAGAAGTTGCAGCTTCTACTCGGACCATAGGCAAATTGCGTTTTGGTGACCAGTCCTTGCATGTTAGCGTTTTGGCACATCGCCGAAGTTGAGATGACATTTTCTAGCAGTTTGCAAGCTATGACGGTAAATGAAATCAGTCGCGTTTTTAAGGATCAGATTTTTTTTTACTGCTTGTGTACTCAGCGTCTTTTATTACCTGAGCAAGAGCCCAAAACAGGTCGCGTGGTTTACCAGAAAGCAAAAGCTACTGCTGATTGCTGCAGTAGACATGTTGGCAGACCAGCGAAAATACAATAAACAGAATGCACAGCGAAAACCACTGGTTCGTGCGCAGAACAGAACACATAGTGCAAACTTTTCTTGGCTATTAGTCGATTGTTGGCGTTGTTGACAAGCCCGATAGCCGCCGGAAATATACGTGCCGCCGGGAATATACGTACCTTGGCGAGATGCATCACTGGTAGATCACTCGCCCTGAAAAGTTTGTTGACCAGGACACCTATTGTTTCGTCTGCATTTGCGACGTCCGCCAGAACTGCAGAAGACAGCATCACCACCATGATACAGCATAATCCAAGCTGCGGCATCTAATAATCGTCAAACACATATTGCAAAGCCAGATCATTTAAAAATATTGCATTTGCTCTCCAAGGTTGCGCATTATTGTCTAAAATAAGTGACGTTTTTACCGGCCTATATGTACATGTACTTCTAGCTACACTCACCACATTTTACTTTTGGCATGTTTGGTATCTACCACATTTCAAAGACATTTAAACTAGCTTTACAACACGACCAAAATGTTAAGGACACACATTCTATTCTCAACCCTATAAAGCAGTGAACTCGAAAGACAATGTGATATGCGCTTTATACATATATTAGGTTCCCAGTTAGAATATCAATTTGAGACTCGATGTCGATGTTGTTGGAACTAAAAACCTTTTACCTAAAAATATCCATACTATGCACAGAGGCTAGGAGAGGTTTAGGTCAAGACCTCGTTCTGCTCAATGGGAGAGTAAATATTACAGCAGACTGTGCTCGTCGCGAAAACGTTTAAAGTTCTACTACAGTGGTGTATAAGACTACTTGATAAAGCGTCGGACGCACATACCGCCATGTTGTAGCAGAACCTAAACAAAGCGACTAATAACACTCTTTTTACAGTAATTGCCGGACCAACAAAGTAGGCAGTTGATATAATTACAAAAATGCCACTGAAACAACACGGCTGAGGCTCAAAACATTCACAGGGGAGAACGTATTAGACCTCAAATATATCAACATGTTCAATTACCTTAGAATAAAATTTTATTTGGTATATCTCCCTTTGAAATATAGATTTTGTTAGTAGATATTCAATGGAATATAAATACTTTAGAACCGTAATTCTGTTCAGGCTCTGCTTAGGATGATAAAAACCACCATGTAGTCGCAGAACATACAAGTGACTGATGACACTGTTCTTACAATAATTGCGGGACATTTAGGGGAGGATGTCAGTTGCGCAGTGGCATGCTTACGCATGGCCTCTGCCCCAAAGGTAAGAGCCCTAATATGCAATTCTATTAATGCCAGTCCTTGTGGGTGGCAGCCGATTGGTGTGGACTTCGTGCTTTAGATTGCACTTAACTTCCTGAGGATTAGATAAACATGCTAGACTCAGCGCTATTAAAGGGAAACGTTTACGTTGAGAAGCTAAGTTGTCAACAATATCGAAACCCAGGAGCGCTAAATTCGTCGCGAAAAAGAAAAAAAACAGGCGATTCCTAGATCAATTACTTCTGAACTCTATGTTATTGATTGCGTAAATCGTACTTCGGCGCTTGCCATTTGCAAAAAAAACATTTCAGTTTTAGTAATAACAATAAAATAGGGATGTTCACATTCATGCCTACCGCCATTAATTTAATATTGGGTACTAATCACTTAATTTCATAAGATGCTGCCCTTCTGAACAAGATTATGATAACTTCTAAATGTGAATCAAGCCAAATGTAGCTATAGCTGTAAACTTATTTAAAAAAAGCACTAAGGATCACTCCGATGCCAAACATAGTCAACATGCAGATTTAGCATCGAGTAAGACGATGAGCTCTCAGTGACGGCTACCGCCAATACTACAACTGCATGTGAGCGTGTGATATCTTACCTTGAGCATTTTGGTGATAACCACAACCGAGGCCACTTGAGTGTTGCCCTTACTACCGGTTTACTTCGGACTAGAACTTCAGTACGGCGACAGTTACACTCTTGATCGCTGCGAATAGATTATCTAAACAACAAGTTGCTCTTATAAAGGCCGGGCTCTTTTGGTGTGTTTATAGTGTTGCCACTATAGAGACTCCAAGATAATTAATGCAGGGCACAAAGCATATCAATATTTCACAAAAGCATATTTCGGGCAATTGTTTTTGATTTAGTTTTCTTAACGTAAGCGCGAGCCATAATTCAATTCTTGTAGAGACTTTGTTGCGCTCCCTTTAAGATTCGCTTAGTCACAGTTACTAAATCGTGATCCACAGTATGGACATTACCAACACACATGCAGTTGACATTTCAGAGAATTATCTCCGTACTACTTGACATAGGCAGCATGACGCTCTTTTTTTTATAGTAAGAGAATGTAGAGTCGAGCTGCCTCAGTTGTTTCTGACCATATATTTGCGATATATTGAAACAAATAAATAAGCTGATCAAAAATTGAATTTTATCCGGCAGTTACAACAAAGCTAAAAATCGTGCCGGAAAGAGCGACTCTAGCAAGCACGACTGCTGAGTCTACTGTCATCTTACCTTTCAGTGGAAACACGGTCTCACAAGTCTGTTAAATATTTGTGTCGTTTTGTCTGTCAGTTTACATCTTTGTGGACCCCCAAATTATTAACTTCTCGTGATAACCAGGACGGTGTAAAACTTCGTAATTCGTCGGTGTCCGTGCAGGGTCATTGGCAACTTTTCCGGCTTAATATTACAATTATGTTTATTTCACTCAAATTGAGTATAATATACATTTTAAAAATGTTTCTTTATGAAGCTCTATCTTCTTCACGCTTCCGACGAGAGAAGTAGTGCAACGATTTTCGGTCCAGCGCTGTGCATTCCACTGCATGGTACTTATCACACCTCTGCAGGCAGAATCGGCAGGTGCACAACTCGTACTCCTCGTGAAAGGTTGCGTTTGAACATACCAGGTAGTGATAACCATGCGCTATGTACCTGGTGTATACGTGGCGATTGTCACATGCAGGACCAGGCCAAAGGTGCAAGGCATTGGAAACGTCCAAAACTACCGACCTTCTGTCTGGCCTGTTCGACTTTAGCTTCCCACTCCAAAATAAAACATTTGTAAGGTACTGTACGCGGCATCTTCAGCCTTAGTCGGATTGTTTCAGCAGCCGGTGGGCAGCTTGACATGAGATACACAGAGCGGCTCCTGGCTCGGATAGGCGAGCAGAGCACTCGCTTCATATTTAATGAAAAGCACCTTTCAAGCTGGTTAAAATTCTTTTTTTTCCGGCTTAATTAGACTTAAGAAAAAATAATTGGTAATGTCTGCACCTAGTGGTTTAACGCTGTATATCAACACTGCCTTTAGGTTAGGGAAATGCCGAGGGAAATACCTCTCGTGTCAACATGTATCTATTATCACTGAATAACGTTTTAACAATACCAACAATCATTCACTACTCTTTTGTGAGCTTAGGCGCAGGTTCGATCTTGGGTGTAGAACTTGATTTCTTACGTTCGAACATAGCGGAGTATATATATATATATATAACACTACTTCTGCGTTTACCGAGTTTCTAAAGGTAGGTGGGCTCTTCTCCTTCTAGGCAGGTACGGTGGCGTTGTGCATTCCTAGAAGTGAACTCTGTAGGACAGCAGTACAATTTCTGTGCCAGACCCGGTGACCCAATTTCCGCACAGAAAATAGTCTAAGTTAGCGAATTCCCTGTATACCGTCCTTGACCCGTATGGTTGAGTTGTACCAGCTATAGTGCAATGCTGTTTAATTGACTTCTTCTGTAGTTAGCACTTCCTGAAAATGTACAGATGTGGACGTTTCAATATTAGAAAATAAGTACTATTGCTTTACCACAATGTTTAATAACAAATGTTTATAACTTATTAAAAAACAAAAATAGTAGTTTTACTTAATTAGGCATGTCGCGCGTGTTAAATTGCAAAAACGAACGTCCGTTCTTCAATGCGACCGGCTTCTTCTTAACGCCGGAGTATTTAATTGAGGTTCCTATACCCCAGATCCTGCCAAACAATAAAGAAGGACGCACCCGGTCCTATTCTCTGTAGGATAATTGAGACGTAGCTGTAAAGTCCCGTTTACAGGAGCGCATAAAAGTTGTCCCCGTAAAAGTTGTCATTGTGGTACTAGTATGAATGTCGTAAACGTGCGCTCCCCCTAGTCTATTAGCCTTATCGTAAAAATCATAAAGCTCTGTAGGGTAGAAGAAGCTGCGCATTGAAAATGTCGTTCAATGTAATCAGTCAGGTCGTAGGCAAGCTGTTGCATCCATCGAGATCTAAGGCTGCGTGGTACCTCTGCCCAATGTGCCCAATTTGTCAACTTGCGGCTTCATGCGTGCCACTTCGACAGAAGACTGAAAGGAGACAGACTAGCACGGGCGAGGGTCATAGCTCGGGCATGATACAAGCGGGAAGCAAGCAAGCAACGAGAGGGAAGCAATTGAGGGAGGAAAAAGGTCAAATGAGAAGAACGCCTGAGCCTGAGTTGCGGTGGGAAAAACAGCAATCTGTCGTCAACCAGCAAGCCAGCCAGCCAGTCAGCATCCAACGAACAAAAACCCAAACCACGCGTCCGTTGTTGCTGTGTCTCCTGCTTTCCGTTGCCCAACCCGTGTTGCTGTGGACCAGTAAGTAGGTCGTTGTGCCCTGTCGACCGCTATGAGCGCTATCAACAAGGATTGAGCTAGTGCCGAGGGAGGCATCACAACGGCCCATCGGCGACGGCGTCAAGACCATCAACACATCAGTGGTACGACGACGGCCGGCGACGCGCTGCGTCGCGCCTGTCACATGGGTCATCAGGGGCAACAACGTGGTTCGTATCGGCACAGTAGTAGTACTAGCGGTGCTTGTCGTCTTAGCTGCATCCCTACCCTTTACCCATATCATCCGCGACGTGGCGGTTGGTGTTGCGATGGGCACCGCTACCATTCCTGTAGTTGCTGTCGCCGCCGCCCGGCGCCCTTGCCGCCCCCGCTACTGTCATCGCGTTGCTGCAGCAGCGTTGTCGTGAACTGCCGTACCACCACCACCACCATCACCAACAACAACAACAAGCAAAACACCTATTTGGCCCTGTTTTGCCAGCGAGCGAGCGGGCGGTCGATCGTGGTCGGTTGGACGCTCGACGGTCGGCTGCGTTCTTCTTCGTTCTCGCTTGCCCTCCGGCGGCGTCGGGCCTACGCGGTTATCGCACCCGCCGCGCTCGTATTGGGGGGGGGGGGGTGTAGGGGATGAGGAGGCAAGCAGCAAAGCCAAGTAAACTAGCAAACGGATGACATGGTGAGCAGCAGCAGTAGCAGCACGTAGGGTGCTGTGGCCCCCGCACACACACACACAGGCACAACTGTGTCAATTGCTTTCCGACACCCACTTTCTGCATCCCGTCACGCTGTCTACTCTATCTGGCACCCGGCTAGGCCCGGTTAGCGCCTAGCCGGACAAACGCTACCGCTTAAAACGATGCTTCTTCGCCCCTCGACAAACTTGGGCTGCTACATGGAGGGAGGGAAGGCGGGGCGAGGCAGGCCGATGGGGATAGGGGTTGAGGTGAGGAGTTCACCACCAGCACCAGTAGTCTTGGCGGTTGCCATAACTGTTGTTGTTGATGCTGCTGTTGTTGTAGTAGTAGTAGTAGTAGTAGTAATAATAATGGTAGTGGCAACGACCAACCGACCGATCCCGCAGCCCAGTATCGCCGCCGTCACTCAGTGTAAGCGGTTGTGGCTCTGTATGGAGGCGGACGTCCATCGTGATGGGGCGTTTCCGGTAACAGCTGACCGCCAGCTTCCGTTTGCCCAGTTCGGACGAGACTGGGCTGGGGGTGATGATGCCGTCAGAGACTTCTCTCTCTCTCTCTTTCTCTATATATATATATATATATATATCTCGCCCTCTGTCGTTCTCTGGTATTTCGCACCAACCACAGCTCACTCTCCGCCTCTGCGCAACTGCGTGCGGGCTCAACTCTATGCTAAGGGAACAGAGACGCCGATCCCGCCGTGTCATCAAGCTGGTGGTGTATCCCGCAACTGCTGCTGGTACAACCGCCGCCATCAAGCGTTGTTTGCGTACTTTGAGAACTACACGAAGTAAAATGGGCGGGAAAAAAAGAGAGAGACGAGGGAACTGGCCAACCTACCACGGGCCACAACACTAGCGAGCGCTATAAGATACCGCTGCCAGTGCTGTTGTTATTGTAGCTATAGTTGTTGTTGTTGTTGCTGTTGCTGCTGCTTGGCTGTTTGAATGAAATATGGACCTGAAAAGGTTTCGCCTAGTGGCGACATGATACAGTGGCTAGCCGGTAGAAGGAGAGTGGTGAGAGCATGTTGTAATGGTGGCTCGGTTCTAACATTGGCATCGCATATATTTTTTTATATATATATATATATATATATATATATATATATATATATATATATATATATATATATATATATATATATAACGAATCAATGCAAAGATAGATCCTAGGGACGAACCCAAGCAGAGAGGAAAGGAAAAAGTCAAATAGTCAACTTCAGTTAAATGTAGTAAAATTGCGCTCCCCCTAGGCAACTTACGTCACCGTAATCATAGCTTTACGGCTATGATTTACGACTTGATTAATTAATTAAGTTAAATGTGCATAATTCAACACTAAAATGAAAAGTTCAAAGCCGCCGAGCACTGCGTGGAACAACACTTCAGTTGAAGTCATGAGAAACTACTCGCCCCCTACGTAGCTCGGCGAAACTACCAAACGTTACGCAATATTTTGTGTGCATTGAAAATAAATAATTGTTACCTATTAGTACTAGTATTGCCTTAAGAAACACGCAAGCTAAACATGCGAGGAGTTATTGTTCGCCACCACCGGCTGGGGTAGTTGCTATTTAATCGAACTCATCTATTGATTTGATTACGACCCCGTACTCGCTCGAACGTTTACTTGGCCCTCCACATAAATGACGCACGGTATGACCGCTCTGGACGAGCCTCCACACGTGCCGCTCCATGCTTCCAGCATTATATATATATACATACATGTGTCGCTCTGTTTCTATACACATGACCGGGAGGAGCATCACTGTATAGATCTCAAAAACAGCAATAATTTGCTCCTGGTCGCTTTGAAGATAATTATTGTAATTGTACACGAACATAAAAAAACCCTTCGCACACTATAGTCTGTGAGAGCGGCTTTCCTGCTCGCGGACAGGGTGTTGACGATATCCCGTGATTAATTCACCCGTTTTACAGTTTACAACTTTAATCACCGTTCTCCTTCTCCTTAGCTGATCTTTCCTCCTTAGCGCTCTACACAAACAGCTTTCATTCGTAATATATATATATATATATATATATATATATATAATTATAGCGTGAATTAAGAAACAAACACCCGCCACCACCGGCCGTCTGCCAGGAGCGCTTAGCAACCATCGAACAACCTACAGTTGAATACTGCAAGAGCGTCGAAAATTCGGCGATCTTAGAGGAAATTTGCTCATTCCCTGTTGCAAGCGGAGCCGGACTGGATGGACTGCGGCCACGTCATCTGCGTGACATGTTGGATCAAACTGTTCCTTTGTCAGAGTGCCTGCTAAATAATCTGAGCATTTTCTTGGGCAGAGTGTTAAACGGCACATTACCTAAATTTTGTCTACCAGTATTTTATGGTGCAAATCTTACAGCTCTTAAGAAAAAAGACAACTCAATAAGACCCATTGCTTGTGGACTGACTCTGCGTAGGATCGCTGCAAAGATAGCAATGGCGAGAAATAAAATGACAATTTTGACAGCAATCCTGCCACATCAGGTTAGAGTGGCTGTCAAAGGCGGCGCAGAAGCACTAGTACATGCTACATGTGCCCTCTTAGATACTGAGGACCAAGTAAACGTTCTGGTGAAACTTGATTTCTGCAATGCATTTAATACGTTAAGAAGAGACCGGATACTAGGTGCAGTGATGAAGAAAAGTCCAGAGTTTTTGCCTATGGTCTGGCAAAGTTACAGAGATCCTTCACTCTTAACCTGGGGCACAACTTCAACATTGCGTTCGGAAGCGGGCATTCAGCAGGGTGACCCGCTAGGGCCTGCTCTATTTAGTCTCGTATATCAGATTTAGTATCGCAACTATAGAGCCCTTTCAACGTGTGGCGTCTAGATGACGCCACGCTTGCCGGCCCTGCAAGTATCATCGCAACAGATTTAAGAAGAGTGCTGCAGCTTGAAGAAGACGGGGGACTGACACTGAATGCCGCAAAATGTGAGATTACTGCTGTCAGGGGCTTACTTCAGGAGAGGGAGGAAGCAATTCAGAAGATCACAGAAATACTCCCTGGCATCACGCGTGTAGAGCTAAACAACTTAGAAGTTTTGGGGGCCCCCGTAAAGCAAGACGGAATTTCGCATACACCCTCTGAGAAAAAAGAAGCCCTTACCAAAATTCGTCTACGACTGACACGCTTGCATCCTCAGACTGCGCTGTGCATTTGGAGATATAGCCCCCGAAGAATTAACGGCGTGTGATGACGTCAGCAGAGACATACTTAGCGAAGTCCTAAACGTAAATTTAAAAGAGAACACCTGGCAGAGAGCAAGTCTTCCGATACGTGAAGGTGGTCTGGGAATAAAGAGTGCCACTGACCTAGCTCCAGTCTGCTACGCTGCTTCACTGGTGCAAATTGGTCCGGTGGCAGCTTCGTTAGTGGAAGAGGCAGTTCGACCACAAATAAGATATGAAACCAGTAAAGCACGGGACACTATTAGAACCATGCTAGACCCGGGCAACTTTAGAAGAATATCCTAGCCAATATAACCTAGATAAGTTCAAAAGCAAAAAAAAAGAGCAGATAAATCTTAGACGAGCTTGTTTCCCGGAGAAACCGCGCCGTATTCTTAGCGGCACAAGATAACTTCAGTGGGGGTTGGCTTAAGGCCTTACCCTCGCCTCACCTCGGCACCATGCTGGATCCCAACTCTTTCCGCATGATGTCAGCACTTAGAATCGGCGCTAGCGTCTGCGAGCCGTTTCAGTGCAAACTGTGCGGGGAGATGGTGGATTCCAGTGGCCTACACCCACTGAGTTGCCCGAAGAGCGCCGGTAAATCGTCCAGACATGCTGAACTAAACGGTGTGATCATAAGATCCCTTAGGAAAGCCGGTATACCATCTACACTTGAACCGAGAGGTTTAGTGTCCGCTGGCGAAGAAAGACCTGATGGGGTGACCATTGCATTATGGTCACATGGAAAGTCCCTAGCTTGGGATGCAACGGTTTCGTGCACAACCGCGGCTTCCGATTTACACCACAGCTCTTTTGAGTCGGGGTGGGTAGCAAAGCACGCGGACGCCAGAAAACGGTTTAAATAGGCTGGACTGGAAACAAGATATATTTTTGTGCCTATTGCCATGGAGACACTAGGACCAATCAGCAAGGGAACCGAAGCATTTCTCAAAGATTTGAGTAAGCGAATTCAGGAGGTCACGAACGACCGAAGAGAGGGTCAATTCTTGAGGCAAGCGTTGTCCTTGGCCGTTTGCAGAGGAAACGCGGCATCTATGTTAGGCGCCATGGAGTGAACTAATTATTTAAAAAACTTTGCAATAATACGTTCAGACCTCTCAACTGTACATCGTTTAACATGTAATAAATAATAATAATAAAAAAAAAACATATATATATATATATATATATATATATATATATATATAGATATATATATATATATATATATATAAATATATATATATCTATTTATATATATATATATATTTATATATATATATATATATATATATATATATATATATATATAAATATATATATATATATATATATATATATATATATATATATATATATATATTATGTTTATTTCACTCAAATTGAGTATAATATACATTTCAAAAATGTTTCTTCATGAAGCTCTATCTTCTACACGCTTCCGACGAGAGAAGTAGTGCAGCGATTTTCGGTCCAGCGCTGTGCATTCCACTGCATGGTACTTGGCACACCTCTGCAGGCAGAACCGGCAGGTGCACAACTCGTACTCCTCGTAAAAGGTTGCGTTTGAACATACCAGGTAGTGATAACCATGCACTATGTACCTGGTGTATACGTGGCGATTGTCACATGCAGGACCAGACCAAAGGTGCAAGGCATTGAAAACGTCCAAACCACCGACCTCCCGTCTGGCCTGTTCGACTTTAGCTTCCCACTCCGAAATAAATTATTCGTAAGGTACTGTACGCGGCATCTTCAGCCTTAGTCGGATTGCTTTAGTAGCCGGTGGGCAGCCTGACATGAGATACACAAAGCGGCTCCTCGCTCGGATAAGCAAGCAGAGCACTCGCTTCATATATAATGAAGAACACCTTTCAAGCTGGTTAAAATTCGCCAGCGTGAGGTGGTTCCACACCCTGTCAAGACCGTACATCAGCCCCGGAACAATCTTAAGCATGAAGAGCCTCACTGCTGAGAGAACGGACAGTCTTCGGACATTGCCTACTTCCCCGTAAAGAGAGACAAGTGCCTTCCGTACTGTTTCGTTTACATGCGCTGTGAACGTCGTTCCCGTATAATGAACCCGAAGGCCAAGATACTGGAAGGAGTTAACAAACTCCAATGGTTGGCCGCAGCAACGTATAACGTCTCTGGCAGCCAATCGACCTCCACGCCTGAATTTTATGGCTTTGGTCTTCCTGGTGTTTATCTCAAGTCCCTTCGAGACAAGGAACGCCTCTATCATAGAGGTAATGCGCTTGATGACACCTAAATCGCGATGAGCGACCACGATATCATCTGCATACATTACTACTACGGCTTTTTGGTACTCCTGTCGGACGTAACCGACGAGGTCAGCAAGGAGAAGTGTAAACGAGACGCAGCTTAGCGGGTCTCCTTGCGAAGTTCCCACATTTTGCTTAATCTCTAATACACCCTGCTCACCGTCTACCAACAAGGTGTCC
The DNA here is from genome assembly GCA_003439945.1 of Dermanyssus gallinae. Classification (NCBI taxonomy): domain Eukaryota; kingdom Metazoa; phylum Arthropoda; class Arachnida; order Mesostigmata; family Dermanyssidae; genus Dermanyssus; species Dermanyssus gallinae. The sequence continues at coordinate 134,154 of QVRM01006559.1, read as the reverse complement.
TCCTCAAAGAAACTTGCTATTACACCCAGGAGAGAGCCACCCATTCCTGCTCGTTGGAATGCTTCAACCAGCAGATGGCGAGGGCCTTTGTCAAAGGACTTGACGCAGTCAATAAAGACTGCATACAGATGACCTTTGGGTTGTGCCACAGCTCGCTTGATGTCTGACTGGAGAACATGGATTGCATCACGGGTGCCTCGGCCTCTTCTAAAACCGAATTGCTCCGGTGGAAGTGCCTCTTCAGCCACCCGCTCAATCCGTCGAATAACCAATTTACAGAAAATCTTCTTCAATGTGCGTTCTGACGCCACATCACGATAGAGATTTGGATCCTGCTTGTCATCACCATGCCTACCCTTGAACAGAAGAGAAAGCCTGGCGACATGCCAGAGTTTAGGCATCCGCCTCCTCTTTATAATTTCGTTAAAGAAATCACAAAGAGTTTCTTCCAAGAGAGGAAGTGACTGGATCCAATGCTCATAGCAGACCTGATCGGGCCCTCAGCTCTTTCTCTTCGGGAGTGACCGTAGAACCTGACACACCTCCTCCACCTCGAAAGGCAGATTCATGTTGTGCTGCTCCAGTGTAAGCGGATGCTGTACGATTGGAGATACGGCCGCAACGTCACGATTGAATAAAAAAATAGTTAGGTGGCCCTTAACCTGCCCGTCGCTAAGCGGGTTCACCGCCCTACGAGGTCGCACGATGTAAGCTGAAGGCTCTCGTTCTGCCCTTTCGAGCGGCCGTCGTTCCTCCCGCCTTGCGCGTTCCCTTTTATGATCATAGCAGAGTCTTATATACGCCTTCCTACGCTCAAAGTAGTCCCGCCTGACTTGCAGTGATGATGTTGCTCTGGCTCTTGCGTGGCGCAGGAGTCCGAGCACTTCACCGTGGGCGAGGTAGCAGGCTCGAGAGTACCACGGGCGTGATCTTTTTTGCCATAACCTTTTCCACTTCACTGCACTTCTCATCGTTCTCTCCAACTGATCACAAGTGGAATCGATGTCAGGGCTTACCTCAAGACCGCCCACCGCTCTGTCCAAAAGAGATAGATTAATCCGTCTCATTGCAGACCAGCGCGGCGGGTTATGTCGGTCTTGCCAAATACCGGAAACATCGACAACGGCCAACACTGGTTGGTGCTTTCGAGCCGCTTCATAAAGAACATCGAAGCTTTCAATTTCACGGCTGACAAGGTTGTGAAACAACAGGTCGATGGTGCTGCTTCCATTGTGACTCAAATATGTATAGTCTTCACGCGCGTTAGCACATTTCAGACCAATATTTTCCATCACCTGAAGCAGCACCTCGCCTTTATCATCGTTGGCCCCACAATCGATTCTGGCATTGAAATCACCGCCGACGATAGTTGGCATGGTCAGATTTAACTCTGAAAGTCCAAAGCTCACCGTTTCAGCAACCTCCGCAGAATCGAATGTGGGTGGGAAATAGAATACAACGACGTTTACCCTCCCAGAGGAGAGCACTACGCAGTATTCATCTTTCCTGACGCATTGCATCGGTGGTAAGCGTTTATGTAGGTAGATAGATAACCCACCCACAGGTCTTCCCCGACCTCCCGCAGGTAAGACAGCCAGCTGGTGAAAGCCCCGCATATCATTGATATGCAGTTCGTCCCGCTGAAATGTCTCCGTGAGGAGTGCAATGTCAACCAACTTAAACATGTCATCACTTGCAAGATCCATTGCCCCCTTAAGTCCCTCACAATTCCAGAGAAGCACTCGTAGAGGTATGTTTGCCACTACGCTTGCAGTTCTAGAACTGGTCAGTCACTTACGGGGGCTTGGACCGCCAGGCGCACTAAAACTCTCCTTAACCATCCTCTCGTAGAAGACGTCCCCAACCCAGCGACGGAACAGGCTTCCCTTTGGCCAGAATTCATTTCTGCAACAGTTTGCGTAATCTTCGTCACGCACCACCACACAGAACACAGCATCACTACCATGTGTATGTAGCTTCCAAACTGTTTTCACAGTTATATATATATATATATATATATATATATATATATATATATATATATATATATATATATATCTAACGCTAGATCTGATTTTCTCTCTTGGAATAAATCGAATGCATACAATTTCCGAGTCATAACTTCCTAAAGGAAACGATGTTGCAATGGTACGTGAGACGTCTGACGACGACGAAAATTGCCACGGAGACGTACACAGATGCCTGTGATTAATGTGCCTGAAAGGCTGCTCCGCAGACAAACTGCCCCGCCCAAGCTCTACAACGCCTACAAAGAGAGTAGAGCTCGGCTGCCGAAAGGGCCCTTATTCACCAGGCTTCTGAAAACGCAAAGTTGTCCACCCACAATAAACTTCCAAGGTACGATCGCCCTCACCAACGATTGATGCTCCCGTATACATACTTTTCCAGGCTTTAGTTTAGTCACGTTAGTTCCTGCATGCGTGTTTACAGTGTATTATGTGGGCACATAATCAATGTTGTTAGAAACCACCACGTCTGTGAGTTTGTTCGTCAAGGCAGTTGCAAGCCAGCAGCAGGCTCTACTAAGATAGTAGTCGTCTGTTCTTGTAAAATATAGTAAAATCTTTTACCATGTGCGCCAAATAACAACATAGAAACGGTTAAGTAAGTTCAACTTCAGTTGACCTGAAGATTAGCACGTAGTCACAAAGGTATTTCAGATTGAGTTTTTTTATATAAATAAAAAGGAGCGCTCCAAAAACCATTCAGAAAAATCCAGAGAGGACGAGTCTTCTAATGAGGTTGTTTTCCTAGCACACAGACTTTCCTAGAGAATGTTACTAGAACAACCAATTAAGGGAAAGGCCTGAAAATTATGCTTGTAGAAGTACTCCAAACAGCTGTGAAAATCAAACAAGAAGATCCCTGAGGTTGTGGCAAATGTGAAGAGTAAGCCTTTAAGAGAAGGAAAATTTCCCAAAGCTTATAAAACAGTGGATGTGCCGGAGAAGTGTAAGGTTATCTTGCTGGTAAGAAAGAAACAATTACAATCCCCCAATCTTGTCCTGAGTGAGGTCCAGATAAGAATAATTCGTGTAGCCAGGTATTTAGGCATACATCTGTACAGAAGAATGAGGGTTTTGACCATGCAAGAAACGCTATGAAGATAGCGGAGAGGGCGGTAGACACAATAGCCAAGATCATCAACACTCATGGACCAGAGCAGCATGTAGGCGGCTCTTCATGTCGGTCGTCTAATCTATAGGGTTGTTCTGAGCACTGACGTGTTTTAGCATGGCTAAAGGGTCATCACAAAGGCTAAATGATATGCTACGAAGAACACAAAGGTCCGCGGTCCTACGACTTACGCGGGCCTATAGGGCTGTCAGCACCTCGGCTGCACTTTTCCTTGCTGGCACTCAAATGCAGAGAAAAGACAAAAAATATGGCATAGAGGCACAAGAAGCGCTAATAGAGAAGTCAATAATGCCGAAAGGGAAGGCTAACGTACTGCATGGCGGGTTGCCACTCTGGACGGTGCACTGAGTGCTCGCGTACGCGATCTTATATCTGACATGAGGAAGTGGTTGAATCGACCCGGCGGAGAGATTGATCACTTTCTTACGCAGGTTATAACGGGCATGGCGACTTTTAGACATATCTGCCAAGGATAGGAAAAGCCCCTTCGGACACATGCGTGCACTGTAACCTAGGCGTCGAAGACGACACAGCCCATACGCTATTAGTCGGAGTAACCCTCTGGACCTGCCTACTCAGAGGATTTCACAATTTATGCACCTGATTTGTGAAGGCACTCTAACTGGAATATAGAAGGTGCAGTGGCATGAGGAGTACTGCTTTGAAAGAGGCACCTGCAGCGACCCAGGAGAGACAGATTCCCGACAAAGAGGACGGAATACGTCTGCACCTTTAGAAGAACGTTTTTTCGGAAGGAGAGACGTAGTATGGTTACTATAGGGTCAAAACCTGTTATGCCCTCAACCAATTGATCCGAAGGGCACTCGCCACTTTTCGTGTCGGCTCGTAGTACTAGTAAATGGTGAGCAGCGCTGACAGTGCCTAAGGCATTTAACAACTCCACTATAAAATATATATATATATATATAGTTTGTACGCTGAACATTCGGTCGTAATGATGTAGTGTCAGTCTATTTTATATGCATATCATCTAACGTTAGCCATGCAGTCCTTTGCAACTTGTGCTTATCCTCCGGATTCGAAACAGCAAGGCTGGGTTGGTCGAGCCGCAGTACAATTCCTAGCCGTATAGTTAAAACTCGTACACAGTGGGCATTGTGGTACCAGGATAATTTCGACTATGCGGCACTTAGTCCAGCCAAGGAGTGCATGTTGTTTGTCGTAAAGGCCTTGGAACTAACTCGGAAAGCATTTTAGCAACGATTAAGTATCCGCGTGCCCGAGCTTTGTTTAGGCAGAGAGTGACTGCAGCAGTTGCCGGCTGAAAGCTGAATGCCTCTTATCCTAAAGTAGTTGCAGAGGCTGCGTTTCACTCTCTTAGAACTTAAGTAAAAAGTTTGTTTTTATTCTCTTCGACCTAAGAGATCATTCTTGCATACAGTGCCCATGTTGGAGCTGGAGTGTGTTCAACCACCCTGACTGTTAGGATGTCTCGATTCTACAGGAAAACTATCTTCCCTTTCTTGAGGTGCGGCAGTGCATCTTGTAGTCCGGGGATTGTGGCGATAGTCTCCCGGGGGAGAGTCTTTTAGGTTGTTGTCAAGGATGGTTTATGAGTTGTTAGAGCCTTGTCAGCTAAGGTGATCGCTTTACTGAGACCACTAAGAGTATAGGTGCGCGCAGGCTATTTCCTTTAAATAAGGTATGCGTATCGGGTCTCGGTTAGCTCCTCTTTGAGGAGGATATATACATACTATGTTCGAAAAGTAGTCTGTGATACTTTAAGTGATAAAAAAACAAGAATGTTTCAACTATTTTCAAATTTCTTTCATTTTAATACAAATACAACATCGGAGTCAGTAAATGGATGATGAAACCGCTTTTTGAGAATCACGTGAAGGTTTTAACAATTTTGTTTATTCACACTTCCATTCCTTCCATTCATCGTCGAAAAAAAAGGCCTTACCGGATGATTTTTTCACGCATCATCTCGTAAGCCTAATTGGCGAAGAGTTTAAATGCTACTGATCGTTCGTGGGCTTAACGTCTTGCTTCAGCTTAGCTAATTATGGACACAACGTCAGATCTTCAAAATATCCCAGGTTGAGTCGCGCAAAGGTCCCGGTTGCTGGGCACGTCGCCGAACCGATATTTCTGGACATCGTTCCACACTGTCGGTCACAACGGCAATATGTTCAGCCAAACGAGCGCTCGGAACACGAGTGGTGGCTTCTCACAACGCCATAGGTTTTGTCGACCATGAAATGCACGAACATATCGCCGGCATGCCGCCATATATTCCCTTTTTATGACAAATATTCACAGTCCCTACGCGTCCTTCCGTTACGTTTCGTTAGGTCTATCTTGGGACTTTGTAGCTCTGGTGCACTGTTGTGTATGTGTTTTGCCGTCGAAAACAGCCGATAGCGAAGAGGACAGAGCTGAGCGCAGGAACTGCTGAAAGGTGCCAGCTAATTATTCGAACACCCAGTGTAGATAGATGCATGTGGAGGAATGGATTTATTCTTCGCTTGGCATATATACCTAAATATACGTGTTACCCGTTTACATTAGGAGCGCTTAGCGGTAACATAAGCTGACGAGGATTTGCCCCAACAGTCCTTGTGATAGCGTGGTCGCTGACGTGCATGTATACGAGTATATGTATATATCTCTTTTAGTATATGTTTTTATTTGAGCTCATATATATTTTTTTTATTTTTTGTTTTTTTTTTTTTAGAGAGGAAGAAAGAGAGCTTCTTCACGCACCGTCAGACTGGTGGAGGGCAGGCGGCCCCGTATCTCCATTCCGGTGTGTGGGACTCGGCGCGATGGTCCGCGTCCCTACCCACTAAAACCTGCCTCTCATAACGCCCTTGACACGGCCCAGATCGTTGTTTATTAGTACTATGGGCCGTGGGGGTAACATCCGGACTATCTGACCAGGTTCGCCTGCTCGTTTGGCGAAGTCTGCTCTCCGGCTGGCGTGCCTTGTGACGAGAGAGAATAATTTCCTCTTCTTGCGCTAATCCTGTCGTAACTCGCTCTTCTCTGCGTCCCGCATAGTTTCTTCTGTCAGCGCCTTTCGTGCAACCGCTGCTCCAAGGGTCCATGCTGCTGGTTCCGAGCAAATGAAATCCATGAATTGGGCTAGCCCATCTCGGGAGCACGAGTGTTTAAGTCTCTGGGCACTCGCGTTCGTTCAACTAACTCTCACCCTGTTGCTTGCTTTACGTCTAGCCTCTTCCCAGCACGGGCATTCTAGGAGAGTATGTCTTCAACGCCCAGCGTCCAGAGCATGCACGTGTCCAAAGGCGCCTTACCAATGTTGTCGTAGTGGGAGAAACTTGGTTTGGGGAGGCCGACAAACTTCTTTACAATTTACAGGGCTACAATTCCATATCTGCCTGCAGACCTGGGGGTGGAGGATACAATTTATTCGCATTGTGCGCTCGACCTTATGGGTACCGCTATGAAGTCTAGCGATGACGGCAATGTACAGGCCATAAGGCTACGTCTGCGCCGCCCTGGCTTTGACGGCTATGTCGTCGGAGTATATTCTAATAGACATACGATCGTCGAGCACTCTTATGGAGATACTTGACGATATTCTGCCAGCGACTGGGGACTTGCCTTGTGTTCTTATGGGGGACACTAACATTGACCTACTAAAAGGGGACCCTATTTCTGTTGAATATTGTACTGTTCTTGCCAGCAAGGGTTTTGAGAATGCAGTCAATATGATAACACGTCCAAACCTCAGGTCCAATGCTGTCTCTTTGGGCTCGTGCATTAATCACGTTTTTTTTGGCAAACTGTGAACGATATCTACAGATTACTCATTTCGTTGTTGATACGGTATTTTCCGATCACTGCCCAGTAGGAATCATGTTAGCGGGCAGCACGACACTATTGTCACAGTTTGTGGCAAACCCTGAGGCTTGCCCTGCCTACCGAAAGCTCAATAATGAGGGCCTAGGGCGTTTTGAGGACGGTGTCTCCAGGGTGGACTGGTCCTCAGTTCTTGCCTCAGATAACCCCAATGCGGCTCACGAATCGTACAATAGGGAGCTTCGACATCTGTTCGACGAAAGTTTCCCGTTGAGGCAGCGTAGGGCTCCAAAAAAGGTAAATCGTGCTCCTTGGTTTGGCCATGAACTGGCTGAGCAAAGACGTGTGGTTGACAGAGCACGTCGTCGGTGGCTTCACAAACAGACCGTAGATGACAGGGAGACGCTGCAACGGTGGCAGGCAAATTATAGGAAGAGGCTCCGAGAAAAAAGGGCCGCCTACATCGAGAAACAGTTTGTAGCTGTCAGTAATCGGCCTGCAAAACTGTGGGCGTCTCTTAATAAAATTTTGCGGCCGTGGTAAAAAAAAGGCCACTATACTCAAGCGTCTGCTAGTCGACGGCCAAGAGCTTGAAGAGGCCCAGGAAGTGATAGACGCACTAAACGAGTTTTTCACCTCAATCGGTGCTAAAACCGCGGCTGGACTTTCCAAACAGAAGGCGGTAGACGACGCCATTTCTGGCATAGGGAGCTCCGAGCCCAATTCATTTTCCTTTAGTGATATCACAGCTCAGGAGCTGTACTGCGCTGCAAAAAATGTGAAATCGGATCTATTTGAAGCCGGGGAAAACGTGCCTGGTCGATTACAGTAGAATTTAATCGACGCGTTATCAGGCCCTCTAGCTGCGATCTTTAACATGTCGATCAGGACCGGGGTGTTCCCAGAACGCCTAAAGACATCAGCGGTAATCCCGCTTTACAAAGGGAAGGGCGATAAGAACCAACCTGGAAACTATAGCCAGATATCGCTGGTGTCATTCATATCTAAGGTCTTTGAGAGACTTATTAAGAAGCAGCTCGAGGAATACCTAAACGCAACCAATTTTCTTTCTAAAAACAAATTTGGTTTCAGGGTGTCGCGATCAGCGGAGTTGGCTCAAAACCATATATGGTGGGAAATAGTCAAAGCTGCTGAAGACGGGAAAATGTGTCTCGGCGCATTCCTTGACGTAGCGAAGGCCTTTGGCTGTCTTGACCACTCTATATTTTTTAAGATGCTGCAAGAAATGGGTTGCGCGCCAGGTGTAACTGCCTGGTTTAAATCGTACCTAGGCGGACGTAAGCAGTTTGTGTCGGTGGGGGCTTGAGCTCCACCCCTGGGACTGTCTCGACTGGGACTCCCCAAGGGTCGGTTCTTGGCCCCTTCATCTTCATAATCTACATAAATTTCGTCTTGCGTGGCATTGAAAGTAATATAGAGTGTCGACCAGTGGTATATGTGGATCATACAACTCTGCTGTTCCGCACCTAACCTGCTCAGCTATCAAACGGTCAAGTTAATCTTAGGCATGTGGAATCCGGTATCGAAACGGCAATTTTATATTTTAAACGGTTTGGCCTTGTCGTGAATCCGACTAAGACGAAACTCGTCTTGTTTCACACACCTCAGCGGGCATCGAGGCTGAAACTGGTCTCGGGTAATATATTCCTTCAAGTGGGCGGTGCAGCTGTCCCTCTAAGTCGAGAACTAAAATGTCTTGGTATCACGCTTCATGAGAACATGAAATGGGAAGGTCACGTTCGGTCGAGCGTCAGGGTCTGCTGTGCTGTGGTGGCATTGCTGGCCCGTCTGAGGAAGGTCAAGGTCTCCCGCATTGTTCTGGTCCTTGTATACAGGGCGCTCCAGGAATCGATTCTCACTTACGGAATCACTATATGGAGCGCAACCTACTCTGGAACCCTTGCACTCGTTGCGAGTGGTCCAGAACAATGCGGTGTGAGCCATTACTGGTCTGTCTCGACGGGACGACGTGCCGCCATGGTACGGCAGACTCGGACTACTCAAATTCGATCAGCTGGTACGATTAAATTTAGCCGTGCTTGCCCATAAGATGGTTAAAGGCAAACTACCTTCAGGTTGCGATTTCGAATTCCAACTCACCCCCTTCAGGTCTCAGCGATATGAGGGCCAACTTAGGGTTCCCAGGTGCAGGTTGACCTTAATTCTTTAGCCTGCATGCTGCCAAAAGTATGGAACGAGCTCTTGCAGGACCTCCGAAATACGGAGCGGGTCCGCGTTTTTAGAAGACGTTTAACGAAGGAACTAAATGCTGAAATTAACTGTTCTTGGTTTTTAAATCAGTAAAATGTCGACATTGTGCAAGATTAGATTATTTAGGTTTGTGTGTGTATATAATATTGTGATTACACTTGACAGATGCAGGTGATCCAACGATAGGTATTTTTAATGAAATATGACTTTGACATAAATTGTGACAGATTGCCTGTAAAAGAGCATGTCAATAAAACAATCTGATGATGATGATCCTGTGTAAATAGGACTGGAAATCTCCGTGACCGGTGACTATTTGCGTTAGGAAAAAGTCCATGTCACCTTCGGGCCTATTCAGCCATTTCTCAATGTTCGGTATCAGATCGCGGAATTTGGCTCCCGCCTCGCCCTTCCTGAGGCTCTCCCATTCCGCCTGCCATCGCAGAAGTGTTACTTTCGTTTTCTCTTTCTTTGCTGCCTTTGCCGTCCTATCTGGACCACGCTCCCACAGTCTTCGTATTTTATCTGTTTTGAGGTCCCAGGGCGGGGTCCGTGCCAAAACCAAAGTTGCCGGCGTGCTCACAGTCCTGTACGCCTGTATGATGCGAAGAGCCGGTACCCGCTGGGTTCTTTTGAGTAGGCCTTTGCGATGTATTTCTCCGCTCTTCTTTTGGAACCATACCGGTGCACCGTACAGAACGATGGATTCCGCCACTGACATGACCAGCTTTCTCCTCGAGGCTCTGCTAGGTCCATAGATATTTGGCAGGATTTTGGCGATATCTTTTGCCGCTTTGCTGCTTTTTCGATTGCCTTCTTCAGGTGGGGCACTCCTGTGAGTCCCTGATCTAGCTGGACGCCTAAGTGTCTCACCTCCTTGCTAAATCTAATACTCGTTCCCTGCAGTCATAGATTAATCTATCTGCAGTGCTTCTTTTCTATGAGCAGCACTGCCTCTGATTTCTCAGGAGCTAGTTCCAGTCCAGCTCCCTCCATTAACGGCTAGCTCTAATTCTTCTGCTGTTCGGGCCTTGACCATGATTGCTAGGTCATCCGCATAGGCCTGCAGGTGGACCCCTCCTGGGAGTCCTGGCAGCCTTAGTACGTCGTCATAGGCAATGTTCCATAGTAACCAATGATCGATCCCTGCGGAACTCCCGCTGTCATCTGAAGTGAAACCCCAGCGCAGCAGATTACTCTATTCTGTAGGTAGCTGGATGTAAGTTTTACCAAGTAGGGCGGGACGCCCTTCCTGTGTAAGGTATCTAAGATTATCTTCCAGGGAAGACGAAGAAGAAAAGCGTTTCGCACATCGAGCATAGCCGCCATAAACAGGTTCCTGGTTTGCGGTATCGAGGTATGCAGCCTTTCAGCATCTGAGATAACCCTGTGTATCGCAGTGAAGGCCGACCTATGCTTGCGGAATCCGTACTGTGAGTCCGAGACAAGGCCGTTATCCTCCGCAAAGTTTCTCAACCTCTCCTTAAAGATTGCCTTAAAACATTTGTCCAATGTGTCCAGAAAGCAAATGGGTCTATTTCCCCCATTGCCCTTTGGAACCAATACAACCTCCGCTTTCTTCCATTCTCTCGGGGACCTCCCCTCACGAAGCTTTTTTGTTCAGTATCTGCCACAAAGCCTGGGAACTCTTTGCACAGGTAGCGGATTACCTCCGGTGGATGCCGTCAGGTCCCTTGCCTGTCTTTATACTGCTCGCAACGGCTGTCACCTCCGCGACTATACCTTCAGGTATTTTTGAGCACTTGTTTGCGTTCTGTTTGTTCACCTCCTCGTACATCTTCCTGTTGAAGTCTTCGTGACGTGGGAATAAATTCCGCAAAATTTCTTTTTTACCTCAGCTGCGATGCCTACCTTTGGTTTAGCAAAGCTTCCCCGCACTAACTTATAGGGCCGTCCCATGGGTCATTAGGAAACCCCCTTCAGCTTTCCTTCATGCTTCTCACTATCTCCTGTCTTAATATCATTCGACTTTTGCGATATTCTGATAATATCGCAGGCGTATTGGCATTTTCCTTAAATCCTTTAAGTTTGCGACTTAACTTCATGCATACTTCGCGAACATCCTTGATTCTTTCATTCCACCAGTAGTTTGGCTCTTTTACCCCCGTTCTTTTGGGATGTATGGCTAGCGTACCCTTCCAGCCTCCGATCGCCAGTGCTGTGTTTTTATTGGCCAAGGTGATGTCGATACGACTCTTGTCCGTTCCTTTGGAAAGTCGGTTCCGTACCGTCGTTTATCACGGTTAGGTTGTTGGTGGCCATCCAGTCCACCAGGAGCTGCCCCCTGCGATCCGTACGGGCTGACCCCCACAACTCAGCGGCAGAATTGAAGTGTCCGGCTAGTACTATGCTCTCGTCATTACTTCTCTTTTTTTTTTGCATCGAAATAGTCAGATCATTAAAGTATGCTTCAAACTCCTGCACGGAACAGTTAGGGCTTATATAGCACGAGTATACTCGGCCTGCCCTCTTTACTTCGATCCAGGCACGCCTGCTTCCGGCGTCCTGCTTTCTTAGTCGCACCGACCTGTCCCGGATTATTATGCAGGCATTTTTATCCTTGCTTTTGGTTTTTTCCCAGTGTAACGTTCGGCTCACTAACGAGAACGATTGCCGCTCATTGCTTTGCTGCGATCTCTTCCACCATCGTATGGGCGTGACGGCTTCTATTGCAGTTCACCTGGATGACTTCGATCGGATTTGTTATTTCGTGGCTGTGGTTGGATCTCCTGCTCCAAAGGCGTCGGATTTTAATCCGTCGTTGGCAGTCGCGTTTACCGAACGATTTATGGCACTACCCTTTGTGCTCCATCCTTCCTCGTCTGTGACAACTCTGCGAGCTTCCTTTCGGAGCTGCTTCTGGCTGGCTGCTTCTCTCTTTCCTTGATTGCTTGTTCTTTAGCCGGTGTTTTCTTGTCCAGGGCAGCCTGCTTCTTGTCCTCTACAGCCTTTTTGTACTTTGGACAGGCCATGGAACTGGCTGTATGTCCGTCACTCTCACATTCGGCGCAGTGTGCAGTTCTCTTTGTGCACTCTCGGATCATGTGGCCGCTTACTCCGGCAGTAGCCTCTTTCCGGCCGCCCTCGGTAGGGTGACTAGACATTTCCACCCTCTCTTTTCGCCGCGTCTAGGATCTTCCGTGCGGATGCTGACCTCTTCCGGGAGCCCCAGCTTGTCTTTCAGCTTCTTTTTAGTTTTGACCAAGTCCATGAAGGGGTCGACGTAGGGTCGTCCTGAGTGTCGCGGACACTGACCTCTCGCGCGGCACCGTTTCTGATAGCGTCCGCGAAGGTGGCTCTTCCGCCCGGCCTGGTCTCCGAGATCCTAATGATTGGATCTCCATCCTTTGTTTTAGTTGCTCGGCCCAATCTCACCCCGGCCTCCTGGGGTTTGACGAATGCGCTGATATGACGTGTTTCCTCAAGCGTTTCCCCTTCCTTGACCTTGATCCTAACCAAGCTTTGTCCTAGGGCCTTCTGTCGACCTCGGGGCGTACTCCGTGCCAGGGCAAGAATTATACCCTTCCTGGCGGCCAGTTCCATCTTGCCATTTACTCTTCTGCAGCTAGCTTCTACTGCTTTTTGGATCGAGGGGCGTTCCCATTCCTCTGAAATATGCAGAGTCGGAAGTTCCTCGCTCGAGAGCGCGCTACATCGGCCTATAATCTTCGCCAACATATTCAGGAAGCTTTTTGGCGTGTCCGCCTGTGTCGCTACTTTTGACCGTTACTGCAATCTTCTACTTCCATAACGTCGCTGCTTTTTAATACCGCGACTGTAATATGATAGCAGCTTTCGTCCAGCATGCTCTCGCTTTTAGCTAGTCTCTTGTCTCTTTCTTCGCATGCCTTAACGAGCTTTGCATACTCTTCTTGCCAGTCTGCGTTGTCTTTCTCAGAGAGTTTTTTATTTTCCTCGAGCTTCTTTATGAGCTCCGCGTTAAGCGCTTTTAGTTGTGCTTGCTCTGCGCGTAAGCTTTCAATTACCCTAGTGTCCTTGTTCTTTCTTTCCTCTTCTTTCTCGCATGTCCACCAGGCTACAAGTTCTGATCGCTTGATAGCGTTTTTAATATCACCCGACGTAGTCGGGTGCAGACGTCTCAGCTCTGCAAGCACGCCTGCAGCTTTATAAAGTTTCTTGAGTGCTTCGTCGACATTTACCGGAACGTCATTGGTCTGCACTGATGGTCCCTTATTCTTCTTTGTCACTCTGTTTTCGTTGATTAGTTCAAGTATGTGTGCAGGGGTTTCGCGGGTCGGCTGTGCGCCCTCCGGCGAACCCCCCATCTTCTGTTTCTTTCTCCTTTCCCTTTTATTCCCCCGACGTTCACTTTAATCACACAAGCGCACAACTATCTATAGGATTGATCGAAAAATTCCGGTATTTCCTCTTTATATATATTTCAATCGTTTATTGTCACCTTGGTTAGGTATTGCACATTACACATATATATTATAAGAACATTATATCCACAATCCATCCTATGAGATCTTATTCAGACTTGTCATCGATGTCATTTTCGTACATTGACCAGCGTGGTATCTTGAACATGATAAGCCACAATATTTGCATATACAAAGATCACTTAGGTCATGATATCCTTCTGTTCTACATATTGCATGGTGGAACCCGTGAACCGCATATCTTACAACCGTATGACGAGTATTTCGGCACACCCCCTTCCACTCAGTGTTTGTCATTGCTCTTGTGTTTTAAAAATCGGGATCAACGTCTGCCATATTTTCATCATACAGCCTAATAAATTCACGATAGGCCGGCGTCTCTGGGAACTTAAACTGCGACTTTAACTGTTCGACAAACAGCGGAGTACCTGTAAGAAGATAGACCAAATGATTTCGCGTTGAGCAGTGCAGGCCCAATACCCTTTTTAGAAATGCAGGTTTAGTACTATCTAACAACGCGAGGTGTGCTGTGCTCAGTTTCTCCCAGAGCAGTTCTATTCCATAAGATGCAGTTGATGCTATTTTCATATTAAACAAAGCCAGTGCCGTGCTGAGTGACAGTTTTTGCGGCTGTGCTATCATAGTTGCGGCCACCAGTGCCTTTGCTACTCGCTGTTCTATATGTACACCAAACGTTTTGCCACTGGGCGTCAGTGTCACGCCTAAGTATGTGAATCTATTAACATAGCTCAAAACATGACCGTTTAGCCTTAAAGTGTCTCCTTCTGCTATTCTACCGCCACGTCTAAATTTCATCGCCTCAGTCTTTTGGGCGTTGATTTCCAGTCCAATGTCGGCAATATATGAAGAGAGGGTTGCCAATGCTTGTTGAAGGTGAAATCTACTCCGGCTGTAAATCACCAGGTCGTCCGCGTACATAATTATATCGACCGTGGGGTGTCGTTTCTTGATTCTGGGTGGCAGGTCCGCTATTAGAAGTGTAAACATCAGCGGGCTCAGATTGTCTCCTTGTGTGAACCCATTAGTTTGCACCAGTGGCGGATGCTCTGTGACTCCATCATCTATGACGACTTGATTTGTTTGGAGGACATCCTGGAGAAGTCCTACGATTGGTGCTGGAACACCAAGTTCAGCGAATTTGTTAAGAAATATGCACCTCGAACCCGAGTCAAAGGCTGCTCGGAAATCAACGAACACACTTTATATATATATATATATATATACGATTTTTTTTCATAAAAAGGGAACGTAGGTAGTGGCATGTTGGCGATTTTCTGTATGCTATTTACGATGGAAGTAATCGGTTTTCAAAAAGCACTATTTCAAAAAAACTTGTACAAATGCTTCACTAGACAGTTACGTGATGTGCCAAACATGTGTTAGTACACTTATCCAGGTTTGCACTACATATTGATCAAAACATTGCTCATACATACGCAAAAATTATGTGATTAATGTCGGATTTTTGCACTTACCAAAGGTATGTAGTATATATACCCTTGACTTAGTGAACCAGTCCAAAAAATTCACTACTCCGAGCGCACCGGCAACGAGTCCAGAAGCAATATTTTTCAATTCGTACACAACGAGATGCACAGTGGCGAAGCATCGAATATTTTTATTTTAGATTTTATTATAGATTACTGGCGGGCGGCACTACTAGACTTCAGCCGCGCAGGAGGCACTTGAAAGGCCGCGGCATGATCCATGGTCTGCTCTGTATGGGGGCAAGTAGAAACGTGATCTTTGTAGGTCTAGGAAATCCTAAAAGCGAACATTGTAAGCCGTTATGTATCTTCTATCTGCAAGCAATTAGCCATGGAAGCATAAAAGTCTCGGACCGAATGGCTTTGTCTTATTTTCCTTTTTTTTTATTTCCATATGGGACCGAAATATGTTTTTTCAGAGTGGCAGTGAATTTACAAATGTTTGTAATGTCAATGTGGCTGACCGGAAATAACTTTACATTATGCGTGGTTGCGAGGGTAAAAGATGTTTGATAAGGAAATTGAACATGTCGGCGTGTAAGGAAGACAAAATTCTGCTTCGTCTAAAATATATCCAAAGATGGCTAGCAGAAGGAACGTTTTTGTATTGAATAGGTTGGCAAAAATGTCCTGTAATTTGTAATAATTAGAGCGTGCGCGTTTAATCATTTAAGAAGTTACCATTAAGCTCATAAAGCACACATAAACATGTAGGAGCATGCGCATTTAATACGAACAATTTTGTTACCAAACAATGATGGTTTAGTTCGTGATGTGATAACCGTTAGCCATCTTCCGTCGGGTCCACATGGTGCTCAAACGTAGGCCGTGAGCGTTTCACTCGATTTAGCATCGATTTCCAAACGTAGTGTCCAGGTCGTCCTGTAGCACAGCGTCGTTGTGTGCTGGTACTTCATTGTGCTGGAACCACATCTTCAAGTGAATACTTTCTAGAAGGTCTACCAGCGTTTTAGTAAGATACTGCTGAGGAGTGTAGTACGTTTCCACATTTAACCTTTGGAGTTTGCTTTCAATTTGAATTTATTTACTATTTACTATTTGTCTTTTGCTGTCTCATATTAGATGTGTTTCGAACAAAGCAGAGTTTCTTTCTAAACTTACCGGTTCGTTCAGTCTCTCTGCCAACAAATCTCGTAAAGTGATTCCGGCTAGTCGCATTGATATAGGACAAATAACTCGTAAGTACTTATTTTAACGACTCTTAACTTTGCAAATGTGGTCGCCAAACTGGGGGTAGACGCCCAGTTTGGCGAGGTCTATTATTTGATTTCGTACACATATATTTTTTTAGAACTGGCACCAAACAAAGCAACCAATGCGCTGGTCAAATACGGGCTTTGTGTAATCTTCAGGTGGACGCAACGAACCCGAAAAGTGGCTTAATCGTCGATTCGTCATTTGCAATATTATCATTAATATGGTTGTAACGTGCTGCCTGATCACGTTCGCGTACATACGATTTTCCTTGGCCACTGCATTAAATTAGTTCGAAATTTTAAAGGGCACCAAACGTACAACGTCGGCATATTCCAACGCCGGGATAGTCCTACGGTAAGTGTTATTTTTCAGTCTAATACGACTACACCTGTAGTTAACAGCCAACTCCTCAATAACTTCAGGTGTCGGTGCTAACACTTTTACCTAGTATTTTAAAATTGAGGGACGTCGTTATTTATGTATATTAGGGGTATCTTGTTATCTCTTGTACTAGGCCGATACTCACATCCCATTTTTTAGATGGGTTGATTAGTATACCTAAACCGTTTCCGGTTTATATAAGTATGGCCTTTAAGAAAAGTGTATTATTATTTAGATAAATAAATATATATCGATAAATTTGCGACCATTTATGTCCATGATGTAGTCACATTTGTATAAGATACCGGAACGTTACAAAATCAAAATGTATAGTTTGGCTAACTCTAAATCAAACATTAGGTCACAATTTAGACCAATTTGTACGCAATTGCAGTTGATTTCATAAAAGCATATTCTATGCAGTTCTATACAAAACACCAGAGAGCAGCAGAAGAAGACAGCGGGAGAGTAGACAAACATCCGTCTGAGCGGACATGGCACTAAACGACGGCAAAAAGACGGCAAAAAATAGAAGAGCACTAAGTTCGGCCCAACGGGCACTAGCAGTTATCGTTAGCCGGTCGTGCCGGGCGATCTCCACGGACGTCCTCTTGGTACGGGCAAAAAGGCTGCCATGGGACCTACTAGCAGAAGCAAGATGATCCTGAAGGAAAATCTGGATCTCGCCAGGATCGAGCCCGGAGTACCACAATTGCAGTCTGGCAGGAGGAATGGATGCAGTTCCAGATCTACATAGTTATTATAGAGAAGGCCACCAGTAACACCTGTATGCTATGCGAATCTAAGGAGGCGGACGGCGTATAACACACTGTCCTACACTGCGAATCTATTTGGGAGACAAGGTGCACAGGTTCCACGGCAGTGATGGGCCGCCCCATTAAGGAGGTGATAAGCTATATAGGAAACTGCTCGGCGGGAGAGGTTCATGCGGCAGCTTCGGGAGAGTGGTCGATACGAGGAGCCGAGAAAGGGGGAGGGGAAGTGCAGCCAGGCCCTCAAGCTCTTGACGCACCTCTTCAAGACGGTGTATATTTGGCATAAGCCCCCATTCTGGGTGCGTGTAAATATGCAGAAATATAGACGAAAACATAGCTGAATTAAGGAGAAATGGCAGGTACGCCTTTCCCATGGCTTCGAAGAAATAGCTAGTATTACCGAGCCTGATAGGGTGAGGAGCAACCCGGGTTTAGTTAGTTTGTTGTTTCGCCGTTTTAGTTCTTGAAAACGAAGAGTAAGTATGGCCTCGGGTCAAGCCTGGGGTATATGTCCCCGGCTGAGTACATAGTTACACAGCTTCCCTGCTAAAACATCAGACGACTAAGCTTAATGTTTGTAATAGATCCCACGGGTAGTTCGTGCAAGATCTGCACAACTTCTTCCACTTTAAATGGCGAACACAGGTGGTGCTGCTGCTTCATACGGACGGTTTCTCAATAACTAAATCTGATGCGAGGGCGTTTGCGTCGGGCAAAAGGGCATTCAAGTGCTGTCACAACTGCTCTTTTGTCATGAAGGATTTACCAGCAAACAATGTAAGCATAGGATTAGTGCCCTGCAGATCTTTCAAGCAGGTGCATATCCTTCGCATTATGCCGGCACTTACTCTCCATACGCAGTTTTTTCTAGGTGTTGCTTTCTATCAGCACTCTACAATCAACGACAATCTGGGGTTCTGGTTATGGTGACCGACGTGGCAGGCCTGTGTAAGCCAAGACCGCACTCGCCTTTTTCTGTACATCTTCTTAACTACAGCCGCGTTCACGGTGGCTTCCAACGCGTGGTTCTGTTCTGTTCGACATCAGAACTGAATCTTAGTCTTGATTCGCGCGTTAATGCACAAACAAATCTGACTGTCTAGACAAATAAATTGCCGAAATCGACGCGGGGCGCGCCTTTAGCCAGACACGTACAGACAGACCGGAACCTGGATGGGATGCTTTCCTGCTGGAATATTAAGAACTTTGCATCGTTGAAATTTCGTTGAATGTTGAAGACTGTGAAACAGGAAGTCGATAATGCTTCTTCCGTTTTGGAAAAGTACGTGAACTACTACGCTCGTCGTACACAATGCAGTTCACACAATGATCTGCTCTCCGGAAGCTCCAGAAGCACCTCTGCCATCTTGTTAGTTCCGCCGCTATCAGTGCGATAGTTGAGTGAAGTTTAGCTTTGCCAGACCCCACACTGATCGCATCGGCAACATAAACATCATCGAAATGAAATGTCAGACAGGAGAGTGCGAAGTTGAAACAACCTTCGCACGGTTTATTTCTACACAACGTTAGCTGGTCACCCAGGTATACGCTTGCACCTCTTGTTCCGAACGGACGGCGCCACCTATTCGCGTTGATGTCGCGTTGTTCGCCCTGTTGTTTTCTGGCATCTTTAGGAGACATTGCTCTGCCTGGACTCCAGGCAATCATCCTACTTTTTTAGAGATGTTTCCAGTTAATTCGCCATCCTCATCAATAATAATAATAATAATGGGATAACCCCCGTTTTTATTGTGTGATCATGGCCGATTCAGGTCCAGTTCGGCATTTGCTTTGTCTCAATTGGTTGGAACAATGAAAAACAACCTAAGGGTGGCCGATCCCGGTCTTGAACCCACGACCCCCTTCCGAATGCAAGGCAATGGCTTTGCCCCTAAGCTACCTTGCTCGGTGAACTAGCGAATTCCTTCTTCTTTTTGCTTTTTCGCGTTACTAATTGGCGGCCATCCTTCCTTGTCCAGCTGATCTGCGCTGGTTGCTCTCTCTGTACTTCGTTCTAGAATTAAACATTTTTAAGGAGGTTGTTTTTAATTCTAGACTATCCTCCGTCCCCTACGGGCTTGGAACTCAACCTGAGGTATTTCTTCAAAGCACCGAGAGCCGGACATGTTAAGATATCTAGGGTTTCCCTAACAGTCCTTGTGACAGCATGGCCGCTGACCCTCAGCGGTATGGTTAGTCATCTAATCTCAATGAGGATTGCTCAAAGAAAATTCGATCAACAACAGGGATCGAACCGGGGACCGATAGATGACAACCATGACTAGCGCACTAATCCCTAGACCACGCCGCCACTTGTACTTCGTTCTATTAACACTAAAACTGGGTCTCGCGGTGTAGTGACGTCATAGTCTGCTGCTTGTTCCCTCTCTGCTTCACCCGTTATTGTTGTTGTAGCCCAGTTGCCCTTTCTTCGCGTTTGTGCTGGCTTTGTTGTTCGAGATCGACAGCACTCCTGGCAACATCTGTGAGATGGGTCTGACTTGACTGCTGCTGCTGCTACTGTTGCGGTTTCCTCGCTCGATCTTTCTGTTGGCCCTGGCACCGCTGTTGCCGTTGGTTTTGTTTACCAACCGTAGTACGGACATCGGGTGACGGTAGAAGCATCTAAAATGTTCAAATTAATTGCGAGCTTGGCTGAAAGTGTTGAACTGCCATCGGCGCTCTGTGTCACTTTGTGCTGTGATCCTTTATGCTGTGCGTGTGCCCTGATCAGCTGTGCCAGCGTTGCTCTCTCTCTCTCTTTCTCTCTTGCTGGAACATACCGAGCGCGACAATTTTGTATGATATCGGTAAAATGGCACTATTAATTCGCTTGTTGAAGAGAGCCGGCTGGAGTGCGTCAAACTTACTGTCCTGCGGTATCTAGGTTGAAAAGATGTCATGATAGTCAGTTTTCTTTAAACTAAGGAATAAAGTGAATGTAGTATAGACATTTCAGCGACCTCAAACGCCCTAAAGCAACTAATGACATCCGGCTTGGGCACTGAGCGCGTGTTATGCAACGGGCACTTATGGGGTATTTTTTTTTGTCTGTTTATTTTATCTGTGAGTGTCCAGTCGGTTAGTTATGCATAAATCACGTTAGGTATACTGCAGACGACTTACTCAAGACTCTTTGATAGCTATGGCCATACTTAAACGTTAAATAACGTACTTATCCAACTAACTATTAATATTATGAAAATTCTGACCCGCACCAAAAAAGATTGATAGCGAAGCAACAATTTCTTATTTACTTCACAGCGATGGGCTATATATATATGACTATGGCATGGTAAAATACTAGTCAGCGGCCTTCGGAGCAGAGCTTTATTTCGAAGTCAAACGCTTTTTACAGCAAAATGAATGTGAAGCATTGGACGGTTTACAAAATGGCAGAATCCTTCTATCCAACTGCAGGTGTACATGCGGGATGGTAGGGAGGAAGCCAGGTTTAGTGGGTTTGTGAGTCGCAGGCTGCTAGTGACGCATGTGCACCATGCATTCACAAAACCTTCCATAAAATTCCGCGTTACCAGTAATTTTGCCAACGTTTGTATAACGAGTAAATGTTGTCTAATAATTGCATTGCAAATTTCTGATATTGTTAAGCACTCTGTATTGAAAAAGTTATTTATTCGACTTAATAACTGCATTTCAGGTAAATCTTTTACACGCGACACAACATCATTTCAATCAATTAAGTGATAACTAGTTCCAGTAGCTCGAAGACGGGATTGCCTCCTAATACAAGCCACATTGCAGGAGCGGTACATCACGCATTTTAGTCGAGCTGGAGTAAGCAGCTGTATTGTAGCTTTACACACAATCAGGTAAATAAACGTGGTATATCGTAAAACAGACTATCGGCCGCTTGCATATTCATATATAGGGTGTCGGAATTGTACATTCTCATCGTTACATGGTTCTGCCTTATGTGAAGCTAGCCTAGCGTTGGTAGGGCGGTTTCATTTTCTGTAGACGCACGGCATTACGACCTTGAAATAAATCTGATGCTCCTCTTTAAGAAGCGACAAAAATGTTTAACTGTTAAGAAAATATACATATAGAGCAAAAAAGTCTGTCTTAAACTGTAGCAGGATGCTTGCAGATCTATTATTTCATTTATACAGAATACCACTGGGTGTAGTTAACCTGGGCTATTAGCAAGGGTCGCTTTAACATTTCATGATATTTAAGATATGCGCGTTGGAGAGGCATCTCTGCCGTTTTTGCCTTTACTCAGCTCTATCCCTGTGTGTCATCCCGCAGGCAAAAAGGTATGCAGTAAAGGCGTAATTTTCGGAGGTGCGCACGACGATGGCAATTGGTCATGTTTTTACTATCCTGGCGATATGAGTAGGCTTTAATATAACATATTTGTGCTCCCATAAGCTGTAAGAAGAGTCGAGCCCGGTGGCGTTGTGCATTCACGTACGCCTGGCGACCGCAGGAGACATAATTGATTAAGGTAAAACTATGTATGAAACACGGATGTTCTGTGAGGAGCGTGTGTTTGAAAATAATAAACTGAACTGAACTGAAAAAAAATTATATATAATACACGCCCCATTGTTGCACATTTGTATTTTTGGGGTCCGTCTTACGAAGCAATGCGAAAGCAGTCTCGTGGACGTAAAATGTTGGCTGAGAGTCAATTCTAAAAAGTTTTTTAAGCCATAAGAAGTGCTAAAGATACCGCCTCGTTATGGTAATGGTTGACTTATAGAGTACAGACGGTAGATTGTAGCAAATATATTGGAAATCTAACAACGTGCTCTCTGCAGGTCAACTCAACGCATAGGTGTTCTTACCCATGCTGGGCGTGTGAACGAAGTGAGGTGGACGCGTCCGCAGCCGAAAACAAGCAAACTTCAGCTTCGTACTAGGCATTTATTGATCGCAGAAACAACAAAATAAAACGGCGTTTAGTTACTCCTTATTGTACAATATTTACGACGCAAAAGATGTTTATCCTATATAGAGGGTATTGAAAAATACCGGTAAATATGTAACATTAGATCCTACATGCTTTCCTAAGGTTTTTCCGAAAAATCTAAGCATCGTCATCACATTCATTACACTCATATTGAGTATGCATATAGCACTTATACTGTTGTTATACATTTATTTCACTAGCAGAGAGTATGCATATAGCATTTGTACTGTTGTATGCATTGACACTTATACAATTTTTTTATGGAGGATGGTAAAATACTCTTACGCACTATTGCTGCGAGTAGAGACTGGCGAGGGTCCCACATTTCATCTCGAGCAGTGTGTGGCTCGAGCCCAGCGAATTGATGTTAGCCGGATGAGACCCATACCCACTAAATGCGCCTCCCTCCTTAAGCTTCACTCTCTGATGGCTCAGTCGGGGACAATTGTTTACGCTCTATTATAAGTTAAAGCAATTCTAAGTCTTCTAATTCGACGAGAGACATATATATATATATATATATATATATATATATATATACGTCTCTCGTCGATTTCTCATGCGTGCACCAGATTCGATAGGCTCTAAAGATTGCTCGATGGCCGCCTACGGTATCAAAATAATCTAGAATAATCTCACCCTAGCTTGCCTCGAGCACCTAAATAACCTGAAGGCAGCTAACCTCAAGCGAGTCTTTGACCTACATCGCTCAGCCCGCAACCGACTTGTCTATCTCCTCACCGACACCCATTTATTCGTCGAGGAGCTAAGGCGACACTTTGACCTGCCGGCATCTCCCAATTACGTCAATGTCCTCAAAATGTGGAAGTGCAAGTTTGCTAAAATCGATGTAAACTTCTTCAGCACCGAAGCAATGCAAAACCAGGCATGGAAAGGGCCGAGTCGATCTAACCGCCATGTGGTGACTAGGTTCGCCGTGCACGGCTTTCACCATATGCTGTGCGCGACCCCCATTTCCATGATCCCTCCGACTCATGCGTGTGCCTTCGTTGCAAACTACCATGCGGTAGATAACATGCTACCTCCTGTAGCCTTGTTCCGTCGCTAGCCAGGGTAGATAACCAGGCCCACGTCATAACTTCATAGTTTTACATATCTATTAGTTTATATTACATATATTATTATATTACATAGATTATATTACATATAATATGTTACATATATTACGTATCTATTAGTTTATAAGTCTAAATGTGTGTATGTAAACATATGCATATATTTTAAGTGTATTATTTCTACACAACACGTGTGATAATAAACAAATTGTTTGTATATAAAAATCTAATATAAATACGGAATTAATTTTATTTAATTATACGTAGTATAATGTTTTATTTTTTAATTAATATGATTACTGATGATTTATATTATTATAAAATAGGGGGATTTGGACTCAGCGTATATGATCTGTAATCTATATGATTATATATACAGGAATGGGCTCATTATCTTTATTATTTTTTTCTATTTATATATTGTGTTTTTTTGTTATGATAATATAGATAAAAAAAAAAGTATATATGCGAGATTTTGTTGTGGAGGAGTGAGTCTCAGGCCCGTCCGGGCTTGCTGTTTTGCATTTTGTGCTTTGTGTCTGCTTGGGAATATAATTGTTAGTTTTCTGTGTGGCTAAGCCGGTCAAGCTAAAAACAAGCCAGTAGAATTAGCTTGCCGATCCCAATTTTCGGTACCAGTTGGAGTGGTTCCGGTACCCCTTAGCAATTGCGCAACCGTCGGGCAGCCGCGCGGAGTCTAAAGTCGTCTGCACTCGGCTATATGCCCGGCTTTACCACAACGTTTGCATGTAATTTTATTCTTACAGCTTGAGGCGATTTGGGCTAATCTTAAGCAATTATAACAGGACGTTTGCATTTGCCCCCGCATACAAAAAAAAAACTTTTTGCATCCTGAATGCTAGGAACACTTCTGCCGGTAGAATCCTCTTGAACTACACATCTACATGATCTGTACAAATCAACTCTAGCCTTTACTAGTCTCTTCTCGTCAAGTATCGCATAATACTTACTATTCTTGTCGTCAATTGTCGCATAATACGTTTCTCCTTCTGGTCGGTGATTAAATCAGCTTTTCAGTAGTGAAAACAGTCGCGCCGAAAAATCAAACGGCGAAGGGCTGTATGACTTCTGATGCCTTGAGACGAGCGCATTTTAGATGTAGCCCTACGAAGTCATTTGTGGCCGAGCCACAGCTGACAATGAAGCAAGACGAGTCAGCAAATGCGCGGTGCCCCGAAAGCGTTGTTTAAAATGACTCGTTGGCTCAATACAGAGTAGAGGTGAGTGACGTGACCATGAGGAGGTGCATCGTTCCGGTGGCGAATAGAACCCGAAGATCAACAAGAACACTATTAGACATCTTGAAAAGCTCGGAGAACAAATTGACACCACTGACACGAGAGCGTTCAGCCCGCCAAAAAAGCTGTGCCGCGCGTGTCGTTATTGCACGGAGGACGGCGGGTATTCTCAGTGTGTCGTAAGGTGTACAGGCTGCATTCATCGGAGTCCAGGTCCGGTTTGATTTTCGTCTGGTTCAATAAAAGAATAATGCGACGAAATTAACCTTAGAGTCAATGATAAGTCATTGAGGACACGAGGAGTAGGGGGACTCTTATATTTTACACATGTTGTGGCTCTTGTTGTTTGCAGTTGAGGACTATATGCCCGACTTCACCACAACGTTTGCACGTAATCTTATTCTTACAGCTCGAGGCGATTGTTGGCCTAATCTTAAGCAATTATAACACGACGTGTGCGTTTGCGCCTGCATACAAAAATAATTTTTTTTGCATCCTGAAGGCTAGGAACACTTCTGCCGGTAGAATCTCCTTGAACTATAAATCTACATGATATGTAGGGAAGAGAGTAGTAATCGCTCCGTTTCTCTTCGAAATACACTACCTCATTGTAAATACGACTTCGACTTCTCTTGTCGTGCATACAGAATCATATTTTGAAATAAGAGTATCATTTATCGACAACTTTTTTTTCCATATACCTTACGAGCGATGCTGCAAGCCACTGAACTGAGCACCCATTAAGATATCAGCTTCATTCATCTGCATGCAACGCTATTATGATAAAGGACCATCGTCACCAGAAATACCACCAAATAATCATACTACTGTCGTCAGGTCTCTGATAGTGGAAGCGTCGTTCTGACTGCAGAATACCATGAAGACTCCTCGTCGTCCTTACCACAAAAAGACTACCCAGTTCCGCTTTCTATAAAATATACAGGGTGTTGCAAATTTTTTTATAATAGAATATACAAATTGTAGAGCTCGTTAAAGCAAATATTTTTTCCAATGAAACATGGTCTCTGAGAAGTCTTGTTTCGGAGTTAGAGCGAAATTACTACAATTTGTGACACTAGTGTTTTTGCCCGACATAGGAGCATAAAATGTGCTGCTGCGAGACAACCAGTCCCCCTAGACAGAAACTAAACACACTGCCGTATTCCCGAGAAAAGTCTGCTTCTTCGAGGGCATATAAGGCCGGTCAGAAGATGCGACACGGTCGTTTAAAAGAGAATTCGTCAAAAATGAAGTAGTTTATTAGCTTTTACGCCAAATACTTCAGAAGCATAACCCTACGACCACCCGTGTTCATATTCAGCAAATGCGTTTCATGACGATTATTTTGGTGCCAAACTTATGGCAATGCGAGCTGTGGTTGTGGAGTAATTACGATTTTTCCGAGGGCAGTCCAGATTAAGTGCATGTAAAATGACTGTGTGGCGACATTCACTACCGTCGACTTGTCGCGCGACAGCCGCTGCGCGTCATTTTTCATGCACTTAATCTTGACATGTTTGCCGAAAAATCGTCATCACTCCACAACCACAGCTCGCATTGCCATAAGTTTGGTACCAAACTGATCGTCATGAAATGCGCATTTGCTGAATATGTTAGCTTTGAACACGTGGGTAGTCGTAGGGTTATGATTCTGAAGTATTTGGCGTAAAAGCTAAAAAAGAACTTCATTTTTGACAAATTATTTTTTAAACGACCGTGTCGCATCTTCTGACCGGCCTTACATGCCCTTCGGAAGAAGCAGAATTTTCTTAGGAACACGACAGTGTGTTTAGTTTAGGACTGGTTGTCTCGCAACAGCACATTTTATGCTCCTATGTCGTGCAAAAACACTAGTGTCACAAATTGTAGTCATTTCGCTCTCACTCCGAAACAAGACTTCTCAGAGACCATGTTCCATTAAAAAAAATATTTGCTTTAACGAGCTCTACAGTTTCTATATTCTATTATAAAAAAAATCTGCAACACCCTGTATATATATATATATATATATATATATATATATATATATATATATAGTTGAACATCTCTCGATGCCGGAAAAACTTCTGGAAAATTCCAAAAAGCGGCTGAATGTTCAAAATGGCTAATTAAGGCGACCTCAGTATATTTTCATAGGGGCTTATTATCTATATCGTTTTTGATACGACTTGCTATAAATGTAACAGATCTGCACCTGTTGAATATACAGGCTGTAAATTCCAGAATAAATATCAATCTTGTGTCAACTAGTTCAGCAGTTATCTATATAAATGCGGTACAGAAAGCTTAAAACATTTTGTTAGTAAGAGACATTAGCTGTCTTTCTAAAGGAAGAAGGCAACGGATTCGACGTAGCAGTCGTCAGTGAAATTTTGTTGTACTTATCTGTAAAGTTATGCCTTTGTGCTCTATGAGTAGTCCTGATGGCAACGTGCAAGCTGAACGTATCCACATAAGGCAATACCCAGGCTTTGAATATATACACAATAACGTAAAATAAATACATTTTACACAATATTTTTGAGGACATATTACCAAATAACGCCTCTTTGCCGGTTTGCGTTTTAATAGATGACGCAACATTAATCTTTTATCGGTCCTGCGACATGAAACTAGTATTTTTTCTCTGCAAGAGAACTCTGCCTTGTTGTTTATTAGACAACTAGATTCTCATCGGGCACATGTATAGATCATATTGCAGCTTAAAACTGTTCCAGCTTTGTATATATTGGGTCGGTAGTAAGCACTTCAGTTCAGTACTTACTTCATTTCATTTTTTATAATTGTGTATTTCACCCCAGAATGTTTGAACTGTACTAGAGATGCTTCGCGGGTGACCGTTCATAAGTCGGAGAGCATCAATTTAAAGCTCCTCGATAATACGTTCTTAAAATTTGATAACTCTCAAAACACTAATAGGGCATCTAGGTCACATTTGTTGCCCTTTTTCTTCCAAGATTGTGGCGGTTACACGTTAATAATATATAAAATAACGTTAATAAAAGGTACCGTTGGCACCAAGGGACCGAAACAGATGATAATCCGATGGAGCAAGGTCAGCAGGATGTGGCAAAATATCCCATCCAAATTCTAATTACTTCTTGGAGGTGAGCAAAGATGTGCGCGGTCTTGCGTTGTCGTGGTGGAAAGTCACTTCTCGTCTGTTTGCCAATTCTGGCCGCTTCGGATCAATTGCCCTCTTTAATTTAATTTTCCAGTTCTTGGTAGTATATTATAGTATTGATCGTTTCGTTTGGTTGCAACAGCTCATAAAAGATCACTCCTTCGCATCCCAGCAAACGCTGAACATCACTTTCCTTGTATGGGGCCCTTACTTGGCAGTGCTTGGTGCTCGGTCGTTAACGTCGAAGTCGCCGTTCCTAAATCGGACAAACCACTTTTGAACTCTCCTATCTGTTACTGCCTCTTCGCCAAACACTTTACATATCTAAGTTACGATGTGGGTTGCATTCTTTCCTTTCCAAAAATAAAATAGCATAAAATGCCGAAAATGCGCATTTAGTTCCGCCATCTTCACTCCAGCGTTACAGTTCGCGTGAGTTCGAGTTCCACGGTATAATCCAACGTAGGTCTGCCCTTACCAACATATAAACAAACAACCCTCACCCAACAGTTTTCATCTTTCCCCGAAGCTGCGCAGTAACTTTCCGAACTTATGGATCAACCCAATAATTAAGATCGTTAGAAAAGTCTGTTGAGTCAACGATCGTGAAGGTCTTGAAATATCTAGTTGCAAAGCGTCTAATTTTTGTGTTTATGTTCTCGCTTTCCTACAATTATGGCTATCCATGTACCGTATTGTATACAAACTCGACATTGCTCGTTATTTCGTACGATTTATGTGCATCATTTAACAATACACTTAAATTAGAAGCCAATTTATTTTCCTTCCTTAAATATCGTTGCAGTTATGTCTTTCTTTCAGGAAAGCATTGAACCTCTACACGAGCAATGCCTCAGGCTGTTTGCCTACGCTAAATAGGAAGTTTTCAAGTCAATGCAATGTCGTTTCGATTGAGTTCTATTTCATCAACGTGACAGCGCTCGTTTGGTGCCATGGACACCTAGCCGGTCTTGATTTTGGTGTAGCATTTTTTAGGAGGGACCTCACTAGGCCAAGTGGTGGCGAGAGCATACACTGTGCTTACGTCATTATCGCGACCTCACTCTGTTCAGTGGGCATATATTATGACAAACATTTACTCACCAGACCCATAATAACGTTTTAAACAATCAGAGATCTTTATGCACTGCATTTTATATGAAGAGTCCTAAACTTGGCGTTTTTTGTTCATTCTAAATTGTGGTGACCCCAAAATTGTAGTTTTAGTAAAACACACAACGGGCATAAAAAATCGAATTTTCATGCAATCCAAACCACACCGTCTTAAATACTCAGCTAAATTTTAATTTCCAAAAACCAAATAGCGTCATAACTGACTATCAGTATTACTTCTCAATCAGTCGAATCTGCTAAATTGTATTGAGTTGCTTATACAAGTTCCGGCAATAAATGGTATATTTCAAAGTAGTAAAGAGGCTACTCTGCCCTTAAACTTAATTATATATCTAAGTAGTCCCCCTTACCAGTCCCGTTGTGGTAATGGTCGTTGGCACTGCAAATGATGCCGGATGGAATACCCTATTGAGTTACTTGTGGGCCTGTGGCTAAGGGGTTCACTATGCTTCGACAAAGACATCTAAATCACAATACAAGGTGTTTGCCAAAAAAAAAAACATTTACTTTATTTTACAAATTTGTTGCATTTTTAATATATATACACAACAAATGACGCCTTATGCTACGCTCCGTCACACGTTGAGAGGTGGTGCGGAGATCACTAAGGCGTCTGACAGTTCAATGCATGGTATTTAGCGTAAGTCTGTGAACAGAACTGGCATAAGCACTGGCCACATGGCTGGTGAAAACCTAAAGTTTAGCACACAAGGTGGTGGTGGTAGCTGTACACTATATATCTTGTGTGTATGTAATGGCTAGAGCATGCATCAACTTCCCGGATGTACCGAGAAATATCGATCCAATACCGGTCATCAGCCAGCGAGCACGTATACAAGACGACCGTCGCCGCCCGAGGAACACAGAGAACCCGCTCTATATATGTGGTAAAGCACCTCTTTAGATGAGGGAGTCAAAGTTGACCGCCGATAAATGTGTCCCCACACTACCGAGGCTGTAGCTCAGTGTTAGCACAATATTCAGCTCAACAAATTCTGTAGCAACAAGCAGTGACAGTCTCCGAACGTCACTCACCTCCACGTACATGGAGGAGATTGCCGGTCGGGATTTGTCATAGCTATGTTATGTAAAGCTCGTGTCTAGATTATGGAACCTGAAGCCCAAGTATAGAAAATAGTTTACGAACTCTTAACTTTTGACCTTTACATGCGTGTGTGTATGTGTTGCTCTACCGTGCCTCGATTCTGCGGATCGCTCTGAGGTCGCAAAAGGTGACCACGATCTTCGTTCGCGTTCATTACGACAACATAATTTCCGCATTCGGCCCGCACATGGACACCAAAGTTCGCGACCAGTAAAGCGAATGACAAACACTTGAATAATGTCACTGCAAGATACCGACAGGATACCTCAAATTTAAGGTATCACCACTCCCAAGTTCCGTGGTCTGTTAACCGCTCAGGCGGTGCAGCCAACAGCCGCTGTGAGTGCAGCGTTTTTTTTTTTTTTTGGAGGTTTCGGGAATGCATGATGCACATGCGCCACTAGCAGCCTGCGTGACTAGTGTGAGACTCGCAAACCCGGATTCCTCCCCACCCCCCCCAGGCTTGGTATTACTTTGGCATTACATCGAAGCCGTGGGAGAGGCGTCTCTGCCGTTCTCCTTCGATCAGCTCTATCCCTGACTATCATCCCGCATGTCTACCTGCGGTTGGATAGGGGGATGCCATTTTGTAATCCGTCCTGTGAGGGTGCGTCGAGACCATGAGGGCCTGGCTGCTCCCCACCCCCTCCCCCCTCCCTCGGCTCCTCGTCTCGACCACTCTTCCGAGAGACCCGCTCAAACCTCTCCCGCCTGGCCGTTTCCTTGGCTGTCTTGAGTGTCAAAACAGCGTCGAACAAGTTCGTCGCCTCCCTCCATGCCTCCGCCGAAGTCATCATATGGGAGACCACCTCCTTGATGGGTCGGCCTCTCACAGCGGTTGGTGCTGCGTCCCGTGCTTCCCTGAGAGCATCACACCGCAGAACAGTATGCTCTACGTTGTCCCTTTCTCCAGAGTCGCACAGTACGCAGATATCGCTGATGGCCTTCTTGATCCTTGACAGGTAGCTCTGGAACTGGCCGTGTCCGGTCAGAACCTGAGTCGTCCAGTAGGAAAGCTCCCGTGTCGGCGGTCATACCATGCCCTGAGGTCCGGTATCAGACTCTTGGTCCAGCTCCCTGTGGTCACACCGGGTCATACCTGCGCCCATTCCTCATGCCAGGCCGATATGGTGGCACTCCTGGCCCTGGTGAGATCCAGACCTTCGTCTAGATACATTTTACTTCGTTCAGCCACTAGGAGGTCCCATGGCAGCATTTTGGCTAGGACCAGGAGAGCTTCGGTCGAGACTGTTTGATACGCCCGGCTTACCGTGATTGCCAGCGTTCGTTGGGTCGACCTTAGTGCCCCCCTATTTTTCGCCGTCCGCATTGCCATGTCCCCCCAGACTGGGGCTGCGTATAGCGCCGTTGATTCGGCCACCGAGGCCAGGAGCCTTCTTTTCACCTCAGCCACCCCACCGACTCTAGGCATGATCCGCGCCAGGTTCAGGGAGACCCTTTGGGCCTTTTCGGCCACGTACTTAACGTGTGCCGATCCGGTCAGTCCATTGTCTAGCATGACCCCAAGGTACTTTACCTTCTTTCTGATTTCTATCGGGTGGCCCGCCATCACGAGGTTAATGCCGGTCGTCCTCTTTCTGCCTGTTAGGTACATCGCCTCCGTCTTGTCGGGTGCCAGTTTCAAGTGATGGGACTCCATCCACTCGGACACCATTGACAAGGACATCATTGGCGGCGCTCTCCAGGGCTCTTTCGGTCCTGGCCGTTATCATGAGTGCAAGGTCATCGGCGTACGCCAACGTCTCCACCCCATACGGGAGACCCCGGATCTCGAGCACCCCGTCGTAAGCTATGTTCCAGAGCACGGGTCCTAGAATCGAGCCCTGTGGGACTCCGGCAGTAACCTCGTATTCCTGCCCCCCTGCAACCAAGCCTCTGTCATCCAGGTAGGATGAAATCATTCGACGGAGGTAGAGGGAAAAGCCCTTCCTCTTCATCAGAGTGCAGCGTTAAGAGTCGCTCGAAGGACGCTGTGTCCGAAAGGCCTCCTCGAAGGTCGCCTATCGTCAAGCGGCGACTATGTCACGGATATGTGCTGATAAATACAGTAGCTATGGTTCAAAGGGCTGTGGTAAGGACAGTAGCTTAGTCTCAGACGCGAGCGAACAACAACGGCTTCTGCACGCGAAGCTCGCATATTGTCACACCTGAGCTTACCTGGCCTGGCTAGTAGAATGTCCGTGGGCGAAGTAATACGAATTGTAATAATTAGTGTTCTTAATGACTTGATTGACTTCTACATTAGACCACTAGTAGATTGAGAGCGACCTTCGAACACGTTCGTTAGCAGGGGTCGGATCTTCTGGATATACCTCCCTTAGACATGGCTGTCGTTATTTTGGTGACTGGCTCGGTCAAAGCTTGCGCGTTTGTTATTCATGTACCAACTACTGTTAATTTTCCACACACAGGACATAGTAATATGTTCGCATAGCATGAATTCTATGCGGCGTACGTGGCATCGGTTAGGTTCGTAGTCAGACTACGCTCTCACTCGACAGAGCCAATCTGAGTTTATGGCTGGTGAAAGGAGCCTGATTGTATTTATTAATCACCCTTATTGCTGGATACCGCTGCCGCGGTTTGTGATACGCTATGGGTCTTCAGCTTATGCAAATCCGAAATAGCTGCAAAGAAATCCCAGCAAGATGCGTACGTAATTATGCCACCATATCGTTTTCTTCAGGTCTAACTGCAACTTCGTTTTTGCAACCATAATAAGGCCTTGACTTTTGATTATGCTCGAAGCTCGCCAAGCAGCGCGACTATATGCCGACATAACATTGTATTACTAATAGTAATAATTACTATTAGTTTTGGAAACTACAAAACATAGCGCAAAATATTAAAACAACGCGTTCCTTAATGTGGATCGCCATTGGCTAAATTTCATTGACGGTCATCACTAACTCGCTTCGTTGTGTGTATGGAATAGACCGCAAATGTGAGTCTAGTTTCTGATAGTACGCCAGTGGTTTCTTTGTATGTATATATGCATATACAAGAAAATGTATACAAGTTTGAATGTACCTACTTCCACTCCTATGTGTACGTGTGAGTGTAGTTACTTCCACATTTATATATGTTTGTCTTTACATTTAGATAAACGAAGCATTGGCACATTTTTGGCCACACTAAAATGTGAGATTTTACAAGGTTATCGGGGACCGCTCTGCGTATTATTCTGCCGCTATTGGTCGACCACTACGAAGTTAACGACTTTCCACGACTTATACCGGTCGTTGCACCGCGAAATTCGTGTTACTTTAGCAAGTTCTCAAAGAGCTTCCAAGGACACCACTCCGTAAATGGCTAGCCGTCTGGATGATTGCGCGGAGTCGCTTGAGGCGCTTCGAGGCGGCGCTCAGTCAACTGCTCAAAATGCAACCGGTAAGTTTAGATGTATATGTATTATATGTGAATCTTTACGCTACAATACGGCATTTTTAGATTTAATTGCATAATATTTATTTAGGATTTTTCATTAGGTCAGACCGCACCACCGCTCAATGTATCGTTTTTATGCCAAAGGAATGTCGATTAGTGAATGTTGGGTGACAAAAAGTGCAAAACGCAGTTTATTTCCTGTTCTAGGAATGGAGAACGAAGTTTGATGTATGATATACATGTATATAATGACATATACATGAACACCATGACGCGGCTAAATTCGATGTTCTATTGCTTTTTAAATATAACTTGTTTACCGGAGATTTAAAGCGAATTTTTAATTATTTAGTTAATTATACATAAGTGTAGTTGAATATCTAACTTGAATTACCGGCAAACACGGTTCCGAACCGGATAGCTTACAAGTAATGTGTATACCTGTGCAGTGCATGGCGAACGTTAATTCGCGCAACCAACGGACCCTTCTTTACAGACAGCCGAGGCCAAGTGCATCAGTTGGTTGTGTTCGTATTATGGCTCAAATTATCCTGTAGTCGCAGAGTGGAGGCTAGGGCGGTTAATGCTTGATTTCGAAAATGAGGCGTAGCCGTGCGTAGGATTCAATTCGGCTTGGGCAAAATTCGTTTTCTTAGGTTGTAAACTCTAGTTGTGCTGTTGCCTTACTGCTACATTTATCTATGCAGGAGAAAGCTTGTGAATTGTGTACAGAGTGAGCACGGGGTAGCCTGGCTAACCGTCAGTACGAAATGATAGGAAATGATAGCGTATGGAAGTCAGTCTTCTACTAGCCAAGATTAACAACTTAAGGAGATCTTGGCAAACTGTATTTTTGTCACTCTCGCTGTAAACCTTCGGGTAGTATTCTGGCCTAGCTGCACGCTGTCGTTGGGATGTTATTTAGAACACCACTGTAGAACCAAACCTAGCATTATGCGGCAACGTGCGAAAAGTATGAGAGCAATGCGCCTCACTGATTTGACTGATTTGATTCCGCTCGGTGTAGCGTAGGCTGACTGCACATTAGTGGAAGGCCGCAAATGGAAAATGAAAAACAATCTTTTAAATAGGTCGGTGCAGGGCTAAACCTAACAACAGTCCTGACAAATCGCAATGTTCGACCTAAACCAAACAATATTCAGTGCAAGTTTTCCAAATTTCTATTAAGAAGTTAATTTAAAAACAGAAATACAAAATTAATGTACTCTCCAGAAAATGCCTTGCGAGTTTCTCTAGCAAGTATGCGACCATTTTGCGCAAAAGTTGATATCGGCCTGCCCGTATCAAGATACTAGTCGTTGTATCGTTTATGATTACTCAAAAGCCTTTCTGTTACGCGTAGATTGGCGAAACAGAAATTATGAACAGTAATTAGGATTGAGTTAACACGAAAACTTTCTCAGAAGCAATAAACGATTTCGTTGTCTCACGGGCTCACTGGTTAGGCGTTTAGCAGCATAACATATTTTCACGTTCAGACCGATTCTGATAGTTTATTAGGAAGGTTGCAAATGGTGTCAACAACTCGGTTGTGCTTGACTTTTGTATAACACATAAATCGATGTTGCCATCTGCGGCAAAAACTGCACAGCTCAAGTCCACCATAAGGTTTATCGCATAGCTGAGTCTGATGCTGTTACTGAGCAACGACACGAACTTTTGGGTCGTGTCGTGTGATTCGAATGGCGTTACTTTCTGGTTCTATAAAAATCACACATCGAGTTACTGTGTCTTTGTGCAACAAGATTACAGCTGCGTAATTAATACAGATTAAATTGCCTTAGTTTGTGAGATCAGAGAGCACGGGTCACATACAAGAGAATGTGATGCTATCGCGACCTCTCAAGAGCCTTGACTGTGAGACACGACTTAGTATGTATCAAATCATCGAATACTTGAATCATTTGCAAACCGAGTTATCGGCCTACAGTTTAGAAACGATGATAAAATGACTTTACCTACTTTCTGGAAGTAGTTCCTACTCTACGAACTAGAGTCGCCTGGTGCCCCATAATCATAAGTCCCATTTTTTAACAATCTGACATAGAATGTCTTCGTGCAACAAGATTACAGCTGCGTAATTAATACAGATTAAATTGCCTTAGTTTTTGAGATCAGAGGGCACGGGTCACATACAAGAGAATGTGATGCTATCGCGACCTTTCAAGAGCCTTGACTGTGAGACACGACTTAGTATGTATCAAATCATCGAATACTTGAATCATTTGCAAACAGAGTTATCGGCCTACAGTTTAGAAACGAATTTTAAAATGACTTTACCTACTTTCTGCAAGTGGTTCTTACTCTACGAACTAGAGTCGCCTGGTGCCCCATAATCATAAAAGTCCAATTTTTTAACAATCTGACATAGAATATAATTGGTCGCACCTGAACGATTTATGGGGCCACGGCAATGCCATTATAGCTTCAATTAGTCACATATTTTGAGAGGCGTGTGTCAAAACGGACACACTAAGGTAGTCATTTATCGTTTTTCTGTTAGTTCACCAGTTTAATATTATGACGTTCAAGCTCACAGTACATCGCTCGCTTATCATATTTTGATACATTCACGCAAGCGTACACGTAAAGTTTATTCTTGTGTGCCAACAATTATGCGGTGAGGTGCTTGTGCAGACGTCACTATAAATGTGTAATAGTTTAATACTAGGGGGGGGGGGAGAAGAGTCTCTGCTAAGAATCACTTTCAGCGCCATAGTAATTATGTGCGCAAAAATCGAGTGAAAGAACATCGACATGCAGGGTTCTATACAAATGGTGCTCGCTATTGTTTTGTGCTCTGTTTATTTAGACAAAGTTCGTGAGGCGCTGCGGGAAGGTGAGAAGAAGTGGAACTCGCGCGTCACTATCGGTGCAAGCACCCTCGTTATAGCAGCGGCTGTTGGCGTTCTCATCATTCTCTACATGATCTTCGGGTAGGCGGTGTTTCGTGTTATCACTTATATTTAATACTTGTTTCACAATAACCTCATTCATTTAGGTTTGCTTGTTGAGATTGAAATTGACATTGACGAAAACCCTAGGAATCGATTTATGAACCTATCAGATTAAAATTGACATTGACGAAAACCCTAGGAATCGATTTATGAACCTATCAGATTAAAATTGACATTGACGAAAACCCTAGGAATCGATTTATGAACATTCTAACAACAAAATTTTAATACACATTCGAGGGTGGAATACGCTAAATGTTAAGTGGCTGGGGCCAACGGTGAAACGTCTCTGCTGCTAATGCAGTATGACGTACCTACTGCAATATATAATCAGTTATATATTTTAGAAAGCATTCTTATACAATCAGATATATGGCATATGTATTAGTTAGAAAGGTTAGCGATGAGAATTGTTTTGTGTTCAGAACTGCCTCAATCTTAAGCGGCAGGGTTCATACTGTAACCGCTGAGTATGTTAAATCACTTTAGATTTTTCATGTACTCATTTAGCTATTCACCATGCACACGAAGTGCATTCACGTGTTCTGTGCGAACCACCGTCTTAGGAGAATAAGTAATGCATATAGAAATAGATCGTCACAATAATTTATCAAACAATAATCAACATTAGCAACATTCACCTTTGATATTTGCATGTTTAATGAATTTAGAGGACAAGAAATATTGATAAAGCTCTTTGTAGTTTTTCGGTAATTATTCTAGGGGCTAACTTCTAACCTGGTGATGATTATACAAACGTTTTCAGTGGCAGCAGCGACAACTGATGCCTTGTTTTGGCCTTTCTGGGAGAAAACGTACGGACGTGACTATTACACGACGTATACACTGTCGTCATTAGAGTGGCCACTCAAGTGGAGACAGATGATCAAAAGATATAACAAGTGATTCCTTATTGTGACCAAATATAAATTCTGCGTGACAAAATGTATTCTCTTACTGTACGTATACAAAACAGTTAATTATGCACGTATTTATTTTACATAATTATCTCGACCCTGTCTAAAGAGATACGCATTAGGACAAACTTAATCCTGGTTGTATTCTACAGAATACTAGTCTGTACTTCTAATGAGGCTCTCAAAGAGCTATGCGGTAAATTCTTTAGAATATGTTTAAACCAGGTGCATTTCTATAGGTGTACGTAAGCAACAAGGGCACTAAATGAGTTTTTAGTGGCATAAATATTTGCGACTAGATCAGAGTGTTGAGTAGTGTAAATGAGTTTTTGACTAGCTAAACAATATGATCCGTGGAATGACCAGAGCACAAGTGCGCAACCGAATTGTAATTTTTTTCTAATTTGTATATATATATATATGACCACAGCCGGGATCGAGCAAACCAGAAGCCGGGGAAATACAGCGCACTAGCAGCATTCTCTTGTCTGGCCTCTGAAGTAATTGTTTAAAATGCAGGTCCAGGGGGGGGTTCCCCTCCAAGACAGGGATATTGAACCGTGGTTGGTTCAAATGGATAATTTCACGCGGCATTTAATGCATATATATATAAGTCAAGAGGCATACGAAAAGGCAAAATCATGTTTACTTTGTATGCCTTGGGCGATAATCTGAGATCCGATCTGGTCAAAGTAAATGCAACAAAACTTTTTTTTAATAAAATTTCACTCTTATTGCCCCCCCCCCCCCCGAGTTTGGCAATTTGTGTTACTGCGTTGAGTCTGTGGGCGGGGAGCCTCATGCTAAACCGGCTCTCAGAGATCTCGTCCTCAGCTCACGAATCTAAGGAAAAACGAAAACTATTTTACGTCTACTAATGTTGCCAGTTTTTTGCATAATTGGGTGCAGGTAAACTTGATCATGTATAAGAAATTGATTCAGGACGACTTTCTCAAGTGCGCTACTGTCTTATTTATTTCAAATATACAAAAAGTATTCAACATTAGGCACCGGACGCGAATTATCCACATGGTGGTTTTGTCAATTTTGTCAAAAATCATTAGTCTGGTAGGCCAGAAGAGTACCGGTTACCAATAGCCTACTGCCTCTACACATTCTAAGCGTAAACATGTTAGGAAGAGAATGACAGAAATCTACATGTTTAGTTGATAATTCGTTGACATTATGACAGTTTCTGTAGGATATGAACCACTTTAGTGCGTCAGGGCAGATGGCACGGAATTATGTATTTATATTCTCTTTAGCTAAGCCGTTGCACGAGTAGTAAAATGTCTGGAAACAAGTATGCTATTAATTAAAAGTGATGACATGTGATCAGATGGGAGTTAGAGATAAAGCTAGGGTCCGAACTCTCAGTTATGGGTCAATGGAATTCAGGTCAGTGGTGAAGTATAAAGCTCGGAATATGAAGAGGGCTGCCAATAGGTGCATCTAGTCAAACACAATAAGAAGCTTTATTTCTAAGAGTTAAACGTTAGGGCCAAGAATGCTGTGACCAGCTGAACGTCAACGTTAACAACGACAACTGGGTGGGCAGGCCAGTATCTGTCATGCAACAAGCACCAATAATGGCAAAAATAACCGTCAATACGGGTTACCTACACGCTTGCAGTTCCAAAGCCAGGCAAATGCAGCAGAAAATCCGCTAAAGCATGCTCCAGCATTGCTTGACTTTTGCTGGAGTTACTACAGGTAATTCATATTTAAACCAGTGTAGCCCATAGACTCACTGTTTCATGCAAGCTAATAAGCCGCCGTTGTCGATATCCTTAAGCGTCCCGACCGATAATCACAAGAAAGACTGTGACTTATGAGGGAGGCCTGCATTACGGTCGTGCGACGAGAAAAAGCTGTTGTTTGGCAAACCCTAGTTATCTCAATATGTCATGCAAGATTTACCATCAAGCTCCCAATATAAATGTTTGTTTAGCACGGAATGCATTAGTTGGTTTCTTGTGCAGAAACGTGTGAATCATTACTTCGAGACCAAGAGAGGGGAGCCTCGTGCTTCAAACCTCTCCTTAGTCTGCAGGTGCGTCCCGAGCAGGTAAGCCTTGTATTGGGTTGTATCAGTGGGGCTCCGGGCGACAAATCGCGGCAACTATTCTCCAGCCAGACCTTTTTGCGCATAAACCCACCTGTAAGTCGTCGAATCTACGATGTGCGCGGCATTCATCTGTGCGGTGGATGCCCGTAGAGTGAACGGTAAGCTATTGAGGTACGCAGACAACGCACAGGCCTTATTGGTATGCGCAGCATCATTTCGCACCCCGGCGTTGCAGAGAAAGCATATATCGGTCGTTGTTTTCCAGATCTTCATCATATACGCCTGGAACTAGCCATGTCTGCTTAGCGCTTGGGCAGTGTAGTATGTCATTGGCCTGTGTGCCGTGTACCACTTGCGCAAGTCCATGATGACGGAGCGTGTCCACGTATCGTGTCTTCGGCAGGCGGACTAGTTCACGTGTCTGCCAAGCGAATGTGGCCTCTCGAGCCTCAGTCCACAATATCTCCCCGTTTAATCTCCGCCTACTCCTCTTGTATTGGCCTTAGCCCTCGCGGAACCTTTGGCAATGATCTTTACCCGCAGTTTCGAAGATGGAAAGGTCCCCCTAATTTTTAAAGAGTCTGTTGTAACGGCTGTGCACAAAAAGGGACCGCGATCCCTTCCAGAAAACTACCGACCGGTAGCTCAAGGCTCTATACCGTGCCTTATCATGGAAAAAATTATCGTCGATGAAATTTATAACTACCTCGACGCCTATGAACTCTTGGACCCTCATCAGCATGGGTTTAGAAAGGGGCGCTCTACTGGAACTCAGCTTCTCGAGGTCTGCCACGATTGGGCTATTGCGCGTAACAGGGCCATCCCCATACATACGGTCTACTTTGACTTCTCGCGAGCATTCGACAGGGTAAATCATAAGATTCTTTTATCTAAAATGGCGGCGCTAGGAATTGGCCCTCGAATCCTGGCTTGGTGTCACTCTTATCTGACGGAACGTTCCTTCGCCGTAAAAGTCAGTGACTCGGTCTCGAAGCGCTCCCCATGCCCTTCTGGGGTTCCTCAAGGCTCCTGCCTAGGCCCTCTTATGTATATAATCTTTGCTCAGGACTTGGGAGTATGTCTTCGCAACCTGAACATAACATACAAAATGTATGCAGATGATTTAAAAATATATGCCCAGATTAGAGGAAACGAGGACCGCCTGAATATTCAAGCAGCCATTAATAGTATTGCCACCTGGTGTGAGCTAAATGATATGGTAATTTCAGTTCCAAAGTGCGCGGTCCTGAAGACAGCTCCCGACAACTTCAAGTACCAGCTAAATGATTTTCCTATACCTGAGGTAACATCCTACAAGGACCTAGGAGTTACGTTCGATAGACATATGAAGTTTCGGGCGCACATTGCCGGTTCAGCAAAAGCTGCCTCTCGACTAAGTAATCTTATACTAAGAGTATTCTCATCGCAAGATGCCTCCAAATACCTGCGTCTTTATGAAGCCCTAGTAGTGCCAAAATGGTCATACTGTGCTCACGTGTGGACGCCTTTTTACGACAAGGATATATGTTTGCTGCAGCGTATTCAGGACAAGTTTTTAAAGAGAGTTTCAAGAAGGTGCAACTTGACGCGTGACAAAGTCGTACTCCCAAGTGTCGCGGAGTACCAGCGTCGTGTTGACTACCGCGTTTTTAAATATCTTATACGCAATGATCAGATTAATAAGTTTTACCACGTGCGATCAAACAGCCTACGGAGTCGCGGTTCCATTCAACCGCACGAGATAGCCAATGTGGCAGTCGTTAACCACTCATTTGTTTGGCGAACAGCTCGCCTTGCCCGCGAATGCGAGCAATTCATTTCCATTGTTCAACCCCTTTTTTAAATAAAGGAGACATTTGTATTGTATTGTATTGTACTCATCTCTTCCGTCAGCATGTCCCATGGAAGGAGGCATTCGAGAACAAGCAAAACGCGCCTCTTTCCCCGGCTAGTAAAC
Source organism: Dermanyssus gallinae (assembly GCA_003439945.1). Taxonomy (NCBI): domain Eukaryota; kingdom Metazoa; phylum Arthropoda; class Arachnida; order Mesostigmata; family Dermanyssidae; genus Dermanyssus; species Dermanyssus gallinae. Next base: position 92,699 of record QVRM01006559.1, on the reverse strand, counting down.
GGGCGAGGTTGGCCGATACCCTTACCACATTTTGCGTAACCCGCCTGCTTAGTGCGGCAGGCTAGTTAAAACCTGTGGATAGGGTTACCCCTAGTTACTTAGCGTGGCGAGACGGCGCGAGAGCGTGTCCGTTGAGCCAGGGATATCCAGGGGTATAAGCCCGGTCCGGCTGCGGTCAGTTAAGTACAGGGCCTTGGTTTTTTGTGGTGCCAACTCTAGTTGATGTTCAGTTATCCACCTGTATATTCGATTAAGGGCCGTGTTTGACCTGGCTTCCAAAATGTCCATGTGCGAGCTGTGACCATCAGTGCAAGATAATCCGCGTAGGTGATTGTCTCCACCCTAATCGGCAGGTCGTGAGTCACAAGATACCCTCGTATGTCACGCTCCATAGAATGGGGCAGAGTACCGATCCCTGCGGCATCCCCGCCGTAATTGGATGGGTTTCACCTAGCGTTAAGCGTGTACGTTCCTCCAGGTACGATAATAGTATGCGCCGCAGGAACGGGGAGATCCCCTTCTGCTCAAGAGCACTCATTATTGCTGGCCAGTTGGCGGTGTTGAACGTATTGCAGACATCAAACATTCAATTTCGTGCACATTAAATTTATAAAGCACTTAATTTCGTAACCAGAGTGGTCGTCGCTGTATGACTCGCTCTGAGGCGTCAAGGGTGGAACGATCCCTGCGGAATCCGAATTAGTTGTTTGGATCTGCAGGCGAAGGCATCCTTCGACGCCAGTTTTTATTTAGACGATAGACAAGCACGTTTTCGACTAGCTTGTTAACTGTGTCGAGTAAGCGTATGGGGCGGTGCGTTGATGACGAGCCGGGTGAGACGTTCGGCTTCGGTATGTACTAGATAGGCACATTTCCGCTGGGTGGGAAAACGGCCCCCTCGGAACAAGCATGACTCTAGCTCCGCAAGAAGCCTGTGTAGGATCGTGCTAGCAGTCGCACCACGTCCGGTGAAACTCCGTCCGGGCCCAGAATTTCTGTTGGTACTGACCGCTCCGTTACACTTATTGCTTCCTTCGTTGGTGCTTCCGGGATCTGTTCGGGGAACTTTCGTAAGTTGAGTCGATACGTACGACAAAAACTCCTCTGGGTGCTCAACCCTGGCAGCGACATCTGCCAGAGAGTCGACATTGTACCTTTGTCGTCATCTGGTCAGCTAAGAGTATGCACGCGTCAGTGCGACTCGCGCGTATGCAGTCTGCGCGGGCTGTCTGAATATTTGAACTTCACCAGGGCTTGGCACCTGGCCTCCTGGCAGGCAGCTGTCAGGACTGTAACCAGGGCTTTCTCGTTTAATTAAGTATCTGCCAAGCGAGTGAACGGTTTAAAAAAACAGAGCAATTTTGTTGATATGCCGCACCTTTTCGGTACCCCTGGGCGCGCGAAAGTGGCAAAATGGCCATGGTTGGCTAGGGTCATGTTATGCTCGAACATCCAGTCAAGAAAAGTCGCGTCTTTGTCGGTGGCGCGGCAAACCTTGCAGACAGTGTGCACCGCAATAAAGTCCCCCGTGACGGGCAGTGTTTCGGGTACCGGCATTATTGACACCAGTAGTCGATCCAGGTAACTCTCTAGGTCTAGCAGAGTTTTATTAGGGGAAATAACACAAATATACAATGAAACTGTTATGTGGAAGGTACGCCCACACAAATTTGTACATCAGTGTACATGTTAGGTGTAAAACAAGAGATGTACACAACTGGTTCTGTTACGAGGCAGAGGCGCACATAGTGCTGTGTCATGTTTGCGCCCAGTAGGTCATGGGCCGCCCAATTGAAGTTTACCCGGAGAAACTTGATCATTACTCTTCTTTGGGGGGGGGGGTCAACCGGGGACGCGTTGCCCACTTTTTCCCAGTCTTTTGTCGGCGCGAGGGTCCTTCGGCAACATTGTCGCCGGCCCTGATCCGACGGCGGTTTGGCTCGGCGGGTCTGTGTGTTTCCGGTAGGGTCCCTTCGCTTACGCGATTCTTGTAGCTGTGCACGGTACGGCGGGCAGGTCATGCTGTCGGCCTTGTAGCCTTCATACGATACAGTGTGTCGTCTCGGCCTTACACGCAGCCGCGATCTGCATCGACGGTGGCCGCCTGTAGCTGACGGATATTTGCCTCTATCTTTCGAGCACTGGGCAGGGGATTAGTGCCCCATAAGGCCACTTCTTGCTAGCCGTCACCCATTCCGCTATCAGCCTGGTGGCCAGTTGCCTTGCTGATATCGTCGGCCAACTGGACTCCGATGTCATGGTAATGCCCCGTTACCTCGGTGTCAAGGGTGATGCCTCGCGACCTTGGGGGCGACCCCCGGCCGACTCCACTTGTGTGTCATCGGCCAGGTGAGCCCTTACGCTTTTTAATGTGTCGGCCCAGGTCCGGCCCGCTCCGACCCTGACCCTGACAGACATCTGTCTTGCTAAAGCCAGGGCCGGTGAAGGGGTTTCAGCCGTTGTCGACGCCGAGATACGCGACTGCAGATACACCCAGGCAATCTCAGGGACCTCCGGGGTAGAGCGCAGGCAGATCGCCGAAAGATCCGATGATTGAGGAGGCCGCGCCGGCAATACATCTTGTTCCCTTTGTGCTGTCCCCAGTAAAGCCCGTAGGCTCCAGGTTATCGCCTTTGCGTCCTTCGGCGAGGTCCGCATCAAAACCGTGAACAAATCCACTGTTGTTTCGACCCAGCGGAAATCCAGGTTCAGCTTCTCTCATACCTCTCTTAGTTTTTTCCTGGTATTTCCTTAACTGAAAGCCTCTACCACTCTTTTAACGTGTTCCTTGAGGACCGCTTTGAGTGCCACGGCATGTTGTTTGCCAACGCCAGAGATGCGCTTCTTGTCGGAGCATAGTCCCGCTGGGGGGTGTATCCGCTAGACGTTTTCTGATGCCGAGAAGCTCGGCGCATGAGTGATCAATCTCCTTCGGAGATTCTACACCGTCGACGTCAATAGCGGGACTGTCCGGTTCCGCTACGGGAACGCTGAGGTCGCCCCTTATCTCCTCGCTGGTAGGCGCCGGAGGATCAGGGGCAGCCTTGCATGGCCCGACGACGGCCGTGCGAGCATTTCGTGTTGTTTTTGCCTTATTTTGGTCAGTATCATCTACTGATATCTCAGGAAGTGCAGCAGTTGTTGTCGCGACCGTGTAAGATTAGAATGCATTTGGGCAAGACCCCTCTGGTGGTGAAACAGCGAGACGATATTTATAGCCGTTTCCTGTCGAAGTTACCTAGAAACGCTTCAAACAGTCTAGGCCTAGAACCTGGATAGCGCTGGTGCCTACAAAAGGTAACAGCATTGGCTTCGCTTTTCGTAGTAACAGTGTTAACGATGCGTTTCCGTAGCAACAGTGCCGATAGAACAATCCTTTGTTAGAAAAATCCTATGCAGTATGCACCTTACCGGCAGGGGGGCAGTAGTAGCGTTGGTGCGTCTGTCTCTGACCAGAAGACAGCGGCTGCGCCTTTCTGGTTAAGCGGTCGAGGCCAGCACTGGCACCGTCCTAGTGACCAAAAGAGGAACTACAGGTTGACACTTGGCTCCGGCAGTCTCAGGACAGGGAGGCGCGTCCGCGTCGCTCATCGGGCTCGGTGCAAAAACTACTGTTGCCAAAACGCACAGAACACATTACAGATGCACCTAGCACGGATATCACAATAGCAGCAACGTCGACAGGTAGCACGAGACTGATACTGCCACCTAACATGATCTATCTTTTGTTGACTTGTGTAAACATTTGTCCTTTTTTGTGAGGTTCGGGGAAAATGCTTTATGCACACCCAGCGCTGATGTGGGAGAGCGCATGGGTAGTGTGGGACTCCCCGATGGTATGTAGTCACCCACTAAACATTTTTAGTTCTCACGTTTACCCCAGCCCTCCCCTGCACCCGGGCCCGGTACTGTTAAACATTTGTCCCGGCGGCCGCCAGTCGATACGAAACTAGATGGAGAAGTCCCGATGTAAATCCGGGTCACAAAGCATCTACATTTTTCGAGGGAGGGTTATAACGTCATAAACTTGTAAGGGCGTGCAAGCTTGCTATATTTGTGTGGCTGGCATGCATGGCCGCTGACCATAGAATAAATTAGAATGTCAGTCACGGTGCTATCTCTCCAGAGAAAGGTGGCGCCGATGACTGCTTGCCTTGGGCGTTAGATTGCACTTCGAGCACAGAAGAGAGCATACCGCCGGAGGCGATTTAAGTCCTCCCCACCACGACAAGCTGGCGTGCTGACACAACTTGGACGCCGAGTCTGAAGGCAACGAACACACACGCGTGTAGGCTTACGTCGAGCAGCGTCGCGAGTACGCTTGAGAGCGAGGTACCGAGTCCCCGATCCGAGGCTCGCCAAAAACCCTACTTCCTCGAATCGTTCGCAAGCGTAACAGAGAGCGGCAGGAAAGGTTCTTTGTGGTCCCTCCCGGTCTCTAGTTTCTAAAGTTATATCTTATTGAACGGCTGTCTAAAGGTGGCAATAAGCGACTGAGCGAAATGGACTCTCGGCTCATACCACAATGGTTTTGAGCACCATTAAACAATTATCAACTTGGCTGACCTGACAGTCTATGTGTATCACTACCAGAGCATTCATACCGGGGATTCGGATACGTTTTTTGGTTAGAGAGCAGAGTTTAGAACTTAGCGTTAGTTCTAAAATTATAAAGAAACCTAGGGCGTTTATGGGCCCGCTGTTGGTGGAGTCGTTTCCCCCTAGGAAGATAGATAATTAGGGAAGAAACGAAAAGCGGCGTAAGAATCATCATGAAATGTTTCGCCACTAATATTTCTACCAAAAGGACATCTTTATTGGGACCGACCACTTTCTCAGGATAAGAATTCATATGTGTTTTTGTTCTACGTCACTTCCTTCCACTTTAGCATAGAGTATTGCCCAGCAAGGCTAAACGTCTTTTCTTTGTTACGCTATATTTCGTTCTTGAGAAGAGGCAAGGATCTCTGCCTAATATTAGACATTTACTTTACGCCGTTCATCTAGGGCTACTTATGCACACCTCTGCCTCACACGCCTTTCTGCAAATGGCTGTCGACGGCGTTTCAAGGTTATGTGCTAAAGCATCCGTATGGTGGGAAAGGAGGATCAACCTAGCACTAAAGATTAATTTTGGGTCAAACAGGAGAGGGCGGTTGGAGAGACGCTTATAATCAGGAGGTCGATATCAGAAACTAAAGGAGGGGGAATCGGTACAGCTGGGTTCTCACTGCGATCTCGACAAAGTAGCCCAGGCCGAAAGATCGCTGGCAAAATGCACAGAGCGCTAGAAGCTGGATTTCTTCTGTCATCGAAATGCCATGGAATTGCGCGCCTGGGAGAAGCACACGTTTATAGTTCCCACAGTACTCATTGTTTGTTGCTAGTGACGCTGTATTATTAAAAGCTATTATATAGAGGAAGGTTGCAGACTATCTTTTGTCAGAAAATAATAGCTGTATTATTAGAGGAAGGTTGCAGACCATATTTTGTCAAAAAATAAAATATGACGCTTTAAAATATAACCACGCTATTTATGGGACAACGAAAGCACGATTAAAAACGCCTTATATGCTGTTTTTCGCCATGACTGACATGCTGCGTGGGCATCCAGGTTACTGCCAAAGTTAAAATGAGTCATCCTATCCCTAAACTGGATAGGATGGCTGGAAGCAACTCTTGCTTTGCAACTGCAACAGAGCCTGAGACGTGTTTAAAATAGGTACCTTAAAACACTACGTACATACCAAACATCGAAAGCCGGATGAGAAATTGTTTCTTTATTTGCAGCTGACTGACTGACTACAGTCTTAAAACCTTAGATCTAGAAGTGGTCTGTACAACATATGGAATTAAAATATTTTTTTTTTATTTAAGACAATAATATATTCGTTTGCAGCATCCTCTGCGCTGGTCAAATAGAGCACTAGTAACACTGCACTGAACTGTAAATATCAATAACACGGAGTACGTTATGGTATCGGCGACACTTCGCTGCTTGAAACCCGCTTCTTGCATGGCACGCCGTTGTATATTTAAGCTTATAGCAATACAATAAAGCAGAAGAGAACTTTTTAACCTCACAGGAAAACATACCAATATAAGATACCTCATTTGTGCACGATATGCATGTAGAATTATAAGGGCCGTCACAATAGTTTACTACAATCAAGACAGACTATTTCGGAACCACTCATCTGCCTTGGGCCTGGTATCAGCCATGGCGGCTTTATATATTCCTATAGACAAACCCATAAAACACTCGTGGTGAAGAAGCAGATTTACTGGACAGTCGGTAAGACATATTCCAGTGTCATGATTCTTGAAATTGAGCTAATTTGGATATTAAAACCTTGATCCTAAGTGTCCCCAATAGGTATGTTCGTGAGTTAGCGAGGGCCATTTTCTATTCAGTTATGATTCTTGTTATAATGTAACAAATGGGGTGCACTAAACGACTAGCATAGATATTAAGATTGGTCACTCCAAACGCTGCACTTGTCAAAGGTGTGCTTGCCTTGGCGTTTTGCTAAATCGCGTAAGTTAGGTAATATACTTGTCACCGTGGCAGTACTGACTTTACAGCTAAAACGGCTGACATATTCCTTCTTGGATTATATTAAAGTATATAGGAGTCAACGAACTTTTTGTAGGAATATACACCATATATACACTGTGATATAAATACAGGTGAATTCAATAGAACTACTAGGGAGGTCTATATATGTCGTCCTATTCCCCTGTATTTGTTACCGTTCTGCTACGTCTTGCGTTAGATATTCGTCGTCTACGCTTTCCGCTATCGCCTATTGTTATGTAGCAGGTATATTTTTTTTTCTAGTTGTTCCTTAAGGCTAATGCCCGTTTACGGTTTTTGATGTCATAGCCGATTTTTAATCCCTTCCAGCATTTACCTTGTCTAAATTTGGAACCATGAAAACCAATTTACGAGTGGCCGGCCTGGGTCTTGAACCCTGGCCTCCCGGATGCAAGGCAAAGTCTTTGCCACTAAGCCATCTTGCTCCCGGTTAAGTACATAAACTTACACTAGGTTAATTTTTTTATTTATTTAGAACAAACTAAGCGAGACGTAATATAACATATTAAGTCCATGCTTAGATAAGTACAAAGCGCACGCGTAGAAAACAGGTAAAGAAGTTCTATTAGATTACAGTATCCTCGCCATCGTTAGCTTTCAGACAGGTAAGTTATTATTGACGAGAGCATGACTAACCAACGGTGTCCCGTTGCGGTTAAACAGCTCGACCACGTTGATAAACCACAGGTCGTTCGTTGTATTGTGTGAACTCTATGGGTCGCTTCAGCGTATTACTGGAGTCTCATTATCGCAACGTTTAGTTATTGCAAGCGGATGCTTTTATTACAACAAAGTTATTACTCCCGCTCAAACCAAATACGAAGCGTGTGTCTGTGTGTGCGTGTGAGTAATTTTGACGTTAACCATATAGATATATAATGCGACAAAACAAAAATGCGTATCACCCCCAGAGCCTCGCAAACGAAGCTAACAGCTAACGCGTGCCAAGGTATGCACAATGTGGTGAGTCAAGTGCGCCCCGACTGAAATCGCCATAATTCAAGGTTCTCTCTAATAATCTTAAGAATGAGCGTGGCATCTCGATGTCGTTCCTCGGACACCGAGTCAAGTTCGGCAATGGCCTCGTCAAAAGCGGTTTTCGCGATTTCAATGCTGATTGTGCGGTCCATCAGAAACTCGTGGCAGAACATAGAGTAGTTGAGGAAAATTCCAAGAGCGACGGGATCGGTGGACGTTAAATGGGTTCGCGCCAGATCGTAGGCTTCCTTGTAAGCGGCTTCGGCGACGCCCACACATAGCGTACGTTCCCGCTCAGTTTTAACCTCTGCCATGTATCTGCAACCATTTTGCAGGTAGGTTTCACATGTTAACTAACGTGTTTCTTACTGGATACTTTAAGATAGTAAGGTAGTAAATTGCTTCCTATCAGCTAAAATAGGATCCTTGAGGGACGCGGTTAGATTCGGAGCATTTTACACACTGTAGAACATACGTTTTTTTTAAATAAATAAAACATTTAATACAATATTTATAAAACGACTGGAAATAGTCACAATTCACGGCAAAAAAAAAAACAACTATAGCAACAACATCAGCAATGGACAAAATTATATTACAATACAGATCGACATTCATAACCAACGATAGAAACGGCAAGAGTTAGCTGACGCTATCACTCTATTAATGATCATTCAGATTACTAGATACACGTCCGTCTAGTAAGCGATATAACATGATCAAGTAAAAACGTTAAATGTGGAATATGTGTGACCGGTACCTGAAGTAGTCAGCTTTGGTTTTGAGGAAGATCGAACGGGAGAGAACATCCTCGCAAAGCACCAGAAGGTCTTCAACAATATTCAATACTTCTCTGCATAGCCGAAGTATCTCCTGCTCAATTGTCTGCCAATCACAAAGAAACAACAAAATCTGAAGCCAAGGCACTTCTTACATATTAACACCTAAATATAAATGTCTGTCTACCAATGTTATGGTGAAATGTACCTGTTTACCTATCACCCACTTAAGTCGTTTGTTGGAGCATCCAGACTAAGGCAATGGCAACGAATACAAGCTAATTTGTTTTTAAAATTAATTGCGTTTGTTTATAGGCATTGCAGAGTAATTTCTCACGTATAAAAGTCACATACATATAGATTTCCTTTTGCCTACTAAAACCTTTGTGATTCGATTGACTTTTTTTAAAAATAGTCACAATATGTGTATCGTAAATGAATGGGGCCGCCCGAAAAATACAAACGGACATGTTTAGCTTTTAAAGAAAAGGCGCTATAGCTTTGCGAATAATAGGCGAGTATATAGGTTGATGGCGGCTTTAATCAGAATAATATGTTAAAGATATCGCTTTAGAAAATTTTATGTAGACCCGAAACATCCGCTGAGAGGCTACCGCGAAGTGGTTAATATTGACTTGAGCCGTGTCTAATTTGTAGGGTTTCCTTTAAAGCTGGAGTTAATGGCGCGAAATGTTGAGCAAGTGTAGAGGATTTTCATAATAGTATTTTAATAACTAATTACAATAATCATAATTTGAATACATATATATATATATATTTATATATATATATATATATATATATATATAGCATGCATGTTCTCATCTACCTGCATATAGGCACGCAAAATCGGTTGGCATTCCGCGGCACTCCGTTGGCCCGACTCGAGAAGGGCGTGCAGACTCTTCCATGAGGTTCGGCGGGTCGACACCGCATTCTTATAGCCGATTATGAATTCATCCCTCTCCTCGGTGTCGAAACTGCCTGCGTCCTTAAAACGTGTCCATAGATACTTCATTACTTTGGCGACATCATCGTAGCGTTCGGCCACCTCGGCGACCTTCGCGACGTCTAACAGCTCTTTACGACTTAGCGTGTCGAGGTTCATTAACGGCATGGTTCGTCGTTGAGAGCTGCGTTCGAGCCGAGAATGAACGACAAGTACAGCTTAACAAGCTGTGACCATACGTAATTGCTGTCGTCTGGTAAATTAGAAAATGCCTTCGTTATTTCTCGTCGCAAAAGGGCCGCCGGATACGACACAGAGAACGCATTCAGACACATTCGTCTCCACGCTCTCCATCGGACACGCCGCGCCAAATGCTGGCATATGTATAGTCGCACACTTTTGTAGTTGCTAACAGCTCTTCAATTAAACTGCGGGCTTACAAAGACGCCGCCAATATCCACATCTGGCCGTGCACGTCTAGGGTGTACGGAATTTTCTACTATTAAAGTAGTACAGTTGGTAGACATGAGAACCCTTAGTCAGTCTCTCTCTCTCTGTCTGGTGCGTGACCTATATAGTAATACCATTGTGATTCGGTTAAAAAAATGGACTTGTTTTTAGAAAAAAATAGTCACAATATGTGTATAGAAAATAGATGGGGTCGTCCGAAGAACACACGGACGGAAAATGTTAGCATTTAAAGAGAAGGCGCTATAGCTTCAAACTATAGGCGAGTATATAGTTTGACGGCGGCTTTAATCAGAATAATAGGTAAAAACATCTCGCTTAGAAAGTGGCATGTAAACCCGAAACATCCGCTGAGAGGCTACCGCGCATTGGTTAAGATTGACTTGCGTTTTTTCTTTATTTTTAGCGTTTCCTTTAAAGCTGGAGTTAATGGCGCGAAATGTTGAGCAAATGTAGAGGATTTTCATTTTTTTTAGTGACGAGCTACGGTTTCGCCAGTCGTCCTCGAATATCCTTTGTATAGCCGGTAACTGCAGATATAAAATGGTGATCCTTGTGTAGCCTACTAGATCCTGATAAAGGTGATTATTAAAAAAGTATAACACTGATCTGCAGATGCATGCAGACTTTCAGTCAAACACCGACTAAACAGTTTACTGGGATTTGCATAATTTATGTTATGATTATTTAAGTACGCACTTGGTTGCTACTATAAACCTTACGCAAACCTGCAAATCAGTTGATTCAAGTATGTTCTCTAAATAAAGGTAAGCTGTCTACTTTTTTTTGTTCCACGGGCTGACGGGAAATCTAAGGCGTGGATACACGTATGCAGGCATGGATGATCCCCATTATGTACAGGTTGTCCAACAGAAGATCGAGGCAGCTCGACGAGTCGCAAGGTATTTCGATCCCCACCCTATTTGGATCAAACGGACTGCCAGGTGCCTAGGAGTTATCTTGGATACCGATCTTACGGGTGCCGCGCATACCAAGCCAACCTACGCTGAGGCTAGCAAGGACGCACAGAATCTGGGTAAAAGTGGGTAAAAGCCCCACTTAAGTGCTGTTGGTTGCCAGTACCTATGGTGCATTAGCGTTTTCAAACCGCCCATATAAAAAAAAAGTTGGCAGGAAATTTCCATTGATATAGATGTGTGACATTATATATATAACAAAAGAGAGAAATACTTACACTCCCGCCCTTTAACCGCGATTTAATACGCGCGGACCCGAACGGGAGTGCCCACCAGCCCGACTTGACAGGCCGGCAGATCCCCCACCCTCCCCCCTATCGAGGTTCGGAATGGAGGTACCACACTACTCCACCCTACCGATTAGACGCGATCACCTCGCGATTCCGCGTTACACCCCCAGAATATACATTCCTCCCGAAGGACGTCTGACCACTCCAGAGCAGGGGTTCTCCGAACGCTGCGAAGAGCAGCACCGGAGCCAGATGGTCCTCTCGACAGGTGGTCTGCGTTCGTGTGGCCACTTCTCACTCATTTTGCCTATTAAGCCCAGGCAGCAGGCGTCCCGGACGGTACCACCGAGTGTCACTCGAGGCATTAACCGTCCAGCCCGGGGTTCTTCGATGCAGCACAAGCCCCCCGTATTGGCAGTAGCCTTAACAGCCCTCGAATGGGCCACGACAGGATGACAATATAAATTCGTTGACACCCAAATCTATCGTATGCCTTGCCCCTCGGTTAGTTGTTAAAACACGGGAGTGTCAGTTTTGGGAGTTTGTACCGTCTGACTAGCTTACATAGTGGCTCGTGAAGGTCCCCGCAGCGCGCGGAAGTCGCGCACCAGCAGACCAGGCCGGTAAGAGAGTCATAGTTACTCCCGAAAGAAAAAAAAAATCAATTGATCTAGATGTGTGACATTATATATATGTATATATATATATATATATATATATATATATATATATATATATATATATATATATATATATATATATATATATATATATATATACTCAAATCAGTGGCCTAAAACATGAGTATATCGCTAACATGTTCATTGGTTTGAAATGACTGCTTTCCCGCTACTCTTCTTTTTACAGTTTGTTTCTCCTCAGTGCCGCAGGACGACCACAAATATGGTGTGAATTCACAGTTTTCGTTCCATGCAAGCATCGCTTAAAAACTATGTATTGTGATTTATACTGTTATAATATATATATATATATATATATATAATAAAAAACCAACTTGTAGCAACAGTGTACATATATAACTTGCAGCGGCAGTGTACGCTAGGAGTAAACCAGTTGCCAAGTGCAACGGATCACCTAGTATCCTCGGTGACGTGGCTCTCTGAGTATTGCGCCAGAGCGACACCCTACGCGCCCACGTATCGCGACTGACGGAAGGTTGCCGGAACTGCTCTGTTCTCGTACGGCCAGATTAGTCGTTGACCGGCGAGCGACGAGCGACACGTCAATAACGGCTCAACCGCGCCCACCAACCCTGCCCAGCAAACCTGCGTCCAACGGCACCTGTGCCGCCTGGGACAGCGTATTTCTTCTGGCGGTTTGCACCTGTCCTCCGCCGCCGCCTCCGCCGCTCATATCCTTCCGCTTCATGGGCCTTCCAGACGGCTCCGCCAACAGCCGAAAGGGCCTGCAGTAGCAGTAGTACTAAAGCCAACTTTAATACCTCAAGAATGGCTGACGGCTAGCAAAGATGGCGACTTGCGGAGTAGTAGTAGTAGTCGTCGTCGTAGTTGTAGCAGTTATAGTATTAGTAGTAGTAATAGTAGTAGTAGTCTAAGCTATGAGCAAAAAAAAAGAACAACACGAAGCTAGGGTGGGCCGGACCCCTCCGTCGTAAAGGTGTCAACGCTGGTCGTGTGGCCAGGACAGGCACAAAATACGAGCCTCCGGCCGACCCAAAATAAACAAAGCCCTAGAAATAGCGAATAGTGAGGCGTAGGTGACCAACATAAGCAACTAATGTCACCCCCACCCCCACACCGTCCTCCTTCTCCTGAGATCACACTAAGATTGCCGGCACGAAGTCGTCGTGTCAGATACGCTAGGCATATCCGATTGATCCCTCGTTTTTCACGCTATATTTATTAACATGTATTTTTGTATTCACTAGTTTTTTGGTCTAGTCTTTAACTGGTTTTCAGTCGCCTTCACTTGTCACTTTATGTTCATTAAGTGCGTAACAGTAAACACATGCATTCGTGCATGGTCCAGCATGGATGCAGCAAACTCGCGTAGAGTCAATGCACTTTTCAACTGTCGGACAAAACTAATTTGTACTGTAAGTCGTGCCTTTTGAAAGGGGTGTCAGTAAATGCTACACGACATGACAATACAGCCCTGGTCAAGCACACATCCTGTGGTTGTATCACATAATTTAAAACCCCTTAGAAACAAATTAAGGATCTTACAAGGAAGATACTTAGCAAGAATGGCCCGACTTCAAAATAAACTGATCACCTAACAATCCAACGGCTCACTTGCGAACAACAGCGTCAACAATGCCCAAACACAAACCTGCCTTCAAGTCGCAACATCCCTGTACTCCACGCCGCTTCCACTCTAACACTAGCCAACAACATGACGTAGCAAGTGTACCCGGTAGAAAAAACACGAGACGTGACAATTCCTGGTGCACGGTTGGAACAGGAGGACATGTCATGCACGTATCTATAGGAGCAAATAAAATGACTCACGCTGCAGAGGCATGCAAAATCCCTGAACGTCCAAAGGCTAGAGCCCTTTTTGTCAGCAGATTAAAGTAAGCGCACTGCAGACGCCCTCACGGAGCACGTCAGCCCAACTAGATCCGACACAGACGTAAAAGCGACGAAACTCTTTAGTATGAATTAAGCATATTGTAACGGCTATACTAATAGCTTTTCGGGCTGACCCTCAGCCAAGATTTTACGTCCACGGGACTGTTTTTCGCGTTGCTTTTTAGACGGATTCGCATAAATACAAATGTGCAACAGTGGGGCTCGAACCCGCGGACCTACGTGTCTCCTCCGGTCGTGACCGCTACCGGTGTCGAAATATTATAACAGCTACCACGTTCAGGAAGACGCTGATAAGCTTAATGCGCCACTGGACCCGTCAGTGTAGCCGGATATACATTTAGGATCCGTTTAGGTGTCCGTACCGCGGACAGCTAAAGCCATATAGAGTATATAATGCAGTAAACTAGAGAGATGGAAACATATGAGAGGCTCAATATTGAGTCCGGAAATCGGATCGATTGGATGACGATGATGTCATCAAAACGTCTCTTGTGAAATGTAGAGTCCCTATGTAGTCTATGCCGAATCTCAGGAGAAGCCATGTTTGGTGAATATGACATAAATGTTTTTACCAAAACTATTTACAACAGATTTCACACGCACGTCCATTCTGAGTTACAAAATGTTTTCTGGACTAGTGGCTAAATCAGAGGGCCAGAGACGGTGTCTGCATAGGCGTACGGACTTCGTAGCATCGCCAGGTAGATAATACTACAACTGATTGATACTACCTTGTATGTGTTTTTACAGTGCTTTATAGACGGACCCCCATAAATACAAATGTGCAACGGTGGGGCTCGAACCTGCGTACCTATGTGTCTCCTCCGGTTGCGAGGCGCAGACTTAAGCCACCACGCCACCGGGCTCGACTTTAGACTGGCTCATCCATCAAACAGTACAGGATGTAAATGATTGCATGGTAATCTGTACAAATGTAATTGAAAGTTTAGTTATAGGTTGTGATTTTAACCGTGACAGTGAAAGTTGCCAGACAAGGGAGTTTAGAAGCTGCGGTCAACGAACTTGGATTAAGCATTCATAGTGAATGTAGTACTCCAACATATTTTAGTTAAAACAGATACAGTGCGGTTCATATTGTTTTATACTCGAAACCATAAATGGTCGAGGCTATATTTTATCTTACCGCGATACGATCTGCACACCGTAAGCACTGTCAAAAAAACGTCAAGTTACACCAAAGCCAATAAGTGATCACACCTATAGTAAACAGACTCTCTCGTTCACTAGACGCCCTTGTACTAGAACAAACACTACAAATGGATAATCGCACAGATTATATAAATCGTATTAAAAAACATTTCAGGTGTCGATCCACATGGCCGCAAAACCAAAAAACGTAAGACTGCAGAGGCACAAGCCGTGGTTCGACAAGGAGTGTCGACAAGTAAAGTGAATAATCTGTACAAACCCACAACCCCAGCTGAACTACTATAGCTGGCTGTAGGAGTTAAATTATTAAGAGCTAATTAAAACGAATATTTAGAAATACGAAAAGTGAAGAAACGGCACTACGAGAAACAACAACGCATCAGGCTAATCTAGGCAAGCGTGAAGAAACCATGACTGCTTCTTCCAACGAGACCAGTGCCTCCAGACCCATTAATAAATGACGAAAAGTGGGTAGGACAAATCACAAATCTATTATTGAGAGACGTCATATTGCCAGATCGGGACCTTTTAGACAAACGTGTTGATTTTACTGAGGACGAAGTCAAAACCGCAATTACATCAAAGCAAAACGGGAAATCAGCAAGTCTAACATCGACGCTATGTGTCTTTTGTGACAAAACTATGCAATGAATGCGTTCAATATGACAAGATCCTTGATGAGTGGCGGAAAGCTATCTACAGCCTCTATTTAAACGAAATTGGGATGCAGCTGATCCAAAAATTATAAAAGCATAGCACTTAAGACGTCCTTTACAAGATAATATTGTCGCTTATCGTTGGTCGATTATACTCTTGCGTAGAAGACAAAATCTTAGCAGAATAATATATTTTAATAAAGAGACGATCGGCATGAGATTCAGTTGCATTTTTTTAAACAATGTTTTACACCGCCTTTATAACAAGGAATTGACACCCGCTGCGTTTACTGATTTTCAAACAGCATTCAATTGTCTACTAAGGAACCGTTTACTAAACACGCTTTACACAAGACTCCTAGAGGCCTAATTTTTAACCTCGTTTATAATATATTAGCGCATAATTGTATCTTTAATAAAACGGCGACCACTATGTACAAACGCCGATGAGCAAGTCATTTTAACAAATTCTCGTAATCCCGTCTGCAGTTTTATTTAAACGAACCTGCAAAATAGTACAAAAAACAAGTTCAATATTAACGCAGAAAAATCAATGGTCTTACGTTTTAGCGGAGAAAGGTCGTACGCGGACTGGGAGTATCGTCTATCTGTATATGAACTACCACTTAAATAAATTAGCCACTTTTCGTACCTAGCCGTCACATTAACCCCCAGGCTTTCTTTCAGCAGACATATCAAATGTTTTTTTTTTTTTCATTAAATAATATGAACGATGCAGACGAACCAACAACCATGAATTGTTTTAAAATCAAAGTACTCCCTGCGGCAACAAACTGTCTTTCTACCATTGCACCATATATGACGCTGAGCGATTTTTAAGTCTAAACAAGTTGAAAGCCTGCTATGTTAAGCGTGTATTAAGGCGTTTAAAGTGCGCGTCCGCAACACTTGTCTTAAATATGAACGGAAAGAAAACATTTATTAAAGACGTAGCACTTAACATTTACAGCGGATGTCTTTGACTCATATGGAGCCTTTAGAGAGAACAGAAATTTAAAATGTGTAGCTGAGAATTATATTGATGCTTCGTTTGCTCACAAAGATAGAAAAGATAAATGCAAAGGAATCACTCGCTAATCTGCCGAATAACTTGGCACGGATATCACCATTACATATGCATAAAACCCGACCGTTTCGATATTGAAAGATGTGTTTGTAGCTTCTGTGGAGAGTGTGGTATTAGACACTGTCATATACTTGTGTGTGCAGAAATTTGCGGAGCGTCCCTATCATTTAAAGCTAGACACATACTGTGAGACCGTGCTGTTACATTGTGACTCGCTGTGAAGCATGCATCAACTGTCTACCAGTTTTGTAGTTGAGTACTGAATTAAATTGAAAATGTAGTGAAAAGGCGTTTAAAAACGTAATTTTTTTACGGTCGCTCACTTTTGGGGAGACGAAGAAGGGCATGAAACACACTACTTTGCGCTGCGAATCTTGGAAACCTGAATGCTTGCTTGGAAACCTGAATAAAGGCGACGCACCTGCTTGACGATCAAGGAGGCCGGCAGACGGAAGAGGCCCGGACGACACCATCGGCGGAGTGGTATGTACATATTTAGATAGACAGGCGGAGACAGGGCTGAAGCAAGGAGATTGGCAGGAAGGCCTCTCCCACGACTTCAAGAAAATGCTAAGTATTGCTGAGTCTGGGAGGATGAGAAGAAATCGTTTCAAGTCTGTGAGGGTAGGTGCCACGCATGTGCTGTGGTCACTCAATACGTACGGGTAAAAGTTATTGAATATATTAATTATGGTTATTCGTTCAAAGTTAGATCTGGTGCAGATTGCTGACTGTATAGCTAACGTATGTCAGCTATTAAAACATTAACATCACACACGCAACTAAATCTGAAGTGCATAAACTACAAGCAGATATTGAAGTGCATAAACTATATGCATATTCATCATCATTATGCCCGATTCGCGCCTGTGATCTTAAAAAAAAGTGTATTAAAACGCGTGTAGCAACTAATCTACGTTAAGATTATCTCTACTGTCCTAGAGATTCACGTTAAGGTTATCTCTACTGTCCTGTTTCTAGTAAATACATTCGACTTTTCAGAGGCTAGCAGGATGTGCCTACACTTTACGAAGCAATAGTAAGAAGGGTGGCCATCAATACACTTCCGAGCTGCGAGATTGAAGTCCAACTCCCAGGGTCAACACCGATCCTGAGACCTATTTTAGCGACTAAAACTAAAAGCGCAAGGAAAAACGCACAACGAGAACCGACCTAGTTTAAGGTTTGCTAAGTGCAGTGTAGTCAAAATTAGCAGCGTACTTAATAGAGTATGCCGCTATTATTTAAACTGCTCCAATTACTTGTTCCCGTATTGTAAGTACTGCGAAAAAACAACAGTCACCTTTAATATGACAGTGATGAACGAGACCCAGTTCGGCAAGCATTATTTAACTGCGTGTTCTAATAAATATTTTTTTTGCAATTGCTGTATGAATTTAATTGTATGTTGAGGGTATAATCGTGAGATACGGCGGGTATGTATGGAAGACGCGATTAAGTGCTGCTCGTTTGTTTGTAATAAAGGTTTGTACAAGTTGAGGGTTTAATGACGGATCTTGCGTGACAAGCGATGCTCTAACTCCCGCCTTTTGTTTAGAGTAACTAGTTTTGTCATTTATATTCCTTATATTACATTATGCTTTTGGGACACATATCACGGAGGATTAGCTAAGCCAATTTGCCTAGCGGGCCTGTATTGTGACTATCACATGACCGGTTTGTTTAGGCCAGGCCGACCCCACTTCAGAAGTGTGCCTCAAACGGAGGCCGCGTTTCCACGTTGTATGTCACAGTCTAGACGTTGTTTAAGAAAAATCGAGGATCTGCTATCTCAGTCAATCACCGGTTGACAGACTTAACAAAGTGCCGATTTTGCGGATCATCTACTTTGTCCGAGCACCAGAAGCACCCAAGGTCTCAAACGCAAGAGGACAGAATTCGTGAAATACCCGATTGGTGAGTACTTTTTAGCTTGCCGGTTTTCGCAAGATGGTCTGCATAGCTAGCTTCGAATGCGCCGCTACCGACCATAGAAGGCGCTAGGGAGTCGGTAACGGTTGCATCCCATAACAGCATTTTGCCCGGTTCGAATGGTGTAAGTGTCAGCCCATTTGAGCGTCTGCCGTTCTCCGCGCAGAGGCACGGGGGTTCAATGGTGCACGGACGACCGCATGACCTAAGAGCTCTGATGAAGGTCTTAATAATAGCGGCATGTCTAGGGCGTCGTCCTACGCTGATGATACACGATAGGCCGTGATGTCCCAGTTTGACAACGGGGTACCCACATTGACACCGATGAGGACTAACCAGGGTCGTCATCAAGAAGGGTACCTATAAGTGCACTGGGAAGCGTGTGTAACCAGGCTTCTGAATCCTCGGCGGACACGGCGTTTACGCGAGCTCTTGTCGTATCGTCGGCAGCTTCATTAAAGAGACGTCGTCGCACCTTAGCGTGCAAAGGGGCGCTTCAGTCACACTCGGATAGTAAGCTGTCAGGCCCGCCTTCGCATCGGGCCTTAAGGTTCTCCTGAAGCTGGGCTAAGCGGTCTCTAAACTGGCCAACTTCCGCTGTATCTAAAAGGGGACGTATTGAGTAATATAAGAGATCCCGTCATGTAGTTATCATAAATTGTAAAGTGTGATTGCAGGTTTAATGTTTCTTGGCAAGTACCGCATTTTCTTATCATTGCCCAGTCTGCATCACTCTGACAGGTAGAAGATAATAATTGTCCAACAAACAGCTCTTTCGTAATGTGACATACTCTCTATCAGGCCTATAAATGTGTTAAAGATGTTGTGCTCAGTGAAAGGTCTTAGGACGGACGCCGTTAGCTATCGGCCAATATTGGTAAAGTTCCCTATCTCAAAGGTCATTTAGAAAATAGTAAACGGTAAATGCAGGTACATTTTGAGAACGTAAACTTGTTCAGGAACACTGAATTTGGTTGAGAAAGGTTTAGTCGAAGAAATTGGTATTGTTGCACAGCTGGCAGATGGTGGAGTCTTCTTCCCGTACTTTTGGCATGCTAAGAGAGTAGTCCGGCTCACTCTTGCCGCGGGTATCTAATGTTCTGATCACCGTGTTTGATGGCTCTAGTCGTTTCAGTATCAGAGATAGGAACTGCAGACGATGGCAGCCATGAAGCCAATTAGAGTAATTAAGAAGACTTGCTATTTGTAAGCTTTGAGTAGCTGTGATGTATTTGTGCCCTTTAAATAGCTGAGATGTTGGGTGGCGGCTTGCTTTAGGGGGGCCAGTGCGCTAGCCCTGGTTGTCATCTACCAGCGTGCCGGGTTCGACGTCTAATGTTGATCGAATAATTTTGAGTGATGCTCTTTAAGAATAGATGGTTAAAACCATACAGCTAAGAATCAGCGGCCATGCTGCCACAAGGACTGTTAGAGAATGCCTAAATATCTCAGCATGTTCGATCCTCGATGCATTAAGATTATGCCTTATGGCGAGCTTTACCCTCGGAAAAGACAATGTATAGTCTAGAATAGCAACTCATGTTTTAGGTGATCATTTTGGCTTGATTTATCTAAAAAGCTTATTTTTTTAAGGGCAGGGTGTACATGACGAACATCGAGTTTGGTGTTAATTTCGTTGCAATTTCAAAATCGGTTCATACAAGAAATAAAAAGTGTGAAAGACAGTGTTGCAAAATATTAGCAACAATAACGCCTTACGGAGTATTCGATTCTTAGCAGGGCTGTATGACTTATGTGATACTACATATTATACTCTAGAAACGGGGTTTTTGTCCCTTCTTCCGAATCAAATCGTAAACTCGGTCTTTCATGGAGTTAATGAGTTGCTGTAAGTACGAAAGTGGAATATCAGTCCATGCTTGCTGGACAGCTTTTTTGAGGTCCGACAAATTATCATATTGTCGACTATTTGCGTAAATTTGCTTCACCAAATGTCCCCAAAGATTGTTGAGGGGATTCAGGTCTGGACTCAATGCCGGCCAGTCAAAAAGTGGCAATCCTTGTTCTTGAAACAAGGCTATAGTGCTAGCCGAGGTATGAAACGTGGCGATCTCTTTTCGAAAAACTCCGTCAGGTCCCCCAATTATTCTGAAATGGGCTTCTATCTGGGAACCGACGATACGCTGGTAGTTGGCGGAATCGTTTCGCCCCACAATCGCGATTAGATCAGATTCCCATTATATCCAAGCGCGCCCGAATATTTCACAGAACCACCACTGGCCACACGTTTGGAGAACCATTTAGGTTCCTTCCGCAAGTGATGCCAATAGTACTGACAGCCGTCAGGGCCATCGAGATTAAATTTATTTTCATCCGAGAAGACGATGTTTTTCCACTCTTTATCCCAACTTTGGTATCTATGCGAAAATTCACGCCGTGCGACAATGTGCTTCGGTTGCAGTCGCGGCATAAGCTTCCTTTTCGCGTATCGCGCGTTTTTGTCAGAATTTAACACTCGGTACTCTGTGGATCGGTGCACTGGCACTCCTAGAGTGGTCCTGGTCCTGGAAGAAGCCATTTGGTCATGAGTAGCTAACTGTATGATTCTACGCCGATCTCGAGTAGTCAAAACTGGCTTACGCCCACTGTTAGACCCGCATCTTTGGTTTACTCCAGGGTGTAAGAACCTGCTGATGGTGTTCGTATGCCGTCCTAATCTGGTTGCTATAGCCATTACGGTATGACCGAGCTCAGCATATGCCTCACTTATTGTCTTTTCGTTATCCGAGAGATCCTTTGTACGACCCAAGGTTTAAACATAAGTTTCGCCGTTAGTTCGGGACAACGACTGAGCTGTAGAATATTTTGCAGCTATAGAACGATTGAGTTAGCTAGACAATATTCCTGACATTTGATCCCCGGGATCGTATATCAGCTGTAGTATCGACTGTCCTTTACAAACAAGACCGTGTTGTTAGCATGTTATTGTTGCTAATATTTTGCAACACTGTTTTTTCACACTTTTATATTTGTTTAATGAACCGATTGTGAGATTGCAACGAAATTAACACCATACTCGTGGTTCGTTACGTCAAGCCATTCAAATAAATCAAGCCGAAATTACCACCAAAACATAAGTTGCAAATGTTTTGCAACGCTATATATAAACACTGATAAAGTGTGTCATTATTCGATTCCACAACTAAAAAACAAGCCCTTAAGCGACTGCGACTTAGACACACGTCTATAGACAGGTGCTATAATATTCGATAGCTGACGTTCCCTAGCTCCAAATAACTTCATAAAAAAAAATGTATAAGTACATTTGACAACATGTCAATAATTACACCTGCTAGCCGACATTCCTGTAGGAGCTTACATGGAAACAAAAAACATTAAGTACAACATCGACGGAAATGTATTAGGCGAGAAAGGCCACTATATCACTCAACGAGTGGTCATGCTTCGTTCGTAGGGTTAAATCTTGCATTAGCCTACCTAAAAAGTTTTTTAGTGCCTATTTGTATTTCGATAAACCAGCGACCGGCGTGATATTTCGCCTTGGATAACTTTATATGTGCAAACGCAGGCTTATTCACAAACGCCGACAGGAAAAAAGAAACGAAATCAATAATACATCGGCCAAATTACATCTGAAGTGCATTTGAATAATATATATATATATATTAGCTGCAGTGAAATTATCATATTTTCACGTCAGGCAAGAAATTCCATACATTTTCTTAGAAAACTATCTAACTAGAATTAGGGCAAACTACTGAATACATAACTCATTAAACTAAATAGCACATCATAGTGTTTCGACACAACAATCAATCTAGTGTTTGCCAGTTCTGCTACGGACCGAACCGCTGGACAAAACGCGGCGTTGTATGTATCACATTTGCTCCAGCTTCGTTTGGATTAACATTCGACGTGCGGTTCATGGAAACCCTCCACGTTGCACAGAACGTGATGCAATCCGTGGGCTGCAAGGGCCGTCGTTAAATGCCGATATTTCACCCCGCTTGCCTCCCACCCAGTGCTTCTCATTGCTGCTGTCCCGTAAATTCCTATGTCTACCTCACAAATTTTGGTTTGCCAGTTCCGCATATAAACTTTAAAGGCGCACGTTTTCTTTAGATTCCATCGTTTTTGCAGATCCTCTGTCAGCAGTGGGTCATCCTCCAACACGTGGGTCACTCTACTTCCTGCACGTATTTGAAATCACAAAAACCTTCTTTAGAAGGAAAAATTTTACTCCATCAATTAAACGCAATTCGTCCACTCCTTCCTTATCCCATATTAACGAAATGCCATCTGTAGCAATGAGTGCTATCTATGCCCCAAAAGGAGCGACTGCTGCATGGACCAAAAGCATATATGGGCATTTAATTGCCGCAGCTGCGATGATGGCCTTCCTGACGCTCTCCTGGATGTGTGATCGATGAAAGCTGCTCAAACGCGCATAGAACATAGAACAAATAACTTCTATGCAGCGCCCGCATCGAGTCTGCAACTCTTAGTGCCAAAGTCGCGGGCAAACATGTCCACTCTGTACCGTCGAATAGGCCGGTTATAGTCAAGCACGGGGTCGTTCAGTACACCTACATCTAACACCAACATCAGCCCAGACTAAGAGTAAGAAGAAACAAGGAAGACGACGGCGATTAAAACGACTCGCTGAGGGTCCTTGTCTTTGGAAACGTCTTCTTATGCAATCTCGTCGCGATCCAGCGGTTGTATTGGCTCAGCGGGTTGCATTGACTTGCCTAACGCGCACCTCTCTACTGCTCGTAGAGTCAACGCAGAGGGAAAAACGAGTAGTGTCAGCCCACTTTTGCGCAATCAAGTTAATTAGATGCTTATAATATCAGGCTGACAGCTAAGTGGTAGTAGTCAGAAGGCTGCTGTACTGAGTACGGGGGCCCCTCTTAAGTGCCACTTGAGGCGCTCGATCAGCCAGCCAGACAGCCATTGCACCCGCAACGCGACCGGACTCTGGACTCGACATACAGCCCTGTCCTCGGCAACGACTTCTGCTGGCCATTGTTTCCGCTCATTGCACACCTTATCCATCGCTCGGTCTAGTAGAAGAGTGGGGTAGATCGGCCTAGCTTCAGTGCATGTATACTATCCAGGAACGAAAGTGTCGCTGACGATGCGAGAATCCAAAACCGAGTATGTATGCATGCAAAAGCGGGCGAACGCCCACAGACTCTCACATATTGCCAGTTACTATCCTGCCGTTCGAACAGCGCAATTCGAACCGACGTTAGTGCAATGATCGAATTTGGTGAGTTTCAAATTATTTGTGCGCTGGCATATATATATATATATATATATATATACAGGGTGTTCCTATTTGTGTGTCCAAAACGCTAGATTATGGTCAAACTCGGTGAGAAAATCATTTTTGCCAATGGAAAGGGGGAGCGGAAATGCTCCGTATAGGAGTGAGATAATTTTTTTTAATTGTTATTTTAGGGGGGGGCTGTTCCGACATACGTTTGCAAAATGCACGATTGTGAGAGAACGCCTTCTTCAATTGAAAAACCGAGCACACCGGCGCATTCGGGAGAAAATTCTACATTTAAAAACTATACCTGACCTAAGCGAGCGCAATGACTATTGTGATATTAAGAAGAGATTGCAAAATTATAATTTAACTTTTGCATGTTTAAACTTTAACGCCCAGGTTCTCCAAATTTTTCCATTATGCGTGCAAAACTAATACGTCCGGACGAACATTCCAGGCGTCTCCCGAATGGTTCCACCAGCAGTTACTATTCTGCCGATCAGATCCATAGGAGACTCAACGGGAGTTGCATAGACTAGATCCTTTAGGTGGCCCCAAAGGAAAAAGTCAAGACTGGACAGATCAGGCGATCGCGGCGGCCAAGCTTGTGGACCGCCTTGGCCAATCTAACGATTAGCAAACGTCTCATCCAGATAATTCCGTACCGAGAGGGCGTTGTGTGCTGGAGCACTATCGTGCTGGAACCACATTTTCGATCGAACACTCTGTGGAATGTTTGCCAAATGTTCTCGCAGGGTTGTGCTCAGAAACAGGTTGTATGTTGGTCCATTCAATGTATCTGGAAGTATATGAGGTCCGAAAAGATAGTTGCCCAAAATGCCAGCCCAGACATTCACGGAGAACCGATGCTGGTGTCTATGCGGGCGGGTCATATGCGGGTTCTCCGTAGACCACCAATGTGCATTGTGTGCGTTGAACACACCATCTTGCGTGAAGGTCGCTTGGTCGGTGAAAAGAACAAAAGCAGGAAATTCCACATCGACCGCGGCTTGTTGCAGAAACCAGCGACAGTAATGAATGCGTGGCTGGTAATCAGAATCCCGCAAGGCTTGAACTCGCTGCAGCCAGTATGGGTGTAGCTGTGATTCATTTAGCACCCTGTGAACAGTGGTACGACTTACACCGACACTTCTAGCCACCTGCCTAATGCTTGCAGAAGGACGCGCAATTACTTGCTCAACAATGTGGTTATCCGTATTTGGGCTTCTCACTGTCCGCGGTCGTCCCGCTTCGTATTGACGGCCTTGAAATGATCCAGTTTCGCAGAGCAAACGATGATGTCTCGAAAACATTTTCCTGCCAGGTATCCGTCGATTTGGAAAACGCTCTGCGTACAACCGATGTGCAAGACTTGCGTTACCGTGTGCTTTACCATACATAAAATGCATGTCAGCTTTCTCGGCATTTGTGAACCGGTCCATCACGATACACGTGGCACAAGCGCCTGCACTTTGTAATAGAACTAATTGGAGAATGTAGACTCAGCTAGGCGATTACGAGAGACTTACGAACGATGACCGAAAAGAAACGACGTACGTCTAGCGCGTAGCGCAGCCGAGCAAAGAATGGATGTTAGGCCATGCTTCCTCGGCCTATTTATTTACTCAAGGAAAGCTGTAGCGCTCGTATAGTAACAATGTTAAACGATGGAATCGGATCTTCTCTTTTTCTCGGAAGACAAGATGCACGTTCGATGATGTGCTCGGTCGACTGTCGTGTCATTTTACAGAGTTATTTCTGACGATGTTGATGTTCTGGCTGGTGACAGTACCTTAGTCGTCGAGGTGTACGTTGGATTGGATGCTCGGTCGACATCGACGGCGCCAGTAGTGAGGTGTTCTGTTGATACGTTGTGTATAACTTCGTCACCGTATCATAAATTGCTTGAGCATTTAGTGAGCCTCCGCGTTTTTGTTACTGGAGTGCAGGCATTTTCTATTTCCCACCATGGGTTTAGCTTGCTTTGCCTTTGCTCTAGTCGACGCTATGTATGCTCGCGCTGCTTAACGAAGGCTGCTATCTTACAGACACACAGCTCAGTGTGCTTATTGGCTGGCGGGCATTCGTTCGAGCAATATTTAAAGTAAAATAAATATTTGTTTGAGCTTCTACAGGTTTGACGAGTGACTTGATTGACAAAGAAGGCGAATATAGTAGCTGCATGTGTGCACTCATACCCGATATGGTCCTAGGTAGATTTGAGTTACTCTGCAACCACGGATGCCAGCTCTTCCAATTTGGTACCAAAATGATTTACTAGAAATGCACGTTGGTCTGGACGTATTAGTTTTGCATGCGTAATGGAAAAAAATTGAGAACCTGGGCGTTGAAGTTTAAACATGCAAAAGTGAAATTATAATTTTGCAATCTCTTCTTAATATCACAATAGTCATTGCGCTCGCTTAGGTCAGGTATAGTTTTTAAAAATGCGCCGGTGTGCTCGGTTTTTCAATTGAAGAATGCGTTCTCTCACAATCGTGCATTTTGCAAACGTATGTCGGAACAGCCCCCCCCTAAAATAACAATTAAAAAAATCTCACTCCTGTACGGAGCATTTCCGCTCCCCCTTTCCATTGGCAAAAATGATTTTCTCACCGAGTTTGACCATAATCTAGCGTTTTGGACACACAAATAGGAACACCCTGTATATATATATATATATATATATATATATATATATATATATAAGTCTATTAAATTCTGCTCTTCTACCTCTAGTCAGTTCTGCCTATACTATACACTTCATGTATAAGGTTGTCCTCATAATCATGAATCTTCTTTACTCTTTCGACGAAAGAAGTACGATATAAGTTCCAGTGCTGCGCATTCCACTGCATAGTACTTGGCACACCCCCGGAGGCAGAACCGGCAGGAACACAACTCGTGCTCCTTATCAAAGGCGGCGTTCACACATACCGTATAGTAATAACCATACACTGTATACTCTTTTAAGAAGAAAACATGATTCTACACACGCCCGGTGGTATTATTGACGGTAGTGTGGGGCTCGTAATTGTAAAGCAGTACTTCGACATCAGGACGGGGGAACCTCGTGCTCACCCCCCACTTATGTCTTTGGGTACTTAGCCGGGGAGGGATGGGGCTGACCCCAGCGTCAGTCTGGTTTCCCGGGTCTCTTTCTGCCGCGTCTTCTCCCTCATGACAGAGTCGATGTATTGGATTCAGTTCATCTAGTCAGCGGCGGAATAATGCGTGGGGGGCAGTCAGCGACTGCGTAGACTCCCGTATCTGGAAAAGCGGAGTTAATAGAACGCAGGTGTCCGTCAGGGATTTCCCTATTCTCTGCATGTAAACATGAAACTGGCCATAACCCGTCAGAGCCTGTTTGAGGAGCAGATGTCACGCCCAAGCGGGGTTTCTAGTGCGGGTTGGTATTCCGGAAGACAACGAGGCATGAGCGGGGTTCGTGGATTAAATGTGTGCAAAAGGCTCATGTGTATAATATGAGATGCCCCATGCGGAGATGACCTACAATTTAACCCAAGTATTCAGTGGTCACGGCCGTTTTCAGCAGTACCTGCGCCTCAGCCAAAAGGACAATTTTTCCTAACTGTCTTACGTGCGACAGTAAAAAGCATGAGACGGCAAAATATACGGATCAAATGCCACGGCACTTGAGCAGAGAAAGCCAAGAAGAGAGGAGGGCAGGCGCAAAGAAGCTACTTCGAGGAATAGACAGAGAGCAGTTTTCCCCGAGAACATAGTAAAAATAATGTTCGATTTAAAAAAGAGGTAGATCCAGTATGACAATTTGTCCAAAAACTTACGATCATGAAAGAACCGGCGAGAACGACAGTGGGATACCAAAATGGGCACTACCCTGCGACCAAGAGTGTAGAGACCAACTAGCATGTGCTGAGAGTAATAGAAGTAAATAGAAGAGCTATAAGAGCCCGCTAAAAATAACACCCACAGAGCGGGCATGTCTGGGCTATACGTGACAAGCGGAGTTTTAGTGGATACTATTCATGGTTCTAAACAGCCAATGTAGGGTCCCACACTAGCCACCAATGAGGCCGGTTAAGTGTGCGTAAAAGCGCTTTTTTCTTTTCTATTCAAAATGTTAGGAGGTTTAGCGTTCCGCGCATGTGAAACGCGTACAGATTGCACTTGCGCAGGACGCTAATATGCGCTCCACATGACTGCATGCAGGGCGAGGTTTTCTTGTGTACTGGTACATACATGTATATGTACATTACTATAACACTACAAATAATACTTATATTAAACCACCTGTGCAGGTGGTGTATGCATAGTTGTTTTCTATATGCACAATCGTGTCGCTTGTGTACGCATATTTGTACGCACGTGATACGTGCATGTCGCTCTCCGTCCCCCCCTTCTCTCTCTCTCTCTCTCTATGACTGTCAAAAAGCCCATTGCAGGTGCTGGGAGCAAACAAGTAGCCCCCGGCCGGCTTTCTAGGTGGGTAACTAACTGACTGACTAACTAACTGAGGGGGTGTACGTGTATACAGAAGTTCTGGAAGTAGTGGCACGTGCAGATGAATAATATAAGCGCATTTAATAATGACGTGTTATCTAATCTAAGCTGTTTTAATTAAAACGCGCCAGCATTTTAGTTGGTCGAGGCTTGGCCGACTATTGTGAAAGTGAGACAGAGAGGGTGGTGGTGAGGGCGAGAGAGAACTAACAGGGAGACACAGAGAAAGAGATTGAATTGGCGCTGCTTTGCGACCCCCCCCACTTCGGCGGAGGACAGACGGGTGCGGCCGGTCACCCCCAAGGAGGTTGCCAGGAAAGGGGTGTTCTTCCGTGTGGGAGGGTGATACGAAATGCCTTGCACGACGCGGCACTCTTCGCTCATTTTATATCCTGCCCATAGTTCTGTCTGCCCATCTGTCTGTCCGTCTCTTACTCAGTCTCACTGAGTCATGCGCTCGATGCCGCCCGCGAGCTAGGTGGCATGGCGGAGATAAATCTTAATAACCTGCTGCATTCCGTTGTAATTGACTGCCAAATCGCAATTTGTAGACAACAGGCTTCTTGCCGCGCATAGGCAGTACACAATATACACACACACATATATATATATATATATATATATATATATATATATATATATATATATATATATATATATATATGCAGTACAAGTGCATATATTTATATTAAGCCAGTCGTCCTAGGCAGAACACATCTTATCAATTGCATTCAGTTCTTCGTAGTAACACAAAACGAAAATGGGCATTTGTAGGTGTCATTATTTGCTCACAAGACACCACTATAGCATATATTTATGTAGCATGTTGTACATTCACATGTAATTTGTGTGTATATATATATATATATATACCATATCAGTTTAAGAAAGTGTATGTTACGCCGGGACCGGACTTTGACTCCTAGTTTCAGGGTTATCTTCCACCTATATATAGTAGAATTTTTAGATAAAATATTTCGCCAATTGACTCCGCTCGAGCTACCTACATTTAACAATCAGTGCCCTCATTCGTTTGTTGTCATATTCATTGATCTAACTTGGTGAGAGTTGTATTGTGGATGGTTAGAATGCTACAAAAGGCTCTGCAAAGCTAGATACTTAATGCACAGATTTTAATAGCTCTTAACACGAGAAATCTGACTTGGTGATAATGTTCCTACCTGGTTAGACCAGGAAACATGACAGTAAAAAAAAAATGTGACGGACTGGCTACGCAGTATCGCCATCTGTTTGACATTTGGCGTCAATTCAGCTGCTACGGGACAATTGGCAAATATAAGCGAAACTATACACAAATGTAGGGCGGACAGATGAGAATACCGTCAACAACCGCCGATACAAAATGCCGGCACTCGCTGTCTAGACCTCACAGAGTCAGAGTGGTAACAGCCCGCATGTGCGGCGGCCATCCACCCACGTCTACCGCAACTAACTACAAGGTCCCGGGAGCATATATTCACCTTGATGAATACCATTGATTTTGATTAGTTGTAGCCAAGTTAGTTAGCGGTTGATAACAAGACTGAGTGAGGATCTGCATATAGGACGGCTTTTTGCAAACTTGCTACTGCTTGTAAATATGCTACTGAATTATGTATGAATGTGGTGACCTGCAATTGACCATATTTTCAACCAAACAAAAAACAAACAGCATTGAAACACTACGTCAGCGAAAAGCGATTTTTTTCAAACCGGCGGTTTAATTAAGTTATAATTAACATTCTTGTTACAACCGGGGCAGAGTTATGCCGGCGGTGCAGACAGAAGCACCGTACGACGTAACTACTAGTAATATAGTGAAACTCTTGCTTGTCAGCTGACTTCCACTTTCAGGTAGTCGACTTGTCGCGTCCTTCGGGGGTAAACCTAAGCCGGCGAGCTCCCGATACCCCAGATGCCAGTGACACTCCCGATAACCCAGCGGCTCGTCTGTCGCCGGGCGCGCGGGGTTTTTTCCCCCACAGAAAGTTGTGCACGTGTCGTTTGTCGTATATCTCCGTGTATCCGAAACAGTCTGAAAGTGGGCTACTACAACAACTGCACGCGCCAGACACCCGATACCTGCAGCGGCAAAAACGCAGGCTTTCGTCGAGAGACCTTTATCTACCTACCACGAAGTCCATCGTCGTTCGTCCACGCCCGAACCCTAGTCGTGGTCAAGAACAGCAGGACCTGCTGGAGGATGACCGCCGCGAGAGGTGTACTTCAGGCCAGTGGGCGGGGCAGTGTTTCCCTGTTCACTGGTCGTTACCTCTGGCACGTCACGTCGCCCGCTCATTAGGCATTACTAAACAGCCTATCTGACGTTGTCGTTGTCGTCGTCGTCGTCATCGACATAAGCCACACTCGCCAAAGAAGGCCGACTTAGGACCTAGAAGTTAGCGACACCCTAGCAAACATGGCCGCCGATAAACTTCGCTAGTCGCTGTAGCAGGCTTCCGGTTTGATAGGCGGCCTTTATTGACTGTAAGACCTGCCTTTTTTAATGGAATTTGCCTAAGGAGAACACCAAGATTTGCAAGAACACACACGCTAGTTTAATCACTGAAATTGTCTTTAGTCATTTTAAGCGACCTCGTGTAAATAATTAATTAGGGTGTCGATCATTATAGTATCATGCCCTAGTATCTGACAAAATAACAAATTTTTATATATGATACACATGACATTGCTCTAAGCTGTACTAAAAATTAGTAAATAAATTAAATGCGAAAAATTATCAAATTTATTGGTATCTCGCAGTAGGTGAGGTACCCATCTTCGAAACTTAAGATCACTTGTATGCCTGTTAAATGTCATGACGTAGGTTGTAAGATGAAATATAAGCGTCGTCCATACCGTCCAGAACAAAATGTTTTCTCGTAGCACCGAAAGTCTTCCAGGCATTGGACATAGTTTTATTTAAAATGTCGATTTCGAAACCTTTCGAACCTCTGCGGCAAATGCGTTTGGTTAATGGACCTTACCTGCAGGTGGCCGCCATATTCCGATGAACGTATTTTGTTCCGCTTCTTTCCGTACAGCAAAACAGAATAAGTTTCGATGTGTTTCATAATCGACTGGCCTCCCATGAAACACGAGAGTTTTGACTGACAAAACGAACTACACAAGCCTTAACTAAGGCCGATTAACCATATATAGTTTGGTTTTTCTCTTCTTTGTCGACCTTGCTTGCCCGGTCCTACATATTCTCACGTAATAAAGTCGATACAAGAAAACTCAAGCGTTTGTACCTATCAATTACAATTTACTGCGCCACAATTAGACAATCGTACTGCGTTTATTAGTATATCTGTACGTTCTTTTGTTGTCTCAGATTAGGTGGCCAATTTTACAAATGACCTGTTCAAGGCTAACCAGCCCTGTTTCAACTTACAGCATGCGTAATGTCTGCGTAAATGATTTTGCTTCCAAACCACTCGTTGGTAACAATGGTTACCCAATTCCACATAACTACTACTAGGTGCTATCAGGTACCTATAATATCTAGGAGTGTTGAACGGAGCGCAAGTCACCAGCGTCCGTGTTAGAGGCTTCAACCGCACAGCGCCACGGCAGCGGTAGTACAGTGAAAAATACTGAATGAGGCTATCTGGAAAAGGTCGGGTAACTCAGGTTAGAGCCAGAGAGTTACTCTAGACACTCAACGAGGCAGTGAGACAACTCATCAACGAGACGGCGCTTGCTTGGACAGTGGTTCGTTGACGGGGTCGTCCCAGCGGAGCTGAGTCTTGGCAGACCTCTGCATCGAAACAGGTCAAACGAGTCATTCAAGCAAGAACCTCGACTGTTGTTGGTCAATAGATGTCGCCTAGCCGACAAAACAGCTTTCACCTCGACGACAACGAAAAAGGCCATCGTTGCCTGACAGGGATGTAGGCGGCAAAAAACGGTGTTTGTCTACTGAGTCGATTGAAGTGTGCAAGCTGTTGCTTCTGCTATGGCTACCGTGTGAGCCGCCAGTCGAATTGGTCCCTAGGGGAAATCAGCAAGGGCAAAGCCGGCATTTCAACAGTGAATCGTTGCTTCTTGCAACACCACCTGAGCCATGCATGTACACACACGCATATGCATATATATATATATATATATATATATATATATATATATATATATATACTACCTCATTGTCTCACATATTACATGGTACTGACAGACTTCTGTAAGCTTGTGTGTGTTACAGCTTTCGTATTTATACGTATAGCTTTAAAGAAACGGCTTTTACATTTTTCATGATACCTATAAACTTACAACGTCTGAGTTTGTAGCGGCCTTAGAGGTATATATATATATATATATATATATATATATATTTATCTTCGACTTTTATAAAACGGTCTGACTGTTTTTCATTTTACATAACGCCGATAGGCTTTTCACAAAGTGTAGGCTGGTGGCGACCCAAACAGCTTTCGTGTCAATTCAACGCATATACAAGTTTACATGTTCTAACAACTCCTGCTGCGCCATCATCATTTGTATGCTGGTCAGAAAAAAGGCAACAAGAGCCAGTATTGCCCTTTTTTGCCTACTTGTTTCGCCCAGCTGCAAAATAGCCGACAAAAAGCAGCTGTCTTCGATCTGGTGTTCGGCAGCAAACCTCTTTTATATATATATATATATATATATATATATATATATATATATAATATATATATATATATATATATATATATATACATTTGGTATACGCTCTCACATATGTCCAATACAAACGTGATCTTTCTAGGTTAAAGAGTCACTAACAACGATCAACATTGAAAACAAAGAAAACGTGATGTACAGGCCTGCGTTGCTTCAGCTACTGGGTCATCTTGTCATGCTATCTAGCCCATCGTAAGATGCTGCATTCAATCAGCTAATATACTTACGTATGTACATGACATGACCTTTCGTTTACGGTTTTAACGATTGAGCTTATAACGCGCATGAATGATAAACTAGCTGCCACTGGGCTGTGGTTGCTGACCATGGCTCGCGAATCATTATTATTTTAACCCGTTTTAAGAATACAACTAAAGGTAAGGCGCTGACAAAGACAGCGGCAAACGTATCAACCACAGCACGAGCAGCAACACTAGCACAAACCACAATAGCAGCAGCAACAGCAAACAACAAAAACAACAACAACAATAGCAACAAGAGCAGCAGCAACAACAACAGCATTCGACGAAACGGTAACTGACATTATATGCGAAAGGTTTTACCTGTTTTCAGCATAACTTAACATCCGTCATATTATATGCAACAACATATCTGCATAATTATATATATATAAATATATATTATATATATATAAGAGATATATATATATATATATATATATTTAAGAGATACACCCGTAACAAGACGTCTCGCAGAGATGTTGGAGGCGCCTTAACAGACGTCGCTCGGATGTTAGAGGGTGTCAGCCCTGATCTGGCATCAACTTTGAGAACAATCGCGGAAGCTTTAAAACCTTTATTGGCTCTCCTTCCACTCGCAGATAAGCTTAAAGCCTTTACATCATAATGCCAGATAATAATAACCCAAGCGGAACTGAGGACGCACAAACATCTCCATTCTTGGATACCTCCAACAGGGCTACATGCCCGGTTTGCAAAGGTGTCTTCACGAAAAGGGGTCTTGCCAGACACATATCAGCCAGGCATGCTGACGCCGCCAACGGGCCGTTCACAGCCCATCGGGCCTCGACGGAAGAAATCGATATATCCACTCTACTCGTCGACATTCAGGCAAACATGCGACAAGCCAAACTGCTACGCATTTTACCAAAATCTGTAAGGCCTACTGTTGCAGAGGAACTTACTAACGTCTTCTCAAACGTCGCCAAGGACAACGACTTCTCCGCCTGGTACTCTTTGTTCTCCTTTGCTCCGGTCGTGCTGCGACTTCCTCGAGCGGAAAAGGACGCCCGGTCCCTGTCTGTCGTGATTAGGAAGAACTTACGCGAATTTTCAGCGGGAAAAAGGCTTAGGGACCTGACGCACGAGGGTTCGGGATCGAAGGCTTACCTCGACGATAACCTTTGCAGACGGGTGAGAGTCAAGCTGTCGGAAGGCGATATCTCAGGTGCAGCTAGATTGGTGAGCTCCGAGGATATTCTAGCGCCAGTGAACGAAAATACGGAAGCACTCCGCTCCAAACACCCACAGGCTCCTCGGGATCTAACCATGCCCACACCCCCGGCGGTTACACTGCCATCTTCAACCTCGCGCGACGAGATACTGAACGCCATGAAGACCTTCAGTCGGAGTTCAGCTGCCGGCCTGGATTTTATGAGACCCCGTCTCCTTCAGGACCTACTGTCTGGTGCACTGGGCAGCACGGCTGAGCGATTAGCTGACGCCATTGCCAAAGTAGTTGATGTGCTCAGATGGGGCTCGCCCCCTTCCTGTTTTATACCACTTATCTTCGGGGCACGGATGTTTGCACTAAAGAAGAAGGATGGATCATTACGCCCTATCGCCTGTTCCTCGGTCGTTCGCCGATTGGCAGCCAAAATCAGCTGTCAAGATAATAAGGGTGCTGTTTTAGCAGCTCTTGGCGATCACCAGCTAGGATTCGCTACCCCTGGCGGTACAGAGGTAGCAGTACACTGTGCCCGGACATTTCTGCAATCGCGCAAAGTACCGACGGTGATGGTCAAACTGGATTTCCGAAACGCTTTTAATAGCGTTCGACGAGACCATCTACTCCAATCCGTCAAGTCGTGGGTTCCCTTACTGTTTCACCAGACGAACCTGGCTTACGGTCAGTCATCACATCTGGTCATGCCCCATAACACGATGCTATCGCAAACAGGTCTTCAGCAAGGCGATCCCCTAGGTCCTCCACTATTCTGTCTGTGTATCAAGGATATGGTGGATACACTGCGATCTCCTCTTAATGCCTGGTACTTGGATGACGGCGTTCTAGGCGGAGACCTCCCGACAGTACTAGATGATATTCGAAAAGTCATTGACTTTGGTGTGATTAGTGGCCTGAATCTGAACCCGGGCAAATGTGAAGTCTATGTTACGGATCATAACGGAATCGAACCATTAGATTTAACGGACCTCCTTAGCCTACTCCCTGGATGCCGCGTTGTTGACAAGGCTGACCTGGAGCTGTTAGGTGTGCCCTTGCTGCCGGATGGGGTACCAAAAGCACTAGCCGCCCGGAAAGACAAACTGAACTTCGCCACAGGCAGGCTATCCCAATTGGGGGCCCACTGCGGTATGTTTCTTCTTAGATCTTGCTTTTCAGCCACGAAGTTAACACACCTAGTTAGAGGTTGCAATTTATCCTCGTCGCCTGAACTTTTACAGCCTTTTAATGATCTTAGCCTAGATATTTTAGAGGAGATACTAAATCTTCAGCTTACCGCTGTGGCAAGGGATCAGGTAATGCTTCCGATCTCTCTAGACGGCTTAGGTATGCCGGACGCGGTTATGATGGCTGGACCCGCGATCGTGTCATCATTGACTCAGGCTTCGGAGAGGGTTAGGGCTTTATTGGATAAGGATGGATGGGAAGCTTATAACGCTGAGCTACAAAAGCTAACCGACAGATTGTTGTCTTTGTTTGACTCCCCTCCCGATGAAAGAACTAAACAGAGCAGTTGGACAGACCCTCTGCAAGAAAAGCGATTAACAAGCCTGATCGATAGAGCCCCCACCGTGGCTGACAAAGCCAGGCTTCGAGCCGTGAGTAGTCAAGGGGCTGGAGCCTGGTTACATGCCCTACCCTGTCCACGAATAGGGACGCTTTTGGATGATGAGACGACGCGCATCAGCACAGGATTGCGTCTTGGTGTCGACCTAGTTGTCCCTCACCGATGTCGTTGTGGCTACCTTGTAGACGCTTTGGCGCATCATGGCTTATCATGCGCCTTAAGTGCAGGCCGAAGAGCACGCCACTCGGCATTAAATGACACTTTCAGTCGAGCACTAAGATCTGCTGGCTTTCCGTGCGTACTAGAACCTCCGGGTCTATCCAGAGATGACGGGAAAAGGCCTGACGGTCTTACTCTGACCCCCTTTGAGCGTGGTCGCATGCTTGTTTGGGACGCAACTGTAACCGACTCATTAGCCCCTTCGATGGTCGGTGCAGGTGCGGACCAGGCAGGTCATGCGTCTAGGTTAGCAGAGGCTAACAAATGTAGAAAATACTCAGGCGTTAGTTATCCGCACCAATTTTGTCCGTTGGCCTTTGAAACAATGGGAGGACCAGGCCCGCTTACATTGAAGTTGATTAAGCGCGTGGGTAGAAGCCTTAACCTCTCCACGGGAGACTCAAGAGCATCGGAGTTTTTGCGTCAGAGACTGTCGCTTGACATCCAACGAGGAAACGCAGCATCTGTTCGGGGCACATTGTTGAACTGGGCTAATCCCGGGTTAGATAACCCGTAACTACACGTTAACGCGGAGACAATTGTTCACTCCAAAGTGCTAACATAAAAAGTCGTTCAATGTGAAAGAATAAAACCGGCCAGTTTCTATATATATATATATATATATATATATATATATATAGAAAATTATATATATAAATATATATAATCGTAAACAAATAAACAACAACGACAACCAGAACAGCAGCAACAACAACAGTAACAGCAGCAATAAAAACAACAATATATAGACGATACAATCAGCAACAGTAACAACAGCCGTTCAGCAGCACCCACCTAAGCTATACCACAAGGTGGTACAGAGGGTACCACCACTATGGGCAATACGAGTGCACGGAGCTTAGTGACACCGCTAATAATAAGTCGTCAATAGAACGGTAATGAAACTGCAGGCGAAAGGTTTCGCCCGCTTCCAGCCAAGCTTGCCACCCGTCGTCTGGTTAACGACAACATATCTCCATCATCTTCAAAGATATATATATATATATATATATATATGTACTAGTTACATAAATATAATCGCACGCCCGGCGAGTTACACAGTTGGATAGAAGGACATCCTACGTTTTTGTGAGATATCATTCTACCCAACTATCTTTAGACATTTTTATCATAAAAAGCACTTTTTAATCTTATAGAGGGACCTTTGAGAATCAACATTCTTTACAATTTCGGCTTTCAGCCGCAGGGTTTAGTTGTTGGGTGCCAACATCTCATACAGTGTCGGTTTCTCACTCGGTTATGCTCGATCTATCAAATCGTGGTGATATGATACATATGTTTAAACGTAATACGTGGTGATATGATACATACGGTTACCCACACTTGTTCTCACCCCTTGCATTCGAGACATTGGGGGGGGGGGCTGGGTTGCTCAAGGATGTCGGGAGAAAATTGGTGCTTGCTACAGGAGACAAGAAGGCGGGCGAGTATTTACTGCAACGTCTGTCATTAGATGTTCAGAGGGGGAATGCCGTTTCGGTGAGAGGTACCCTGGCTAGGTGGACCAGCCCAAGCCTGGACCTAACGCCTTGAGGTTTGCTCCAGCGGGCTGTGTACATGTTCTTACATCACAAATGTATATTTTGCTACACTTAAACATATATATATATATATATATATATATATAATAGATACAATGCTTGTGTTTATATATATATATATATATATATATATATATATATATATAATAGATACAATGCTTGTGTTTTTAAGCAGTTTTCTTGGGGGGACCTATGTTTAAATGTAACCAACCAACCAACAAAACGAATGTATTCTATGTAACGAACGACGAGAACAAGACGTACGTCTACCACACACTGTCCAGGAGGTAGGTATCCCCATCCCTCTACCTGGCCTCTTTACCATGAGGCTTGCTGCCCATTCTTGCGCGTTTTCGTCGCATGGAATATTGTGTTGCACGTATGAAAGGTTTCTGTGTGCCGGTCTCTCTGTGTGTACAGTGGCCTGTCCTACTTTCACGACAACCGAACACGAATGGTGCCTAGGTATGTAGGCAGCGCAACGAATAAGGCACGTAGGCGAAGGCCGACTCCTTAGTATTGGACTCGCCTGCAGCAAAGTAGACAGGTGACAAGTTGGCAATTCTTATCCTCTCGTCTCGGGCACGCATCGCCTCCCCCCACACACCGGCTTTATTTCGCATCTCACCGAAGCGCACACTAGTCACGCTCCTCTCGCTTGGTCTCTCTCTTGCTTCCTCAGTGGCCGCAGCAACAGCAGCAGTAGCAGCAAAAATTGAAAAGACCAGGCCACGCTAGCCAGGTCCGTTTCGAAGTAAAAACGTGTCCGTTTATACGTGACTGTGTAGCGACGTCCCGACACGTTGTACTGCTGCTGCTGCTGTTGTCCAAAGGTGTTGTCGAAGAACTATAGGGAAAGTATGGCTGGATGGTGGGGACAGCCGGCGTACCTTGAGGTCACGTCGGATACCATCACGCTGCTTTGAAGCGCAGGCTTTCTTCAAAATAGAACTTGTACAGAGAGAGAGAGCGAGGGGGGGAATGGAAAGAAGAGAGAGGGGGGAGCGAGAAAGGTGAACTCCACAGCATCGCAGTCGTGGGCCTATATGGGAAAAGAAGACGGACAGAAGTTGAACTAGTAGCACAATCACTTTCACTACGTCTGTGCCTTTTATTACCACTACCGTTACAAATATTGCCACCGCCGCCACGTTTCCTGCTATACGTAGTTAGTCAGTAATCTCATTGATTTGTTCTGTCAACGCCGTCAAACGACGGTAACTCTCTAGCTGCCTAACCAGGTGTGCAAGTCTGTTGTCTCGTTAGTAAAATGCGACGCTGGTGTCTTTAACCTGATATGTTTATGTATGTAACAATAGCCAATAACATACGTATGTAGCCATGTCAGGTATCGGTAGTACGAGGAGCTCTGCGACCAGTTTGATATATTTTTTTATATATATAGGGCTAGTCATAGTTGCCATCTACCGGGGTCTCGTCTTCGGTTCGATCCCTGTTCTTGATCGAAATTTCGACGTTGAGCCATGCTCATTGAGAATAGCTGATAAACCAAACATCGCTGAGAGTCAGCGGCCATGCTGCCGAAAGAAATGTTAGGAAACTTCTAGATATCTCAACACGTGCGACCCTCGATGTCTTAAAAATATGTCTTAGGTTGAATTTCAAGCCCGGAGGGGACGAATCATTATCTAGAATTAACAAGCCAGGACACGTTTTCGTGTTCGGTCAGAAACTTAACGACGTGTGACTCGAAGGTGTGACACTTCTAGCGTTTAACCTAACACCTAGAATCACTAGTAAATTTGCACTCAACCGCAAATGATCGAATTCGTATAGTCGCATTTAAAATTCGAACAATACATTCAACTTACTTTAGCGTGCGTACTAACAACATTAGAAGTGTATAGGCAGTAGTGTCGTTGCATATTGCAATACCGGATC
Organism: Dermanyssus gallinae; assembly: GCA_003439945.1. Taxonomy (NCBI): domain Eukaryota; kingdom Metazoa; phylum Arthropoda; class Arachnida; order Mesostigmata; family Dermanyssidae; genus Dermanyssus; species Dermanyssus gallinae. Next base: position 53,193 of record QVRM01006559.1, on the reverse strand, counting down.
ATGTAAATAATTGATTTTTGTCGCGTGTGACCCGTAGCCTGAGAAATCGATCGCTCGACAAAACTAAATTACCACTGCATAATGGCTAACGCAATGTTATATGCTCTTAACAATTTACTAGGTATTCGTTGCTGTCGATTATATTGTCAATAACCGACAATTTAGGATTTAGTGCGTTTGTGTTTATCCACACCCTCTAGCTCAATATCGTCAAATTTAAGTTGAATTAATTTCGATTCTTCCTTCTCCACCGCCACAGTAGATAGGCTCACCTCCGAGACTGTTAATGGCGGCTATCCTTGGTTGGCTGTGCCTTTCCGACGTCATTACGTCTGGGTGCCTTTGATCGGACCTCTATCGTCCTGAAATGGAGCCGCTTCTCGGCTTCTAGGCCGTGGCCGCCGCGCTAGCCAGGACCGCATGAACATACACGCGTTGAACTGCTCGGTACTAGGTGGTACAATGTGTCCAAACAAAAGGCCACCCAAATTTGTCTGTCTGAATATGTTGTACCAATGAGTGAATCAATCATCCCAGCGCCGTCGTTTTTATTATTATCAATAATAAAAACAGATTAATATTATTATTATTATTGTTGTTATTATTTCTGCTGCTGCTGCTGCTGCTACGACGACCACGATCACTACTACTACTACTGCTGATGCTACAACAGCTACTAGTATGGCCACTAGGAATCAGCCCGCTCCGACGGCGGGCTTTGTCCAACCGGGTTGCTTTATCTGCAGGCCGATGCAGGCCGACCACGACCATCGGCTCGCCCACCCACCCGTTGATGGCTAAAGCCCGCGAAACAACAACAAGGCATCCGCCAACGTGGCCGATCGACCAGACTTCCGTTTCCGCCGCCGTTGTTGCCGCCGAATAGAACCGCTGGAGCTGCGGCTGCTTCTGATTCTGCTGCTGCTACCGCTACCGCCATCGTCAGCGGCTTTGCCATTTGCCCCCCATCGAATAGAGGGAGGGAAGGCAATCCCGAGTGTGTCTTAGAGAGAGAGAAAGAGAGGGGGAGAGGAACAGGGGAGGGGGAGGCATAGAGAGCACGTGAGAAATAGAAAGAGAGAGCTGGGGCGAAATAAACACAGATTTGGTTCCGCGGATTTACGTATGTCCATGTTCGTTGTTGTAGCAGCAGCAGCAGCACTGCTAATCTATCTAACAAGTTCCTCGCTCGCTCGCTGCTGACCGAGCAGTCGCGGCCAGAGTATAACATCGAGTTGCTTTCACGAACATATTACAGGCTATGTGTTCTCTGCTATGCGGACGGAGACAGCTTGCTCGTACGTACATACGCAGCACTCCGTTGGAGCCAAAAAAGCCTATGATGATTCTGCTGGCAAGGCAATAGCCGGCACCGGCCGTAGATTGAAGAAGCAGCATGTTCGTTCGGCCCAGATGGGGATAAAGCATCAATGAGTATTGACGTAGTTCGTGGCAGCAGAACGTAACAGTAGAAGTTTTTAGATCGTATCTTCAGGATTTTTTCTTGACACCTTGAATGTTAGACTAAAAGTGCGTAGTGCTAGACACAAGCAAGTCTTCTAGTAAGTTTTGCTGGTCAAAAACATTTTTGCTGGCGTATTTCTACACTTAGCCTCGCACTTCCTTAACTAGACTGGGAGATTGCACGCTTCATGATTGATAACTTCAGAGCTAAGAACCAGTGTCATGCAAGAAATGACTGATTCTTGTAGTAGTCATTCAAGTGACTGTTTAAGCGAACACAGCAGGAATAGCCGACGCTTTTAAAAGTGTCCTGCAAGACCTAAACAGAGTAAGCCCGCCGTTTAATCAAGCTCTGAGCAATCGGCTGTTTGGTGTTGGTTCACATTTAAGGTCACAATTCTATGGATATAAACCGCAGTATCATCGGCTATTTGATTCTGATTAGCTGGGCTTCGCAACCACTGCAGGAACTGTGCGTTCACGAACTCCCGCAATACCTCCCCTTCCAGCCCCCGTTGAGCCAGATTTTAAAAATGTGTTTTACAGCAGCAGAAGAGGTCACCTGTTCAGCTCGATTAATTCCTGCACTTCCCAATGGCTCTCCTCGATCTTCTCGCAGTCCGGTTGCGGCTACTTAAACGACGTATGCTTAGAGTTGGTCTACATACGATGATCGGCTATACTCGCAGAGTCCGGGAGATCGAAACGCCCTGGGATATAGCCTCCCTTGACATCGTGGAGCTGTTGGACCCCTTTTATGGCTGCGAGTTGGTTGAGTGAGTTGACTTAAAACCCATAGGGACTCTTTTTTAGCCGCCTAACTTCGATGGGATCTCATCGTAGAATGGTCCTACTGGGGTCGTGCTCTTGCGCTACCAGAATAGCTCATTTGCTGATCGATCTATGCCTCTCACCCAACTCAGGCCGTTTTCGGTGGGACCAGGTGGACCGAACATGCAATTTTTAATAGTTTTTAAGGATTGTAGGAGTCGTTTAAAATAAGTTTGTTCCAATGGAATGGGGGACGGAAATGGCTTAGGAGTGAGAATGAAATTTCGTACTTTTTGTCAACGAATGATTGGTGGAGAAATGAAGCACCTTCGTGTGCGAACGAATGAAAACAGTTGGCCAAACGTAGGGTCCAGTCTTCTGACTTTTAAGTGCATTAAAAAATAAAGTGCTCATACATTTCTTGAAGAGTTGCCGCCAGATTCTGAGCGAACACAAGCCGCTAATGTTTCTTTTCTGTAAACATGGGACCTTATGGGAGTCCGACGTCGGGGATGAAGAAAAACGATTCACGGTAATCATATTACAGATCGAACCACCATCGATATGATACCAAAATGATCCTTGTAAAGTGTACAATATTGTGATTGTCGGGCGTTGATTGTCATGCTTATTTATTAAATGTGCAAGTTAGATTAGGGGATATTCCAGAACCCTAACAGAGCCTTTTGCGAGCTGTTTTTCAACGTGTCTATTTGCCTTCTTGTAGGCAACATGAGTATCTTTTGTACCGAACGCGAAGGTATGCCTGGGATCTCCACCTAACAACTCGTTCACCAGCAATGTCCGACCATCTACATCAGTATATATATATATATATATATATGTGGTAATAATATAAATTATAGTACATAGTTTAACATTAAAAAACGATCTCACCTTGCTTTATGTTTTTTTAAGTAATGCAGGTGTGTATTGTTCAACCGTGCTTTATTGTGTGTGAGCACACATGTAGCATAAACGCCGCATTAGTCGAATTTACTGGTTTTCAGACACAACGGTGAATGCGATGAGCCAAACTTCATGTTCTTGTCGACACGACTTGTTGTAGAGGGGGCAATATCGGGTTTCTGTTTCAAATGGCATATAGCGTCTTTTGGCGATTCTCATCCAAATTCTCAGATAATCAGTATTCTTATCGCTAACAGGGGAATATGAACAAAAATAACGAGACTGTGGCAATCAGACCGCTGCAGAAGTAGCGATAACGTCTTGTGTACGTGATTCAGTATTATCGCAGGACATAATTTGCGTTAACCGCCGAAGTTTTTGACCAGCGTTTCGCACCTGAGTAGTGCTTCGCTTATACTGCGTTTCGTGAAAGCAGACATAAGTAGACCGTCATTCTATGCATATAAAATAGCGCACGGTCAAAATATTCATGAAATAATAGAGCCGCTGCAGCTTGATAAATAACTAATGCAAAGGTCTCTGCAGGGTAGTAAATGCTATATACATGAATACGCTTTTATACATGTTTGTCCTCTCTAGCTCTCTCTCTCTCTCTCTCTATATATATATATATATATATATATATATATATATATATATATATACATACAGATATATAAATATATATCGCGCTGGTCATAATTGTCTGCCGGGGTGTCGTCGGTTCCATATCTGTTGTTGATCAAATTTACTTTGAGCGATGTTTATTGAAAATAGACAATATACCGTATCGCTATCGAGAGACAACGGCTATGCTGTCCTAAGGACTACTGGGGAAACCTAAGATATTTCAACTAAGTTCGATAGACTCTTGATAGATCTACTTGTTGGATGGGTCCCTGCATTTTTTCTTCAAACTACTAGTTACGTACTTGTTTGCAAAAACTGTGCCCACTGAACTAACAGAACATTATGCGAAACGCTGCAAAACGAGTTAGACATCTAGATAAGCCTACGGGTGTCACCGAACAGCCGAGCTAACCAAATACCAGATTTATCACACATCAAGATATTGTATACCGAAAAAGCATGCGTGGGCAGCGAAAGAACTTTGTTTTTCTATTATAGGCTATTTACAACACTAACACAATCCAATCGTCATCAACGAGAAGCGGGCCCATTCTATGACGTATTCGTTTTGCCATTAAATTTGAACTAATGCGTTCTGAATATACGTCGTACATGAGAGAGCTCGAAGCGAAGCAACGGCGTCGTTCCGGTGTCAGAATTTCACCACCGCCGGACGGACCACCGTCTTGGTCTTAGCGGGCGGTTGAGCTCGCTTGTGCTGCCGCAAGGCAATCTGGCCACTGACCACCGACTCTGTGGAATACCGCCAGCCCCGCAGAGGCCCTCAAGCGTATTGCATATTTCGTTCGTTTGGCCGCGGGCAGCAGCAAAATAATGTCGTTTTCTTTCTCTCTATCTGCTCGTTGTTCTTTCACACAGACCAAGACTGTGGTAAGGATTTAAACACATGCGGCCTTTGTCTCTATTTCCAATGTAACCGTGTCTCTAACCGGCTGGCGTCTCGTTGTCTCGCCCTGCTGTTGGCGGTTCAGGGGGTGGTATCCGACGACGACGATTTCGACCCTCTCGGCTTATCCGCTTGGTCGAATTTGGTTTTCGGCCCGGCCCGGCCAGGCCCGGCGCGTTGCGCAGGCACGTTGTGCTCTGTCTGCAAAAGTCTTGAAGGTCCATCGGATGACGTCTATATCTCGTCGCATGTGCCTGGACGTCGACGGGTGGCCGAAGACATGATGTGGTCGGTAGGAGAAAGGCCCAACGGCCTTTCTTTGGGGCGCTAGTCTGCGCTGGCTGGCTGCAGCAATCTGCTGCACATCGGCACGCAGCAGCGAGTGTATGCACGCAGCGCTCACGTACAGCAAGCGTTTTCTTGTGTCAACGTTGACGCCGCAACGTCTCATAGTTCGCACGCAGAACTCGTTACTCGTGAGCCGTGATGGCTGTTGCCAGCTAATCCGCTTTACGTCCACTATATAGGCGGCGCCACCTCACAGGGGCCTCACAAGGGCCTCCGGTGCACTTTGTGTAATGCCTCACAGGCGTCGGCCAGCCGTTCGTGCGTGCGTGTATGCAGACATAGAACACTTCCACAGGCGTGTGTGTGTGCGAATTCGTTTGCCGTCGCCACCTAATCCAAAAATAGCAGATAATCGACTCGACGAGCATACAGGCAGAAATGACAGAACTGGCCACGAGCCAGAGCCACATGTCCCGTACCCGGCCTGTGTACAAAACGTTTTCTAGTTTCATACGTTTGATGCATGAAAAAAGCCCGCTACGTACAGGTTCGCCAGTCGCTCAGTATTGTAAAGACGGCAATTGGCAAAAATTGAGCCGTAGTAAACATCCGTTTGACAGAAAGCAGACTGACCCGCCTTAGTCTGATTCTGCCCCATATATTATACGTGTATACTTACAGTGATAGTACTACACCACGGTGTGTTCGGCGTCATACTGACCCCCTTTTTTTTTTATCGGCGTACGAAGTCGAGTGCAAAATCATTATTCGTTCCAGCAAGCAGATGCCGTGTTACACTACAATGCCATTTATAAGAGTCAGTACATACGCCTCCGTACGGCTCATACATGTTTTCAAATATCTCCGTGTCATTGACCCTAATCCGGTGCACACAATTATTTAAATGGGCCACCTAAACAAATACAAAACAAGCAGCACAACAATGAAACAAAACTAACTAGTCGCCAATAACAGGAAATCGACACATCTGTTTGTGACCAATCGTGTGATATCTATGAAGACATACTATGCGACTAAATGTGCGTTGTATCGTGGGTGAAGGAAGACAACATATTTACTCGGAAGAGTTGCAAACGGGATTAAAGCTGTCTGGCTCCGGCAACTGTTTTGCCTCAACGGGGAGCCCCGCAAACTTAGCCCACTAAGCCGATGTCTGTGTCGCGTAGACGTATTGCCTTGTCAGGTTTTTACACTATCGCGCACGAGACAATGACCACTGCACATGGCCTGTATGTCAGTTTCCTAGCAACATAAGTACGACCCGTAAAACCAATATTCTCGCTCGTCGAGAATCTAATCAGAGATGTACGCGAGCTGTTCCCGCTGACTCGACGCCCGGTTACGGCTGGGTACTCAATCCGACCTCGATACGTTGGCAGTGGCTGATATCCTAGTAGATCGCGGCAATTTGAGAATGGGTGCTTCTCTGGCGCTCCAAACAATTCGTATCAAAAGATGCACAAGTCGGGCTTATATTTGTACGCCAGGTTTAGTTGATTCACGACTGTTACCCAATAACAAACCGATCAAATTCAAAAATCTCACAAGAACATATTTCCAATCGAAGAATAAGTAATTGTTTTTTGGCTACGTATATGCACATAGCTCTCACTGTAATTTGTTCACTGCAACGGGACTGATTGGAAGTATGCTTGATGAACTTATTCTTGTAAACAATGTTTTGCAAGAAAACTCTGTGCAGCATTTTATTTAATGACGAGATGTCGATTCTCGTAACGAAATCTCTTCCGGCTATCCAATCTCATTGCTTTGCTCATGTAGAATACTGGACGAACGTCTGAATTCTTCAACAAAGAGCGGGACTGAAGCTATTAGCTAAGACGGAAAGAGGTGCTTTGCGTCTTATTTGCTTTCACAAAATCTTACGCATTACACATCTGTATAGCCTGCTGGGCTTATAGCAGGCGGTTAAATTACTCAGGATATGGCAATGTTAATCAATGATTTAACGTCTGAGGTCTTCAAAAAAAGCGAGATTAAAAGACGGAAGAATATCGATTGGTGAGTGAGTGGCGCACAGAAGATATGCATATCTCTCATATGTGTATTTTGAGAGACACAGTACTTTAAAAAATTTAGGTTTTGCCTTAACTAACAATTCTACTTTGTACAACTTTTATATCATAGTGTGCAATAGTCGTAATCTTTATATCTACTAGTTTTAGAGCCGTCTGTGGATAGAGGAACTGCGAGGGGGTTCACTCGTGGCTGCATCAACCAACACGCAACGAGCTCATTTCGTATATATGGACTAATGCAGTCCCCTCAGCTTGAGGTGGTGGTTCTCAATGTAGTTGAAGTAGGGAGCGTATTCAAGAATTCGTTGTCCACCACATGTCAGCCGGTCCTCATGTAAAAGACGCCCACCCCGTCGAAACTTTGCTGCCTCGATTTCGCTCACGTTCGTTATAGCATCAGGTAATTTGTCTCACAGTACCGCTGTTCGAACGGGGCGTGCTGACATGATCCATCTTGTTACCACATTTGTTTGAAGTAAGGCTTGGAGCAATGCCAGCATCCGAAATAGTCCCAACATACTTTAGCTTGCCTCGTGAAAATATTAAGTAGCGGGGCGGTGTCATACGCGTCTTTAAAATCAATAAATACCGGACCATTATATCTTGAGGCAATTGATGATATGTGATTATGCTCGATCTGCCGCTTATATGGCCGTGCTGTTGTTGCTTTGGATTTTGCTGTTGTTGTTGTCCATAGGAAAATGTCTGTGTTATTATGGCAGAAAAACTTTGTGTTTATTTAATCCAAAAATAGTATAAGCGAAGCAGAGTGGTAGTCTAAAGCGAAGGCGAGTAAGGCTATCGATAAACTGTGAGTTCAGTACGAGTACAATACGATAGATGAGTTTTGAGAATTTTTTACGTCCTTCATAGTGAGGTCTTCCTGTTTCCTACGTCATAAATTATTACCAAATTGACTTTTAGATCACGCAAGTTCAGCGTTTAAGCAAGGGACATGTGTCTTACATAGTGTGTTCAAAACGTATCGCGACTTTTGTGTTTTTTCAAAAATTATTCATTTATTCATGAATATCTATTTTGTCCCCTTCAAAGTAATCCCCATGAGATATTATACACTTGTGCCAACGGTTTTTCCAATCTTCGAAGCACTTCAAAAAACCATTTTTTTTTATCTTGTTCAGCTACTCCTTCGATGCCGTCTTTATCTCGTCAAGCGTAGCGTAACGTCGTCCTTTCATGGGTCTCTTCAGTTTAGGGAACAAGAAAAAGTCACAGGGGGCCAGATCTGGGGAATACGGTGGCTGCGGCATCATTAGTGTGTTGTTTTTGGCCAAAAACTCGCGCACAAGCAACGATGTGTGAGCAGGGGCGTTATCGTGGTGCAAAAGCCAATTTTTGTTCTTCCACAAATCCGGGCGTTTCTGGCGGATTGCTTCGCGCAAATTGCGCATAACTTGCAGGTAATATTCCTTATTGACCGTTCTACCCTGTGGCAAGAACTCATGATGCACCACGCCCCTGCAATCGAAGAAAACTGTCAGCAAAACTTTCACATTCGACCGAACTTGGCGCGCTTTTTTCGGTCTTGGTTCGTACGGCAGCTTCCATTGAGATGATTGAGCTTTGGTTTCCACGTCATAACCATAAACCCACGATTCGTCACCAGTTATGACCCTCTGGAGCAAATTTGGGTCGTCGCGGACAGAGTCCAACATCTCATTAGCAATGTTCATGCGATGCTGTTTTTGGTCGCAATTGAGCAATTTTGGTACGAATTTCGCGGCGACCCGTCTCATGCCCAAATCATTGATAAAAATCGAATGGCACGAGCCAATCGATATGTTTAGGTCCTCAGCAACTTCTCTAACGGTGATTCGACGATTGGCCAATACCATTTTCTCCACTTCATTAATTTTTTCGTCTGTTGTTGAAGTGCTCGGGCGTCCGGCACGCTCTTCGTCGTTCACATCTTCTCGGCCTTCTGAGAACATTTTGTACCACTGATAAACGTTGCTTCGGTCCAAGGTAGCTTCTCCGTATGCCACAGTCAACATTCGGAATGCATCCGCGCACTTAATTTCGTTTTTCACACAAAATTTGATACAGGTTATTTGATCCATTTTTTTGAATAGGTAAAAATCGAAGACGATCCAAAACACGTGCAAGCAAAGCAGCTGTCAACAATTAAGTGAACATTCAAAATGGCCGAGCTTGTCGGCATAAGTGAGAGACATGAGTACCAACATAACGCCACAAAAAATCGAAATTCGAATATACGTAACCCGCGAAAATTCAAAAGTCGCGATACGTTTTGAACACACCTCGTATTTGTTGTTGCACCTTCAATAATAGTTTTTTTCACACTACATGTGCTCCAGTGGCTTGAAGCTACACTGCTCGTTACCCCAAAAGGCAAAGGTGACCCAACCTAGCTGACACCCTGGCAGAAGATCTCGTAATCTACGGGAAGAGTCGCTTTCAGGTTTAATAGGGCCTAGCCAGATATCACGCGGCCAAGTCTGAGTTTAGACTCATCGTAATTCTGACGGAGACAGTTGTCGTGAAGTTTAGAAGAGGTGGGCGCTTAGCTGCTAACGAGGGACTCCGTTTAGCATGTTCCGACCTTCCTCGCGTTAGGCAGTTTCCATACTTGGGGCTGTTCTAACGTCAAACGGTCGCTGTTTTCTGCAACATAATAAGGAAAGATGCAGAAAGGCGCTGGTAGCAATCACCACATTTAAAAAGCCGCCGCGGTTGTCCATTTCAACGACTGTTTGATCTGAAAATTGCTCCAATGGCCGCCTACGGTATCAAAGTAATCTGGAACAATCTCACCCCATCCTGCTTTGAGCATCGAAATAAGCTGAAGGCAGCCTACCTCAAGCAAGTTCCGGGCCGACTTGTGCATGGTTTTCACCACGTGCTGTGCGCGACCCCGGTGTCCATGATCTCTCGGTCTCAGATGTGTGCCTTCGTTGTAAATTCTCTTGCGGTAAATACCATGCTGCCCCCTGTGCCCCAGTCCCGTCCCTAGCCAGTCTAGACAACGGTCAGGCTCCCGTCATACCTTTATAGTTTTTAAATATCTTTGTTTTATATGTCCAAATGTGTGTATGTAGACATATGCATATATTTTAACTGTACTATTTCTACACAACATATGTGATAATAAACCTGACAGTATATAAGTATATATATATATATATATATATATATATATATATATATATATATATACATATATATATATATATATATATATATATATATATATACATATATATATATATATATATATATATATATATATATATATATATATATATATATATATTAATATTCTTAAGCTGGGCATATATACACACATACATACATACATATATAGGGAACGCATCAAAATGTTCGGATACATATTTATGTTCTATTTGGTAAACGCGTTATTCGTAATTGAGTTGTGTTATTCCTTTCTTTATTTTTCGCTTGGAGATGTAGACCGAACCGTTTTGTTTAAACTACATCTTCTCTTGCAGCTAAAGAACAAGAAAACGCGTGGCTCGTAGTTAAATTTTTTAACGTATATTATTATATAGGTCTTAAACGTGTATTAAGCAAGTTATAACGTTTTAAATTTTGACTGTGGTCACTATACTCAATTTTGTGGCTTTATTGCTCACACCCTGTTGCTTTATACATACACTCGTACTTGTGTGTATTTAGAGCGAAATCTAATAGATTCCTAGCTTGTTAGGCACGCCAATAAAACCTGATTGGTTAACTGAACCCGAGCTTACAATCGTTGCAGAGTTGATAACAATTGTAGTCGATAACGTAAAGTTGTAGCGTTTTTGAATAGTAAATCTGCGTAGACTATATGGGAATTGTGGTTTATCGGTTATTGGAACCAGCAGACGAGGTTTTCCACTTAGTAACTGGGTGCTAGTCAAACGATGCTGAAAAATAGGAAGGAATTTAATAGGGCGTAAGCCTTTCAGCTAGAACATGCAATCAGCTCCATTTTACAGCACAGTGGCGCATATAGTAGCCTAAACAACCCCACTTGCGGTCCACATGCGGCTCTCAGTTGTGATTTCTATTTCGTTTGGTGAGCCCAGGTGTAGAACTGTCCAAGAGTGAGAGAGAGCAGACTTATCTGCTTGTAGCAATGGGCACTAAGAACAAAGTCAATAACCAAATTTGCGTCGTTCGTCGATAGGCGACGTTTATCATCCCCACGTGCTTTGTTGGTATGCGTAGCCGTCAGCCCGTGCTCTAGCCGTATTGGACAAAGCGTGCGCGCGTTCAGGGTTTGTTGTTGTCTATCCACGCCACGGCTCTCATTTCGTCAGCTCCACCTTGCTATTCATGGAATGTTCTGGAGTTCCTCCTTCTCTATATCTCTCTCTCCCCCCCCCCCCTTTCTCTCTCCCCCTTTCTTTCCTCTGTCCCTTTTTCAATCTCTCATACTTCGCTCATTTGTCTTTGTTTTTGTCCTTGCTTTTTCTTCTCTGCTCCTAGGTGCGCTCTTCTTTCGAAGTTCTCAGTTCATCTGACTCTCGGCGTCTCACTCGTCGTCACAGGCAGGCAGGCGGACGGACGGGCGTTTAGTGTATACGAATGGCTGAACTCCGTAGAACACACGAATGAATGCCCTGGTCCCGCAAACGAACGCCTTTGGCTCGAGCGTGCACCATGCCGACCCTGACGACGACGACAACGACAACGACGGCATCCGGCTGGAGCTGCGTCTAAGACTTCTCTGTCGGCTGTAGACCGTATGCGTTTGTGGACTCGGTCCCAACTAAAAATTGCAATCAAGGCAGCAAGGCGTCGTCACGCGGCTGCGTCGCCTCTGAACCTCTAAAGCCGCCGAACCCGACACACCTGCTGTGCTGTACGATGCGGTGCTGTTCGAGACTGCGCCTCTATCTGCCCAGAGCCCTTTTCTGCTGTGCGTGTGTGCAATCGTTTGTTCCTTCGCCACCGCCGCCGCCGTTATTGTGGCTCGCGCCACCAACAGGACTCTTCTACAGAAAGATTCTACAGAAAAGACTCGACTTCGAAAGAAAGGACGAGACGTTACCGTCTCCATCGCCTGGCCTTTTCTGAAGTCACACAGTTAGTTGTCAGGCCGTCAGCATCAACGCTACCATCAACTATATAGTCATCATCATCATCATCATCGTCATCGCCACCACCACCATCTAATCGTTATCGTCGTCATCATCATTATCATCATCGCCGCTGTCGTCGCAGTTCACGTTGTCTTCCCGGAAAGGGACAAAAACGCTCTGAGTGGAGGAGCCCAGCGAAAGTGGCTTCACTTCATTCAACGACAAGTAACAGCAACAGCATAGGCGGCATTAGACGTAGCAGTGGTGGTTATGACAGCAGAGGTAAGACGCAGATGGTGAGTCGACACACGGACAGAAAGCGCCACGTGTATAGGTTGGGGGTGCGGCGGGGAGTCGGGGAAAAGGTGAAGTACGTCCTGGTGTGCCAGCAGAGAGTTGTGAGGAGCTCATGAGGAGCCCACCGCCCATCGTGGCCGCGGCTGCTCCAGCTGCCAGTGCCACCACCCGCCACTATGCATCCTATTCTTTGGCGCCTCAGGCCGCCCATCCGCGCTGCCTGGGCGATTGTCGTCGAGCGTTAACGCGCCAGGTCGGCCGGTCTGCGTGAGTTCTGTGCGTGAGTGAGTGAGGCTTCATTGTGCGGGTAGTCGGGGGGGGGCGGGGGGGGTGGTACTCTCTCAGCTCTCAGTTCTCCTCTGTAACGACGACGGTGGCAGCGGCGCGATGCATCTTACGTTCTTCAGAGCACACGCAACGAGGTGAAGACGGGACCGAGTCTCTGGCCTGTCTCTAGCCCCCAAAGTAGTCAGCGAGCGAATGCGATTCTCATCTGGACGACGCCTTACGCCATTACGGCCAACACGAAAATGTGTGGGCCAAAAACGCGCAAACGTCGCGCTCACGCAAGTGTACCGAGCGCACATAAACGGACTGTCAGTAAATAGTCACTGGTTAATCAGGTAATGTGACGTTTTGCGCTGTTTGAATATCATTTCCATACATATCCTGTATATATATATATATATATATATATATGTATATATATATATATATATATATATATATATATATATATATATATATATATATATATATATATATATATATATATATATATATATATATATATATATATATATATATATATATATATATATATATATATGTATATATATATATATATATATCCAACGACAAAGAATGTCGCTTGACAGGTCAGTCAAGCTACATTCATTGTCGTTGACAGTCGGGCCAGTCAAACTGCATTTATTGTCTTCAACTGTCGGCGCCTATCGCATGCCTGTTATATCGAAGGAGTTTGCCATTCTGTTAGCAATGGAACCACTAGCAAAGTCCTAGGCTTTCGTTAGCTATTGAGAAGAGAGTTCTTCTCTTGTTCGTTGCTGCAGTAGTGAACACAATAACCGGCGCTTTGATCGTAGGCCGTACTGTACAGGCGCACTTAACAAAATGTACTGTTTATTTGTAAATAGTTTTAAATATATCGGTTGGCTATTGCGGAGTAAGTGGCTTTGCATTGGCTGTTTTGAAAATACTTAAATTTCGATTGCTATTTTTAGTATGACATACAAATTTGATTTAACTCATAACGGGGTGTAAACAATTGTCCCCCAGTGAACGTGACGATAACCTTCACCAGACGAGTTTTAATTGTGCAACGTTGAAAACATAGGGATGAATGATGCTCTAACTACTAGTAGCCTGATAGTGAATACCGAAATGAGCTCTTTGCTTACTGAGTAAGTAAGCCCTATGTCCTAGAATACCATATACAATTACTAAGTGCTAATCATTTTATATGCTATTCTATGACTGACGGAATTTACGTATGAATCTAATTTAAGTGCAATTTAAATTGAAGTGCAGACTAATTGTTATTCTATTAACACACTGAATAGTAAACGAGTCGTTGTTAGCGCACACTTGAGCAGCATTTCTGTTTGAAGCCTGTTTATTTGAATTCTGCTTTCCCGCGTTCCCTTCATGCAGGTGCTTCTTCACAACACGACTGGGTGACATCCTTTATAAAAGGATATGACATCGTATGATCCTCGAACGCACAGGAGCTTTCCTTATTGCATATCGCTTGCATATTGATCGTGGATGAGCGTAGCAAGTATGACATGACAAGCATTAAAGAGTGGCCAAGACAGTTTACAGTGTTGACGCTGTACCGTAATGGAGACAGGAGGCCGACATGAGGACGCTATTTTTGAAACACTGCGGGTATGCCACAGACAAAAAGGACCACACCACCCAGATTTTTCAGCAGCGATCAAATCCGGGATACCGAATCCTCAAAGTGAACAAGGACCGTCGACGAGCCATCGGAAGCTGGATTCATCGAAACGGCCTTCTGCAGCCACTTTTGTTTAGCAGTAAACACGCTAAAAAGGCTTAAATTTGCTATGATTAATCAGTTATTTTTTACAGCATTCTGATTGCAGCGTTTTCAATCTTCTGGCTTACCGGCGTTGCTTATCTGCCCATTTGTATTTCTGCACAGGAAGTGTACTTGTATATGAGTGTGTATGAGTATTTTGTCAGATTGGACTTGGACGGAGCACGTTCTCAGTTGTCTATACTGGCAGCGCTCCGAGACAGAGGGCCATTCAATGAGTAATTAGAGCGCTGATGATCGCTGTGCTGGTACTGAGCATACGCACGAGTATTTTCAGGGTATATATTCATCTGCTGTTTAACGCCACTGCGGGATATTTGTTAGAGTATGTGCGGAGCTAGCTCGCCACCTGGCCGGTTTCCCAGGTGGTGAGAACCTTAACCGGCCGTTTGTCAGTTGAGGTGCTATTTGGCTGTCTCAAAAACTGGCAGTAGACCTGGCGATTTCAAGACATCGCGAATGTTTTGAAATGGCTACAAAGACTAATTAGATAAATCCGCCAGGTTGATTGATTTTGAGCAGCTCAGCAGAGCTTCATTTTCGGGATACAATGATAGAGCCTTACGGTTGTGGTAACCAAATGAGTATCTCTGCCTCCGCGCGTAGCCAGCTGTGCAGCCGCACATATTTAATATTATCAGACACAACTCTTGGTGTTTTCTTTTTTTTAATTTCCGATGAATAACTATACCTATTTTTTATTAATAAATGATCACATTGAGTCAGAATGTATGGCGTTATTTAATTACACAATGTATTTGCAATGGCTATCGATAGCGCAACCTGAGCTTATGATAGAGTCTAATAGGCTAAGCAATGGCACGACAAATGTTTTTACCTTCTTATGTAAGCTAGCGATGAAGCAAACATTGATTGCCATTCTAAGTAGCTCGGGGATTGGGCTCAGATTACAATAATGTTTTTGATTAAGTCAGATGAGATAAATCTCTGTCTCTCTAATTAAGGTGTATTGTAGTGCTGTGTTGCATATATGTTTATATATATATATATATATATATATATATATATATATATATATATATATATATATATATATTAGGTTGTTCTGTAAGTTCGCTCCGAAAATCGCGAAAACTGCGCAGACCCGGGAAAAGACGAAAACTGTTGGGAGAGGGTTGTTTGTTTACATGGCGGTAAGAGCAGTTTTGCGCTGTATTATACGGTGGAATTCGTTCGACTTTCGAACGCACGCGAACTCTAATGCCCGAGTAAAGATGGCAGGGTTACACGTGCATTCTCGGCACCTTATGCTATTTTATTTCTGGAAAGGAAATAATGCGCCCCAAGTCGTAACTAAGATATGTAAAGTGTATGGCGGAGAGGCAGCAACAGATAGAACAGTTAAAAAGTAGTTCGTCTGATTTTGAGACGGGAAACCCGCCATCTGTTGGTCACCATCTGTAGCTGAGCAACATCGTGGCCATTGTCGACGTACCACAGACATCCGTCTAAAGGCGTCTTCATGCCGAGGAATTCGTCTGCAAGTTGGATGCATAGGTGCCGCACACGCTCAGCTATCGCCAACTGGAGAAGCGTGTGCTAGTTTGCGATCGGCTTCTAAAAAAAACGAGGATTGCCCCTTTCTCCGCACCTTGAAGACTGGGATGAGAAGTGGATACTCTACAAGAACGTTGTCTGCAGATGGGCAGAAGAATTGAGCAGAAGCGACCAGAAGTGACAAATAGACGGGGAGTGACTTTCCACCACAACAACGCAAGGCCGCACACATATTTGTTCACCACAAAGAAGTAATTGGAATTTGGATAGGCTAGTTTGCCACATCCTGCATAAAGTTCTGACTTTGCTCTATCGGTTTTTCATCTCTTTCGGTCTCTTCAAAATGCCCTTAGTGGTAAGGAATTCGATTCTTTGGAGCACTCTTACATGGGAAGCCAGGACGCCACCATCTGATGGGATGGAAAGATGAGCTTACCTGAACGTTGGCTGAGGTAGCTAAACAAAATGGGCAAAACAGCATTCAATAAAGGTTTTCCGATGTAACGACATGTGCCTTTTAAAATTGGTGAAAATCGAAACGGACTTATCGATCAATCCAATATATGCAGGATCATTCATAGCAACATGTACTTATTTTAAAAATTGGTAGAACTTGACACGAAGATAATTTTTCCCGATGGAAGGAGGTGGCGGAAGCGTCTTGTTTAGGAGAGAGGATGAAATTTATAAAAGTAGTTATTCTGCCTTTTTTCTCCTACATAGTTGTGCAAAATCTATGTTTGCAGGAGAACCGTTCAACGCAGGAAGAAACCGATCATACCGGCGGGTTTAGTTAAATAATTGTGCACAATGGAGGACGCTTCGCTAGCTTGCGTAGCGAAAAGCGAATAGCCAAAATAAGCAAAGTCATAAACAGTCAATATGTTGTTATGTCTTATGTTAACGCCTTTACGTGCAAAATCGTAATGTTTTTCTATTACGACCAAAAATGTATGCAAAATTAATAGCTATAATTTTCGTACTAAAGTGGTGGTGCTGCGTTACGTAGTTGCCAAGTACGATCGGTTCCTTCATGCGTTGACTGGTTCTCCCGCAAACGTAGATTTCGCACAACTATGTAGGAGAAAAAAAGACAGAATAACTATTTTTATAAATTTCATCCTCTCTCCTAAACAAGACGATTACGCCCCCTCCCTCCCTTGGGAAAAATTATTTTCTTGGTGACTTCTAACTTTAACATAAGAACATTTATTGTATGAAGTACCCTGTATGTATGTATGTATATATATATATATATACTAACATGACCGAGTAGGCTGCTCTTATCTCGGTTTCCTAACAAATTAGTGACAAAGCCAGCAGTTTTTTAATTTCCTGTTGGAGCTCTGCAGGATAGACCTGCAAGCCGTCTTGAACATACTGTAGACACCTGCCCAGCATTTCTTATTATACCTGCCGACTCTCTGATTCACATATATAGAAGTGACAAATACGGGTGTACCGTTACAGCGTGACCTCCGAGCAAACACTGTGTTTGTGATTGTGGCGCTTGTTTCTGATCCTTCTTGGATCCCTTGGAGCTTGTTTGTTAGTGACGATTAGATTAGTTTAGAGCAAAACTATTTGACTGGCTGCGAGTGTACTTTTTTTAAAATGAATTTACTGAAGACATTATTGCTATATGTATAGCGACGCTCTTTGCACGAACAGCCGCAACAGTCTACTTTAAACAAACAGCTCACTGAAGGAGGAATACGGACGACTCGAACGCTATCTTTGTTTGTACAAATCGATTGTGTTATCCAAATGTTTATAATGTTCACCCGTATGACATCTATATTTGTGTAAATACAGATGTATAATCGAAGGGAAGGGTTAGAGAAACTCCACAGAAGATGCGACCTCAAAACAGGCGACATTGTATTACCGTTCTTAATGGACACACTCAGAAAAATAACGGACGGGTTTGAGCTTAACTTATGGGCGCAAATTCTATTGATCTTTTGTTTGAAGTGCGGCCAGATGCGTTGCAAGAACGGAGCACATCAATAATATAATCGCTTGGCGCGTGACCAGGGATATTCACAACAGGACAACTGCACAGGTCCTGCCTGCCACCAGTCATTCCTTACCTTTTATTGCATGAATAAAAAGTTTTCTATTCTATACTAACCTGACCTTAGGGTTTCAATGTTAAACAGTTTTTTTTTTAATTGAAGATCTACAATATATATTTCCGAGAGACCGCTTGAAGATAAACTTAATGAGCCCAATGGACATCTAACAAGGATTGGAACTAAAATTGCGATATCTGCAGGGTACAGTAGTAAAACACTTCTAATTGATCTCAAAAGCCCAAACAACATACTTTTTAAAACGCCATCCGTTACTAAAGTACTGCAAGCTACTAAATCTCTTAAAAAATTGCAATTGAGGGAACTGATAAGATTTCTACGAAATAGGTACGAAACTTTTCCCACAATCTTAAAGTAATCTTTGCCGCTTATGCCGCAGTTATGCCGTTTCGTA
The DNA here is from genome assembly GCA_003439945.1 of Dermanyssus gallinae. Lineage (NCBI taxonomy): Eukaryota > Metazoa > Arthropoda > Arachnida > Mesostigmata > Dermanyssidae > Dermanyssus > Dermanyssus gallinae. Next base: position 34,701 of record QVRM01006559.1, on the reverse strand, counting down.
AAGAGTGAATCTTGCCTTGATAACATTAGAAATATCTTTATTACGGCTGCATTTTGCAAATTTCTCAAACAAAACATCAACTAGTTAATTTGATTTAAAAAAACAACATTATTTGTCTGGTGTGACAATTAAGGGAAGGGCGAAATACTGGAGATCTTTGAAGTATTATTTATAACATGTTTGTCAGGTCTTTCGTGATTTACAGCACGCGTTTGATTGTGCAAATTTGATAAAATTAATTAATAAATTGAAGGCTTTGGAGCTATGCAAATCAAATTACGACATAATTGAAGACTATTAATTACTGACAGGCAAAAATGTACAAAGCCTAAGGAGTGTCTGAGTTGACCTGATCTTGTTACGACGTACCTTAGGGTTCCGTTCTGAAACTAACACTGTTTAAAATAGACATTAATGATCTACACTCATTTTGCAGTGATGTGAAAATTGTTCAGTTTGCGGACGGCACTTGCATTTTAATTGCGAGTGATACCAAAAATGAGCTAATAGAGAAGGTAACCAGTGCTAAGGTTAGAATCAATCTCTCGTGGCGAATCAACAATATATAATGATTTTAATGTAAAAATTGCAATTGTCCGATAATTAGTGGCGTACACAACTATAAATATCTTGCTCTGACGTTCCAGAATAGCATCAAATGGGAAATTCATATTAAACATATGATAAGCAAACTTAGGGCAGAAGCTTTAATTTTGCACAATAATGACATATTACCTCCCTCAAATTTAAACTAATCGTGCATTCTGCATTTTTCACACTAAAAATATGGTGTTCTGTTGTACGGTGCCTTATTCAAATCAAATGAGACATCGTTCCCCCAGCCGGGTCAGTTTCTCGAGAACGACTCAACATGGCTAAGCGGATCCAAAGCGGAGCAATCATCGATGGGATCGAAGCAACGACAAAACGACAACGACACTCAGCGGCCCACGAGCCCCTCCCTTGCCCACGTTAGAAGAATTCGTGAAGCAAGTCTTGGCAACGGTGACGACTGGCCCATCGGCATTCAACGCTCAAAGCTATCACAGTGGATCCCGTGGACAGTGGAAACCTGGGCGACCACCCCTTTCGACCTTCCGAGTTTCTATGCTGTGCATTGCCTCGCTGAAAAGCGCAGCGGGCCAGGGCGGCCAAGTGGGGGTACTTTCGTTTTCTACAATCACAAGCTAGGCGACTTTACGACGTGTCTAGCGGAGAATAACGTCATAGCCCTACAAGGCCCGACAATGTCCGTAGTTGCAGCATATGTCCGACCCGCAGATTCGGAATCTACACTCACTATGGTAGAGAAGCTGGTCAGCGGTGCCGGTGCGCCCCTGATAGTCGCTGGTGACTTCAAAGCCCGCCTTGATCAGCCGAACTCGAGCCGCACCATCTCTCCGAGCTCTCCGAGACACCCTAGCACATTACGGCTTCTGGATAGTCAATTCCAAGCTATCGCCAACATTTTTGGGGTACTCCGGAAGCTCGGTCATCGACGTGTTCGCCACCGACGTGCCCAAAGAAGTGATCAGGTATCAGGGAGGAAACAACAAGCTTCGTGAAGGTGCATGCATTCGAGCCCACGTTCCAGTGGCCGTGGACCTCATGGTTCAGGAAGCGTCAACGAGAACGGCCAGGCGACTTGCCCTCCCACGCCGGCTCAATGTGAATATGCTCCTAGAACGTGCTCATGAAGTTCTCCCTGTGCCGGACGTGATAGACGCGGAGGTGTATGCGCAGCGCCTACTCGAAGTGCTGCACTCTAGTACACAGCCAGTTTCATTTTTCAAAAAGCACAGGCCATGGTTCGACCACAGCTGTCGGCTTGCTCGCCGAGCCCAGATCACCTTCAGATTCCTAGCGGAATCGAATCCGGGTTACCATCGGCTTGCCTCGATATTCAGAACAATTTGTAGGAAAACATACGCGACGCAGCGTAAGAGGTACCAGGAGATGCTGGAGGCTCGCCTTATAGCCGACGCAGAGCGTCATCCCTACAGATGGCTGGCCCACCGAGGGAGCACTGCGGCCTGCCCTATCAGCTCGTCAGCCCTCATTCATCACTTCTCGGAAATGTTCGCTTCACGGGACACCGATTCCTCGCGAGGTGCCAAACCTAGTCGCCGTGTGGGGTGAATCGACGACATGGCTACGGGACTCCCTCCAGCAGGAGTTCACCGTCGAGGAGGTCCTACGAGGACTTCGAAGTCTCCGCAATAATAAAGCCTCCGGCCCCGACAGAGTACGCAATGAGCATCTAAAATGTGCACTCTTTCTTGCTCCTTGCTGGTCCGCGCTATTCAACGAATGCTTGCGGACGGGCACGCTCCCAGCCAAGTGGAGGGATGCAAATCTGCTAGTTATACCTAAGGGTAAGGGGGATCCGGCCCTGCCGTCATCTTGGCGGGGCATCGCGAAGAAGAGCGTATGCTATAAGCTACTCTCTTGTCTGCTGACATGGAGACTGTGTGACTACCTGGAGGGCGTAGGAGCCATCCCGACCGAGCAGCATGGATTCCGCAGAGATCGCTTGACAGAAACCGCCTGTACGATTCTGATGGAGGACGTTAAGAGGGCGTTAGCCATAGCGATAAACCCTCTGTATGCAGTCTTCGTCGATTTCAAGGCAGCATTTGATTCGGCGCCTAGAGACATGGTCTTACGCACATTGGCAGAGGTTGGCGTGCCAGTTAAAGTGCTCAACCGTCTCGCGGCCATCCTGCAGGAGAACAGAATAACTATCGAGGATGGTATCGCCGAACTCGAACCTTTCGCCCAGACAACAGGCCTAGCTCAGGGTGACAACCTGAGCCCTCTCCTGTTCTCTATCCGACTGAAGGACCTGCCCGCCCAAATAAGAGGCCCGAGAAATCTAGTCAAAGTTATCTTGTACGCGGACGACTTGGTCATATATGGTCCAAGCAGGTTTCAGGTACAGCAAGCCTTAGCCCGTCTTTACGTCGCTGTAAATGCTTTAGGTCTAACGGTAAACCGGAGAAAGACAGAAGCAATGAAATTCAGGAGGGGCGGCAGGATCAGTGGCACTGACACCTTGCGATACGCCACTGTACCGCTCGCGTACGTAAACAGGTTTCCATACCTGGGGCTACTGTTTTCTTATAACGGACGCAGCTTCACCGCACACATTGCCGAGAGGTGCAGGAAGGCAGTGACTGCTGTATGGGCAATAAAATCGCCGCAGCTGTTGTCACCTGAAACCGCCTTAAGACTGTTCGATCTCAAAATAGCCCCAATCGCGTCGTATGGAATACGTGTCATTTGGGAGGACCTTACGGCGCAGAACCTCGAACAGCTTAACCGTGTTAAGGCCTCCTTTCTCAAGAGGGCTCTGGGATTACACATCTCGACCCGGAACCGCCTAGTATATCTCCTAGCAGACACACCGCTGCTCACTGAAGATCTGCGGCACCGCTTTGATCTGTCGGCGACAACGGCTTTCAAGGACAACCTCGAGTGCTGAGAGATAAAGTTCGCGGATATCGATGATAAATTCTTCGAAACTGGAGCTATGACACGTAACGAATGGAGAGGGGCGTATCGTTACAACCGTCATGTCGTAACCCGCTATGCCGTACATGGCTTTCATCATAAACTGTGTATCGTGCGGGACTTCCACGAACCAGATGACCATTGCAGGTGCTCTAGATGCAAAGCACACTGTGGAAGATACTACGCCGCTTCCTGTGCTCTGGTCCCTTCCCTAGGTAGCCTGACTGACCCCATCTTAAAATATTCGAGATGAGCACTTTCTAGCCTATTTCCATATAGGAGAAAATCGGGTTGTAGCTATATAGTCTGTGTAGTATATACTTATATACCGGATGTCTTGTGGTTTGGATGCTCAACCCCAAATGTGACACGACCATGCCTAATGGTGCAATTTTATATATGTATACAGTATAGAGATATATATATATATATATATATATATATATATATATATATATATATATATATATATATATTGTGTTTATACTACCTGGCAAAGGTGAATAAATGTTTGAATTTAATTATTCAAGTCAAATGCCGAACCAATAGTAACGCTTCAGGAAAACAGCATACAAAATATATTTGGATTGGTCTATAGAGCAACCACTGATAACAGAATGAATAATAAATATAAAAAGACGAAAGTATATTGTACTTTTATAAACATATATATACAATACTTTGACACATGGAGTTGGTCGACTCTCTTGAATGCCCTCTAAATGTATGGTACTTGGACGACGGTGTTCTGGGTGGCGCCCCCGATGCGGTAATGAGGGACATTCATCGCGTCATTGAGTTTGCTGAGCGGAGTGGCCTGGCCCTAAGCCCTGCAAAATGTGAGGTCCATACTGTAGGAGGTACTGCTGACTCCGAAGTGCTAGAGGCTCTCCCAGGGTGCAAGACCGTCGGCACGAATTTAGAGTTGCTAGGCGTCCCCCTATTTCCGCAAGGAATTCCGGATGTCTTCGAGAGGTGGCTGGTCAAGCTAGAAAATCCAATGTCACGCATTCATGTGGTAGGTTCTCACCGAGGCCTTTTTCTTCTGAGATCATCATTTTCGGCCCTTCGTCTCAACCATTTGTTTCGAGGGGCAGACTGTTCGCGAGCTGCAGGAATCCTTGAACGACTCAACGACCGCGTGATGTCTACATTAGAGGCGTTGCTAAACCTCAGCCTATCCGCTCGTGCGCGCCAACAAGCTCTACTCCCCGTTCTTTGGGGTGGCCTAGGGTTACCTGATGCGACTGTCTTATCGGAGACAGCTCTAGCAGCTTCCCTCCATAGGTCTATGCAACAAGCAAGAACCCTCCTGGATTCTGTTGTTCTCACGGACTTAGAAGCCCGATTGGAGACAAGCCACCGCAAGGCAGTTACCCTGTGCGGCCACGAGCCCGCCGAAGCTGGACACCAGAGAGAATGGGCAGCAATTCTTTATGAGCAAAGAGTCGAAAACCTCATTGCGGAATGCGCCACGGACGCCGATAAGGCCAGGCTGCGCGCTGTCTCCTCCAAGGGGGCGGGCGCATGGCGCCACGCCATACCCTGATCGGGACCCTGTTAGATGACGAGTCGGTAAGGATCGCGGTCGGACTTCGTTTAGGAACAGACCTTGTGTACACTCATGCCTGCGTCTGCGGAGACGTCGTCCAGCCAGATGGACGCCATGGGCTGTCCTGTATTGTCAGCGCAGGTAGGCGAGCAAGACACCAAGCCTTGAACGAAACCTTTAGCAGAGCTCTACGATCCAGTGGTCTACCGTGCGTCCTGGAGTCGGACTAGACAGAGTGGGCGGGAAGACACCTGACGGTCTGACCTTAACTCCGTTCGAGCCCGGATGCATGCTGGTTTGGGACGCGACAGTTACTGACTCATTAGCCCCTTCAATGGTCAGTGCTGGCGCGGCTTAGGCTGGTCATGCATCGGCTCTCGCCGAGGCAGGCAAGGTTAGAAAGTACCAGAACATCAGTTACCCGTACGAGTTTCACCCACTTGCCTTCGAGACCCTTGGCGGGCCGGGTCCGTCTACTCGCAGCTTGCTACAGAAGGTCGGGAAGCGGCTAATTCTAGCCAGCGGAGATAAGCGAGCAAGTGATTTCCTCAGACAGCGTCTGTCGCTGGATGTGCAACGGGGCAATGCGGCCTCGGTTCAAGGAACCCTCCAGAAATTACTGGTCCCTACACTGGACCCCCCGTAATGGTGCACACGTTCGCAGAGACACAAATGTTATGGTCCGACCGTGAATGCTTTGACACATTATAGTAAAAACCGTTCCCCTTATGGGGCTACTTCCAATAAACTTTACCTTACCAGAAATGCTGTTAAAGATGTTATAGTACGTCCATACACAGGGCTCGTGACAAATATTTCGATGCATAATCATTGCCTGAAAAACTTAAATGCCAGAATTGTTTAGATGTGTATCAGAGTTATCTAGTAAGAGATGCAAAGCCAAACTTAGACAACATATTTGTTTAATTTTGCCGGATATATTAAAATAATGTGTATTTGAATGCAAAGTGCCTTTAATTGTTACACTTGTGAGAAAAGTTCTAATTATGGAAATCTTGAGTTTATTGAAGATTTACTGAATTTAAGTAAATTTGTCGTCCGGAGAAGGCAAGCGTATCATAAAACGTGCATATATATACATGATTTACAGAAAAAAACACATATATACATATATATATATATATATATATATATAACCTCACAGCGACAGGTTTGTTTGGTCAAGCATGATTCCCAGTTCTCGAACTATCTTTCTTTCTTCGTTTTGCCTACCGGTGTGCCCATCGCCCCCTCCGAAGTGATGAGCTTACTGATCGGATAATCGCATTAACAGTTGGCGACGTTCGGGCTTATGTTATCGACAAGATGAGTTGACTTGTATGTCCTCTCAGCCCCGGTTCGTTCCGGACGCAGGTCACGGAAACGGACGATCGTCCAGGAAAACGAGCCTTGACAAACTTTTGGCACGGCCATGCATTGCTTGCATGCTATATCATCGCTGGCTTCCACGTAACCGGCACGGCGACGGCATCATCATCATAGGATTGATGGTAGATCGTTGTCAATGTTTTAGTCGAGAAATAAACCTCGAAGGATACAAGCGGAAGACGAATAATGCTGATGATGGGGTCGCTCCGGGTCATGACAAATCATCTCTGCCATCATTCGAACACCATTGTGGTCTTTTTATTATGGTCGGCATAGGTTGGCGCAGATGGGACTAGTTCGAGCCGATCCAGAACTCAGAGCGTACACTCTGTACTCAGTAGATACGACAGAATCACTTAAGGTTGTGCTCGTATTCGTCATTTACGATAAAAAGAGACACTTACGTTATTCAAGGGCGGTAGTTGGCATACCAAAGTGAGAACAATTGTCACACACTTTAACGTGACAAATACAACATAGATTATATATATATATATATATATATATATATATGTATATATATATATATATATATATATATATATATATATATGTATATATATATATGTATATATATATATATATATATATATATATATGTATATATACATATAATCTATATATATATATATATATATATATATCTATATATATATATATATGTATATATATATATATATGTATATATATATATATATATCATAACGACTAAAATCTATAGAAACAATTTTTGGTACTTTTAGGCTATGCTTATACTACCGGCACAGTGCTGCTTTATGTAGATGTGTAACATATCTCGTTCTAACTCGCTCGCTCACTGCCTCGCTATAACTCGCTATCTCGTTCTAACTCGCTCGCTCACTGTCTCGCTCTAACTCGCTCGCAAGCTGCAAAATATGGCCCTTTAGTGAGCACGATAAGTGTTGACTTACCTGTCTTTATGACAATGGTAATGAGGTGCCTTTCAGGTCATATGCTAAATTTGTGCATGTAGCTACCAACTGAACAAACTAGGGGTCTAGTTCTGAAAGTCTGCAGACGACGCAGTATAAAGTAGAGTTTAATGATTAATTAGCAACTGTACAGGTTGGGATCCTTTAAGTAAGGATTGGTCAAGCATTCTGGAAGAAAGTTATAGCTAATGTTGGAGTCCTTAAAGTTCAGCCTTGGGTCCTTCTGTTCCAGTTTGTACTTAAACGTTTTTTACTATTAACAAAGTAACTCCCGAAGTCAGACCTGTATGTCGTACGGATGACGATGTCAGGTATTAAAGAGGTCACCCAGTGACGGCATACGTAAAGTAAACGAAATATTTTAGAGAAAATGTACACCACTTGGCTTGCTTAGTTCAATAATTTCTAAAACAAGGCTTGTAGTTTTCAAATCAGCGCACTCTCCATATTTGCGGAATATAAAAATGGGATATAAACATTAATTATATCCCGCTAAATTTAGCTAAGTCAATTTTAGCAAGGTGACTGAGCAAGGTGGCGTAGCGGCAAAAAGCCTTTGTCTTGCATTCGGGATGCCTGGATTCGAGACCCAGACCGGCCACTCCTAACTTGGTTTTCATGGTTCCCAATTTAAACAAGATGAATGCCGGAGTGGACTAAAAAAAAATCGACCATGATCGAAAAAAACGGGGAGCACAGACGTCTCAATAAAAATAGATGGTGCATTGCCATCCAACCCCGCCTCCCCATTTTTTAGTACTCGAATATTTGAAGTGATGTCTTGTAGCGGGCCTTATAGCTCCTAAAAAGAGTACCGTGATTGCCTGAATTTCTCGAACGCGCAAAGCTGGGGTCCCCGCCCGTACAATAACGCAAGCACACGTGGCATTTGTAGAACTTCTTCTAAAATACTGTACTGCGTTGCGAGAAACGCGCATCAGACAGTTGGAAAAACGCAACAAATTAGTCTGTTCAAGGCGATGCGCTGAGGACCGTGCTTGACCTCAAGCGGTTGCGTTTATTCTCGCAAATTTGCTGACAAGCATTAACGGCCTGGTTACTTACAAGGCTACAATACAAATCTATAAATTGTCTGTAGAGAAGCTGCCGGCAGGGCATGTGCTCTAATACTCATTTTAGACAGTCCCAAACAAGAATCTTAGGATGGATAGAAGCCGTGATCTTGACAATCCACGAGAGATTTCAATATTCATGCGCCACGGGCATATCTTTTTAGCAACGGTAGCCTAGAAAAAAGGCTCTCAATCGCGACGCAAGAGCTCTACATATATTTAAGAAGAAAGTGAGGGTCTGCCTTGACGAACTGTGACACTTTCACAGAACAGTTCAAATAGAATGCCGAGGGAAATGTACCTTGTGTATTCCAGTAATTGTTTTAATAAAACTACGTTTTTATCAACCATTATTTCATTTTTAAGGAATAGCGACGCGCTTAATAAAGTGAAGTTCCAATTTCCGAAATATAAGCTGAGAGCCGGCAAAGCTGGAGCTCCAAAAAAACTAATAGGAATCTAAAAATATATCCGGATTCTGTGATTCTGGAGAACGATATGGAATGACCACAATGGAGCCACGAAAGGTTAATCACTTACTACGTTAATAGCGTCTTATTCCGCGATATATTTTCCCACTATCCCAGAGATCTGGAGAAATCAAAACTTAATCGCGTCATATGCAGCACATACCTCCTATTTGTGGACACTTCAGTTGAACTACATTTCGTATTACTACCTCTTACCGAACAACGGATTGCTAAAAGCACAAAAGTATGCCAAAAGTTTAGCGGAGGTGATAACATATCGACCAACCCCCCTTTCCCAATCTGCCAAGCAACTCAGTCGTCCTATAAAATGCCTGTTGCTGGCTGACAAAACTCACCGTGTTAGCTTTGTGCTATAGCAGTAGTCTGCGTTTAGACCGAAGGTCACCTTCGGTCTTGTGACAGAATCGAAGATGTTGATAGATACCGTATCACGGAAAACAAGGAAGATACGGTTTTGTGACTGCAAAAAGTCTGACTAAAAAGAGAATTACTCATCTAGAGGATAACCATCTGCAAGGGCCAGCATATGACAGCAGGTGGCCGTCGTTACGGTAAATTTACTTTGGCAGGCGCCCGTGGAGAACAAGGGAGACGCCGGCTGCTATATTTCAGAAGCTAACCCTTTCTTGCCTTCAACGTTTTAGCAGGTTCTTGGAAACAGCCTCGGTAAAGCAAAGCTATGATACGTTAAAACGAAATCTACGGTACTTCTTCCCAAACAAGCAAAGTAGCTACAGTTTTTTCAATTTTTTTTTGGGGACGTCGCTGACAACCTCGCCCCGCTTGGTGCCCACCGCGCCCTTTTCTTACTCCGATCTTCGTTTTCAGCTACCAGGGTCACCCATCTTCTCCGCGGAGCGAACCTAACAGAACAAGTAGATGATCTGCGTGCATTGAACGAGTTGACTGTGAACAGCCTCGAGTCTCTTCTCAATCTATCGCTGGCACCTTCCGCTCGAAAGCAGGCTCAACTACCAATCTCGAAGGGGGGCCTGGGGATCCCGGATCTGCTCGTCTCGGCTGGGCCAGCGATAGTCTCTTCCCTCTTCCGGTCAGAGAGCAACGCCACCGCACTATTAGACGAGGCCGGTATTGTTCAGTACAACGAACTCAAGGGACGCTTACATGAGGAACTTAAGACAGTATGTAGGGGCGTTCCGGATAACCCTTTGAGCCAGCGGGACTGGAGCGCGTTCTTATACGACGAAGCGTATTGCAGCTTACTCGCAGGTGCTGCCGACAACTCCACGAAGGCTCGCCTCCAAGCGGTCGCTGCCAAGGGATCCGAAGCTTGGTTGCATGCAGTTCCCAGCGCCCCACTGGGCACTCTCCTGGACAATGAAACAACAAGAATTGCGACAGGTCTTCGTCTTGGCTGTGACCTCGTCACTCCTCATCAATGCAGATGCGGTCAACCTGTAGACAAATTAGCGCATCACGGTTTATCGTGCATCATAAGCGCCGGACGGCGGGCCAGACATGCCGGTATTAACGACACCTTCAGCCGAGCGCTTCGATCATGCGGATACCCCTGCATTCTAGAGCCCCAAGGTCTCTCCGCCGTAGATGGTAAGCGCCCAGATGGGATGACCCTTACCCCCTTCAGTAGGGGAAGGATGCTTGTTTGGGACGCCACAGTCACCGACTCATTAGCACCTTCAATGGTCGGTGGCGGGGCGGTCTCGGCAGGCTACGCTGGCAATCTAGCCGAGACAAGGAAGCTTGCCAAATACGCTTCCATCGGGTACCCACATGAGTTTCAGCCGCTAGCATTTGAAACCCTGGGCGGCCCAGGCAACATCACCCGCAACCTACTCCACAGAGTCGGTGAGCAGTTAAACCTGGCAACTGGTGATAAGCGATCTGCAGGTTTCTTGAGACAACGTCTCGATCTCGACGTTCAACGCGGGAATACTGCGTCCGTCCGGTGTACACTGCTAATGTGGTCTCAGCCCACTCTTTACGAGATTGAGTAACATTTACGGCGCACACATTCTCGGGAGACAATTGTCGCTCCATTGGCATCATTAATAAATCTATACCAGCAAAGTAGCTGCGTCATACTTTGTGGGGCGCCTCTTGTGCGCGCTACGCTAGGCAAGAGAAATGTTAAAAGTATAAAACGGGTGGTCTGTTATTGCCGGAGCTCGTAGAATAATCAACCTTTAATTGGCTATTCCAGTTGTAAATACCATCAGCGCTGTAACGGTTTCTACCGTCGTGTGTACAGAACAAAAATATATGAGCAAATACCTGACACAATCTAGACGTCCTCGGTTGGCACCACAGAACGACACAAAATATATGGTTTTTATGTTTTAACCATTTTCTGACTAGCATACTTAGCATGTTCGAAAATACAACTATATCTTATGCGTACTGATTTATTGAATGTATTATGTGCTTTTATTTCAAAGTACTCAAGATTGAGTCATACTTTATAACTGTAGCCAAAAAAAACCTTTTACAAACTTTACTTACATAAAACGACCCAGTTGGACACTCATAGCCAGAACACTAAATGGTGACGCTCTTATCTTTCGAGCAGATTTTAGAGCTCGCGTGTACAACGATCCTGTAACCCCAGCAGGCCCTTATTCGCTCGGGCGGGTTTGCGAGCACGCCGGTGCTTTGATCTTATTTATTTTACTATGGTTTATTAACACATAAGTTAGGTAAATTATAAACATGTACATCAGACACAGTTCATGGTTTTTTACATCAGTGAATCTTCTCTCATCCTGTTAGTTCAGCTATTCACTAAACTGTTGGACATGCTGCGTCGTGGCCTAAGCATCTCGAGCACCGACAACACTCTTGAAGATCGTGGAATTCTTGAGCTGCACAGCACGTAATAAAACCCGGGGTTTGATCTACAAACGCCGAAGTTTGATCTCTACTTTTATATTCGGTTGCTCGCCAGGTCGTAATTCTCATCGCTACCGTAGTGTATATTCCTATGTCAATGTTCTTAAAGTTCTCCGTCCACTTCATAGTGTAAGCCTCAAACGATCTCGTCCTAGTTAAACCTCATCGTAGTTGTAGTTTCTGTACCATTAGAGTCTCCCCTACAAGATATGAACTTTTCTATTCCTACAAGAATTGGTTAACCCCGAAACCCGCTTCATGAAGAATAATCGAAGTCTTTCTAGCAACTGTAGATCCGCTTCTGTTGATTTTTCCCATATGAGTGATATACAGGGTGTTGCTATTCTACTTGAATCTCAAAAAGAGCGGCCGCGTTACCCCTTAATGGGTGAATTTACTTCCAACATTTATTAAATTTTCTTTGGCTTGAGGAACGTCGTCTTTTGCCATTTGGCCTCTGCTTCGAAATTTAACTGCTATTGTTTTTTACCAGTTAATGCTAAGCCCCGTCTGGTTTAAACCATTAGCCTTTCGAATGCTCGTTTAAACCTAAATAGATTATTGTCATAGATTGCGATGCCATCTGCGTACATCAAAGTACTTGCCCACTCTCGGGTCTATTCCTGCATTGCCCGGTTAGGTAGCCCCGAAAAAAGCAACGGTCTGAGTCTGTCGTTTTTGGCCACTCCTGTCGTCTGCTCTTCCTACAATCTCTAAACCGTTGTAAAGGTAAACTGAACTTTTCCCAAGAATAATTCCCAAGAAGTTTAAACAACCGATACGGAACTCTTTCCAAAACTGACTTCTCTATAATGTTGCTTCCTCGCGCTAGGTCAAAGGCGGGTTTAACATCTATAAATAACGGTTTTCTTGGCTCGAATAGGGTTGTTTAAATTTCTGCTAGCAATTGGCGCAAGACCGTTTGGTTCAACTTCGACCTTCTGAGCTCATGTTGTTTTTCTGGAGCTACGTGTCTGGCTCCGAGGAAGTACTTAAGTCTATCTTATATTATCCCCGAGAATACGTCATAAGGGGAACTCTTGAGTGTTATTTTCCTTCAAGACTATAGCTCTGCTCCTATGCCTTCCCGAACTGCCCATTTTCGTCCGAATTCTGTATCTCTGTTCCAGGGCGCAGAGTAAACTCAATCTTTTTTTGGGAGTGGCATCGGCTCTCTGCAGCAAACTAGCAAAGTACAACTGCTGCTTTTTTTCGGTCCTAGCCACTTGCGCGGTTGTTTTTCTTCCTCTTCTTCTTGAGCTTCTTGCAACTGCTCCCACTATTGGCTTTTTTAGTACTTTTGTTTTTCCTTGTGTGCTTTTTGCGTCATTTTCTTTACCATTACCACACATGGCCTCAATACTTGAATTCTTTTACGTATTCCCTAGTTAGTCTGTTGGCATTTTTCGCTGTTCTACACCGAGCGTTGACTCATGGCCTTCCTCTTCGTTCTTGACGCAGAACTATTGCGCTTTAATCAGAGATGCCACTTTACTTCTATAATATTCTATTTGAATATTCTCCTGGAACACTCCCCTAGCTCTACTTAAGAAGATCTATTACTATTTGTCCCGGTTTTGTCCCGGTTCCCAGCCTACGACTACATTCCCTACTGCTGCTAACCTTGAAGACCATCCCCATGAGTATGTGGTTTCTAAACCCCGCTCCTTTCCTAAAAATGTATTTTCTCCGAAAAAACCCACATTCCAAGGTGTTTAGGCCTGGCTCGCTGACTAACGAGCATTCGATCTTTGTGATAATGTTCAAAAATGCTTCAGTTTGTTCTGAGTGAGTTACACTTGTCTAACCTCGCATTAAAATTCTCTGCCAGAATCATCGGTGCTTGTTTCGGCACCGCTTCGACCCCAAGCATAGAACGCTCTGTCATTATCTCAGTAGACCGTACACTTGCCGGCTTTATATGGCCTGCCACAATTTCAAAATCCTTGACGTTATTGCTACCGAAAACTTAGCTATTATTTTTATTTCTCTAATCAATTAATTGATTTATTTTAAAGATACCGATTGACTTCCCTGCGTTCTGTTCCAGTATTCCTAACATGCGGGGTAGTTGTCATTCATCAATGTTGTTTAATGTGATACTGCCGCCAGCCTTGACGATAACACAATGCTTATGAAATTAATTACGCCAATACTAAGCATGACAGCAGTGATTGTGTCGGTCATCATATGAATAATAGTAAAAATGGTGATTCTTTCATAGAACAGAATGTGCCCGCAAGGGTGATTCCACAAACACGCCGTTTCCTGTCTCTGTCGTTGTTCGCCCATGCGCAGACGGCATCCAATTTGCACGTACAGGGCTAGCAGTTGAGAAACTATGACCGATTCCGACGGTTGGACAGTGTTTGATATGCATGCGGTGAGAGAGAAAGAGAGACAGGGAGAGAGGGGAATAGATTTTTGGAGAGGATGAGAGAAAACACACCTGTTATCATCGGGTACAACGCGGGCTTGAATACAGAAGCAGCTAATCGGGAACATCTTAGAAACTTTGAAACTGTGTACACTGTTGTCATCGTTGTTGTTGTTGTTGTCGTCGTCGTCGTCGTCGCTAGCCCAAGAAGGCAAGACAGGGGGAACGAGAGCGCACAAGTCAGCAACACCCCCTACCCCAGGTAGCTGGCAGATAACGAACGAACAGCATGGTGCTTCGCTTCGTGACTGTCGCCATAACCGATGGCCGAGATCCTATCCCTCGGCTTTGGCCCCTCGCGCCCCGACCTACCGCTGCTCCCCTTGACACGTTCGGAAAAAGCTTCAGACTTAACGCTTATTTGAAATGCGTACCTTCAGCGGCGGCAGCGGCAGCGGTGAAGATGACGGTGGATAGTACCCGGTGCAAAAGATATGCGAGGCTTGCAGACAACGCGCGAACGCAAGCGATCTAACATGAAGAGTGTGGAAAGCTCGTGTAGCAGGAAGGAACGTGTGTCGCGACTGTGTGTCCGCGTCGGTGGAATAACATAGCGTGTGTGTGTGTGGAGAAGCGGATGGATCGGGGTACGAAAAGCTGGACCAGAGGGATCCTTAGTGGCCTCATTCACAGCAACGGTCTCGCGGGAAATGATTGCAACTCTTTCAAGAGAGATTCCTCTCTCCCGCTTCGCTCGCTCGCACTGGCTTCTTGCTATGCGTCCCTGATAGCGTCACTTTTATTCCTTGCCAGCAAGGGGGACGAAAAGAAAGAAGCTACCGCGACTGCTGCCGCTGCTACTGTTGCTGCTTCTGCTCCAGCTGCAGCTGTCCGTCAAGCCTGCGGACGTTCATTAGCCTGGCGGCCGTCGCCAGGCATCTGAGAGGAAGAACGCCAGCTTACCTTTGGGCCGTCGATGACTGGCGGGCGCGGGCCCAGCTCGTTCCACCTGGCTGGTGGGGCCCTTTCAGTCGGGGAGCCTTCAGTGTGCTGAAGGCCCCTCGAAGGCCGAACAAAACCTGCTGCGAACGGCCGATTCCATCACTCCTGCATACGCCTGAGACGCCCTAACGGTGAAGTACAACGGGGAATCTCGACACATACGCACATACCCTGTAACTACTAAAACCGCTGTGCATCCGGTTGTTAGAATTATTTTCATTATTAGTGTTAATATTGATATTCTTTTTTATTATTATTATATCACGTGTACTGCTTTGACAAAGTAGCGTACGGAAAATGTCTATATATTAGACAATTTGAGGCAGTCATTATACGCGTTTTATATGCGCACTCCTGTTCAGATAAGTGGACGATCATTTAAATAAATACCAGAACTGTTATGCTTGGGGATGCAAAATCATTATGTTAGGGATACCAAATATTCCAATTTCACGAAGCGTGAGAATGATCCTAGCAAATACGCATTGGAATCCTAGCATCTGACAAAAGAACGCAACAAGGTCAATTGATACAGTAGGCTCTAGGCACAAATAAAATGCAAACCTTTACTACGAATTTCAGCTTACAAGTAAGACAGTTTCAGGATTTTAAGCCCAAATAAGTATAACGTCACATCAATGGACACACGTTTTTGTTGAAAGGTTCAACAGAATTTTAGGCGCGCTTATGTACATTCTTAGGATCTAGGACAACAATATGGCGGAACAAAAAATCACAACACTTTTAGGTAATCACTAGACAATTACTAGCAGAGCAGTTGCACGGAAGGAGGCCATTGAAGGTGAGGGCATGTGGGTCGCTAAGTTTGTGTTAAAAAATTGTAATTTGAATTAACGGAGGACCAATTTACTTGTGTACGGCATTAGTGTTCGTGTATTTGGAAGTAGTTAGATATTACTGTGCAGTAGAGGTCTTGGGCAGCCAACGCACCATTCCTTAAAGCAGGGCCTTTTTAAGGAAACCAGGATAAGTAGGACAACATGGCTTCGGATTTAGCTATGCTAGGATTAGTTCTTTTTATACCAGTGCTACACGCTTTTGCCAGAGAAGAACGATATAAAGCCTGACACAAAGTCAGACCATGACGCTGACAGGACGCCTTGGTCTGGCATATAGTAGAGACAAAGTAGTGGCCAACAGCGTTTCTTTTACCAACAATAATTGGGTTCGATCGTGCGTGCAGCACCTTCCTCACAAACCTCAAAGTAACGCTCATCGCTGCTTTTCTAAGGGGCTGGAATATCCTTCTCACCCCCTACAAACCCTTGAGCCTCAAAAACATCCATCATGCAAGTAATTCCCAAAGCCACACACATGCCAGTTTACAAAAGCGTAAAACCGTCTTCTAGATCGGCTCGCGAACACTCATGCAATAATCTGACTACCACACGCTGGGCCGACGCCCACATGATTTTAAACTGGACGGTGCTACTGAAGGAGGAACCTCTTTGCGACCATCTTATCGTCGCAGTCATTGTCAATCTGCCTCTTCTAAATCCATGTTGTTGTTCAGGGAGTGCCCCGGTAACCTCTAAAAATACTTTCAGGAGACAGGTTAAGATGGCCGACAGAAGCTTATATGTTACGCTTTTCTTTACCATTCCTCGGTAGAACGATAGATCCAGCAAGTCTCCTTCCTCATAGCAATGATACTAAGAAAACTGGTCGTCTATTTCACGGGTAACTGGCACGTTCTAAGCACTTCATTAAAGACAGCAGCAAAATACGGCACAAGCTAACTGGTCTGCCGAAGATGTTAAATTATTACTAGGTAGAGTCCGGGGGCCTTACCCGGCGCGTTAACCATTGTGGCAGTCACGCCCCGAGTCGCTTAAAGGGGCCTGGCAAGCTGCCTGTACTCACTCGCTCCATGCTGGAATTACTACAGGAGCACATTTCGAGCAACTAGAACAGTTCGGGATGGTTACCGCACCGGCAAACATTTTACAGAAGTGCTCGTCTAACTTCTCTACTTGATTGGACATGCAATGACACGTTTATTGGCACGCAATCACTTGTATGGTGATTGATGTGTTTTGACCAGTAGCTGGTACTCATTTGGCTCTTCATGCTCGTTTAAAGCGTTTTTCACCACTATTTTTTTAAGTCGCGGCTTAGTCGAGTGTAGAGGGGCATCATCTCAGGGACTACATGGGTTAGGATGTATGTTTGTAGTGCTTGCAAGAGCAGCACTGCTGATCGTATTATAGGGCATATCTACCAAGAGCTCGTTTTGGTCGGGTTCTACCGGCAATGGACGCTACAGAGTCTGCAAGCATATGACTTCACGTCGATCAAAGCTGGCAGGAAGAACACTTCGAGAAACGGTTTTTAGTCGCGTGATGTCAAGGGTGCGACTTAAGTGGAGGCTGCTTGCCGTAAAAACCTTGCGGGTCAGGTGAGATATCTATCGCAACCGGTAGATGCCACTTTATACTAAACGCCAGGGTATCCCTTTTTTTTCTTTATATTTTACGTTACGCTGATCAGCATTTGTAGCGAATATATATATTGTCGACTGCCCTTGCGGCACGAAAAACGTTAAGTCATCAGATGTGAATACAACCCACCTGCTCAGAGACGCCTGTATCTTGGGTAAATTGCCTTATTAAGTTGCCTATCAGGACTACGCAACTGTCCTCATTATAGCAGGGCTGTAATCGAGGAAGTTTACTGTTATATATGGCAGTAACTCCTCCACTCGTTCGACCTGGTCTTTCTGACTAGGTACCCAGACATTCCGCTACACGCCAATCGGGAATGACCGTAGGATCGGTGACCCAGGTCACGGTAAAAACTAACACATCATATTGCTTTGAGGCAAGTAATCGTAACTCGGTCTGATACCCTCACAGTTGCACAGATTGAATATAACTAACGACTTTTTGCCTTGACTAGATTATAGTTTCTTTGATGCTGGGACATCAGTCATTGTTGTGTGAGGCAGCTACGATCCGCCTGGAGGCTTGTCGCTCTTGCCTAACCTTGCTCCAAGCCAATGTGACGACGCGCAAAGTGCATCTCGCATTCTACGGATTTTGGTATTGGGACTCCAACGGGGAGTGCCTTGATACTCTTTTTTCCACGGCTACTCTGGGGAACAAGGAGAAAAGCAGTTTTTCAATAACACTAGTGGCTGCTGTTTGAATCGCGTCTATTATGCAAGGAACGATACTGTCCAGCAGACCCTGTACTATATCAGCAGCAATGCCGGCTGAGGGCGCCACCTCCTTTGTACACTTTTGCTCCTGAGTCGATTTCTCGGCTCATAACGGTGGTGTCACTCACATTTATACCGTTCATTACAACATACGACCAACTGCGTTTTGTGAAGTTTTTGGAAGCTTGAACGTATGCGACGGGAGCGCAAAGCGGCACGGCTGCCGCATTCGGTTGTTTCTCGATATCGTTACGCGAGACTCGCTTTAACATATTTATACGACATAGCCTAGCGGGGCAAGAGCCCCATGTAGCCTCGTGCTCGCCATTAGATAGGAAACACCTAGTCTAAGCTTTGCACTCTTTTATAAGATGTTCCAGGAAGCCACACCTCCTGCACTTTGGCTTCGGAACCTCACAAGCGGCGGCAAGTGATCCCTACTATAGCATATGAAGCACTGCATTTAATCTCGACACAGCACAACTCCGTGCTGCTTTAGACCCAAGCGAACCTCCGACGGAAAATGGTTGCCCGCAAACCACGTGGACGCCACGTCATTCCTCGGTTTTTTTAGTTTAACTTGAGCCACCTCGGTCACCCTTGACGGCTTGAGTGCAGCTAGTATGGTTGTTTCTGAGACAGAAGTGTGTACACCAAGCTGTTTACCCGTCACAGAAGAGCGCGCTTTACTTATCCTGGTAGATAGTTTAATACCACCCAACTCTTGTAGTGAAAGCAGGGTGCCTTTATCCTCTTCCGCTTTTACTACAATAACGAGCTTCCCAGTATTTATAAAACGGGGCTCTTCAATCCTCCCCTTAATATGGCTAACAATACAGTCGCAGACTTCATTAAAATTGTTTCGCAGCCTTTCTTCATCAGCAGAAAATATTACTGCTTCCTGCCTAGCCACGCCTAGCCACAACAACCCTTGGCGCCTGCGCCTTTCTACCGCGAATCACCGCGATGAATCCTGCGTCGTAAGGCTGCTCCTCGACGATCTGAGGTTCATCTCCAACACAAGTTTTCGCGTTCACGCTTGTTTCAGGTGGATTATCTTGCGATACTTGCACTGCAATACTCCTCTAGAACAAACTACGGTCGCCCACCCCACGCGTGTCGGCTGAGGTTGTTGCCGCTGAACCGGTCGTTTAGTTCCGCGCGGTTTTTGCGGCAAAGTGCGTTCGACCGACATCTTGCGGTCGTTACGCAGTTAGCAAAAAGATAAAATTGAGTTGAATCCAGGATTTAAACATGGGACCTCCTGCACGGTAGTTCGCCCCTCAACCCTGCACCACTGTG